>JAUKNM010000041.1:1922500-2490000 GCA_030765045.1 Tenodera sinensis
TCTAAAACTAAGTATTGGATCTGCACAATTTCTTTTATATGCGAATTTTAAATTTTTTTTCTTTCCCGGATATTCTCGCAGAGCGTATCCAGTAGTCCACTTCCACAGCAAATAATCTGTTTATTCAGTTGTACATTCATAGCCCACACACATCAGCTCTATAGCTCATAATGCTTTTTTAAAAATTGCTTTTTTGTTTCTTTGAAAATGGATTTGTACCATAGTATTCCATTTAGTGCATATATAGCATTCCTTCCTGTATTTATCCAAGTCCTTATCTCTTTTTCTTGTTTTTCATTCATTGTAAACTTAATTCCCAAATATTTATACTCTTCAGTAGGTACGTTTAACTGTCCCTAAATTTTCCTCTAATATTAAACCTTAAGAAACGTCCCCTGTGGTCATATATTTGGATCTATCCATATTTATTTTTAAGCCCCATGAACTAGATTCTTGTATTAATTTTCTTGTAAGGTACTCTATATCTTCAAATTCTTGAACCACTGTTAGTTGATCATCTGCAAATTGGAGGGAATATACTATTAAATCATCATCTAGTGGTATTCACATCGTGTTACATTTCTTTTTCCAGTCTTCAATAGCTGTTTAAATATAAAATTTACATAGTGTTGGAGATTAGAGCATTGTTGTCGTAATCCTTTATTAGTTTGAAAACCCATCGACAAGTATTTTTACTTTCTCTGCTGGTAAGTAGGGGAAGTATTGTATTCCACCCAAAAATTCGATGTCGAGATTTCACCAGAAATATATGTTTTGAGGCCCCCTGAATCCAAAAAAAAAAAAAAATTTTTAGAAAAAGGTCCTTGTGTGTGTCTGTGTGTCAGTCTGTGTGTCAGTCTGTCAGTCTGTGGACAGCATAACTCAAAAACGAAAAGTCGATTAAAAACCAAATTTGGTATTTAAGTTTAATGTCGTTCAAGGATGTGACACGAAGATTTTGAAGAAAATAGCCCCACCCTAAACTACCCTTTACATGGAAAATTTTTCGAAAATTTTTATTTTCTTGAAAATGGCTCTAACGATTTTGATTAAAACGCCATATGTTTGAGATATTCTTATGACAAATGAAATGTATATCTTGAAATTTCTAGCTATAGCCCCTGTAGTCGTATTTACTTTGGACGACTTTTGCATAGCTGGTAAACCGTTAGAGATAGACCAAATCATACTGTACAAAAAATGTAGATCTTGGTAAAATACACAATTTATGTCCCAATAAATTTTCTTGTACGATGAACCATTTCGGAGATATTCCTTGTTATGTGTGTGAGTTTCGGAAAACTTGGAACTTTAGCGAAATGCAACAACGTTGTTCATTTTTTTATATGTTAATCGTGCAAAGAGAACGGAACCTCAAAGGTCAAAAAGATTTGACTGTCGCAGAAAGCCTTCTGTATTCTAATATTCCCCTTGCACCTACAAGGAAATAAGCAATAAGATAATTTGTACGAATGTTTATCTTAATTAACATGGAGATTTAGGAATAAGAGTTTGTTAGAATGGTTAGTACAAGAGTAGAGAAAGTCATGTGAGTGCAACACATCAGATTTTTCTGTTAAATACTGAATAAAATATGAACTGATATTAAAATATGTTCAAATATGCACTTATATGACCAATAAAAACTGATCCATTGTGTCCAAAAATGTTGAAAATAAAGTAACTTGGGTATGGAAAAATAAGCCAATATAAAAATATGTCATACAACCCGAACCCTGCCCATAACTAATACATAAGTATAGGACGGTCTTGGAATTCCATAGCTGGTAACAAAACACTTCTTAGAACTAAGCAAGCAGAAGAATAGCATTCCTTTATTTAAAAGTGAGAAGAGTATTGCGCTACTTCGGGGGATTCCTCACTGGTTGTGTCATGTAAGTATGTTGGTATTTGCCTTTTCCTGTTGCTAATAGCAGTGATTATCCACAGACCACAGAATGCGTTGCCTCGTGCACATCAAGGAAACAGCGGAGTAGGTTCTGCAACTGTTTATCTTTTACGTCATCATTCTCATGTTACTAACAGCTAATCGCCCACCCAAACATCTGCAACTAGAGTTGTTTATATTTTGACTCTGTCAGCTATACACCTATAAAAATTGAATTCCTAACTACCCTTGTAAAACACTTTT
This sequence comes from Tenodera sinensis, assembly GCA_030765045.1. NCBI lineage: Eukaryota > Metazoa > Arthropoda > Insecta > Mantodea > Mantidae > Tenodera > Tenodera sinensis. The sequence continues at coordinate 1,924,653 of JAUKNM010000041.1, forward strand.
TTTTTTTACTTTCTCTACCACCTAAGTATGGTAGTAGAGGAATTATTGCTTTCTTATGCTTGTGCTGCTTTTTTACTTTCTCTACTGGTAAGTAGTGGAAGTATTGTATTCCACCCAAAAATTCGATGTCGAGATTTCACCGGAAATATGTTTTGAGGCCCCCTGAATCCAAAAAAAAAAAAGCATTTTTAGAAAAAGGTCCGTGTGTGTGTGTCTGTGTGTCAGTCTGTCTGTCAGTCTGTGGACAGCATAACTCAAAAACGAAAAGTCGGTTAAAAACCAAAGTTGGTATTTAAGTGTAATGTCTTTCAAGGATGCGACACGAAAATGTTGAAGAAAATAGCCCCACCCTAAACTACCCTTTACATGGAAAATTTTTCGAAAATTTTGATTTTCTTGAAAATGGCTCTAACAATGTTGATTAAAATGTCATATGTTTGAGATATTTTTATGACAAATGAAATGCATATCTTGAATTTTCTGGCTGTAGCCCGTGTAGTCGTATTTACTCTGGACGAGTTTTGCATAACTGGTAAACCGTTAGAGCTAGACCAAATTATACTATTCAAAAAATGTAGATCTTGCTAAAATACACAATTTATGTCTGAATAGATTTTCTTGCAGGGTGAACCATTTCGGAGATATTCTTTGTTAGGTGTGTGAGTTTCGGAAAACTTAGAACTTTCGTGAAATGGATCATCGTTGTTCATTTTTTATATGTTAAGTGCGCAAAGACAACAGAATCTGAAACATTTGACTATCGCACAAAGCCTGCTGTATTCTAACATTCCCCTTGCACCTACAAAGAAATAAGCAATAAGATAATTTGTACAAATGTTTATCTTAACTAACACGAAGAAGATATAGGAATAAGAGTTTGTAGGAATGGTTAGTACAAGAGTAGAGAAAGTCGTGTGAGTGCAGCACATCAGATTTTTTAGTACACGCATCTAAAAGCGAGGAAGCCATGTGCCGGAAAATCTTTCCTTATTTCTCACTTTCTCAAAATACACAAAAGATCAAAAGATTTGTGTTAAAATTCCGTATGTTTCAGTATTTGGATGATAATAAAATGTATAAATTGAACTTTCTGGGAATGGCTTGTAAAGTTCTCTTCATTCTTCATTCATTGAATTTTGAACTCTAAACCATTAAGGATGCACAAACTCTTGCTGTTAAATAAGATAATATATTTCTCGAAAATACAAATAATTTAAAATAACCTTTTATGTCATTAAACATGTCCGAGATATTCCTTGTTGGTTTAAAATGTCTAATATTTACACTTTTTGAAGTAGTTGCTATTTATTCTTTTGTTTTACAGGGAGTCATGCGAAGAGTAACCGTGGCCCAACAGCTCATCAGCGCTAAGGCCTATCGCCCGACCGCTGCGTCCCCCACCTCTGCCCACCACAGACGTCATGAATGGGTTGCAGTAGTGGAGGGTGGAATGTGGTTAGCGACCTGGCCCCTCCCGGACAGTTATACTCGTATTTGTAAACATATAAAATTGACGATATGATTCCACTTTTTAGTGGTTTAGTTTCTTTTAGTTTGTTTGATATAAACATGTATTTTGTGTTTCAAAGTTTGAACATAATATAAAGTTTAAAACTACAGAATTTATTATGTTGATCAAATTTTTTAAAAATATTTTAATGCTAAATATCAATGTAACTTTGCTACTTTATTTATTGTGAAAGAGAAACAATTTAGTATGTTAATCATAAGGCAGTGTAAGAATACTGTGTGTATAAGATAAAGGAAGGTTATAAACTTGAAGATAATGTAGTTTGTCTAACCACAGTAGGTGGCTGTAATAGTTATTGTATGCAAAATACGTTAAATATAAACAAAATAGGTAATAATAGCACAGAACGAACCCACCACTGTACGTGTTGTATCCAAACAAGCTTTGTCACTTGGCAAGGGAATGTAGGGTGGGTAAGGCAAGTTCAATCTCTACCTCTCCACTCGTGCCCATGCCTCCTGTAGATCTCCAGAATTTTCTCCTGATTCATTTACACGGCTGGTTTCTTGTCCACTATGAACTTGTCTCCCGTTTCGTTTTTACAAATGTCTGCTTCAACTTCTGCATCACCAAAATGTTACCCTATTTCATTTTCACAATCCTTTTTACATTCTTCCTCTTCCTCCTCTTCTTCCTCTTCTTCCTCTTCTTCCTCTTCTTCCTCTTCTTCCTTTTCTTCCTCTTCTTCCTCTTCTTCCTCTTCTTCCTCTTCTTCCTCTTCCTCTTCTTCCTCTTCCTCTTCTTCCTCTTCCTCTTCTTCCTCTTCCTCCTCTTCCTCCTCTTCCTCTTCTTCCTCTTCTTCCTCTTCTTCTTCTTCTTCTTCTTCTTCTTCTTCATCTTCTTCTTCCTCTTCTTCTTCCTCTTCTTCCTCTTCTTCCTCTTCCTCCTCTTCCTCCTCTTCCTCCTCTTCCTCTTCTTCCTCTTCTTCCTCTTCTTCCTCTTCTTCCTCTTCTTCCTCTTCTTCCTCTTCTTCCTCTTCTTCCTCTTCTTCCTCTTCTTCCTCTTCTTCCTCTTCCTCTTCTTCCTCTTCCTCTTCTTCCTCTTCCTCTTCTTCCTCTTCCTCTTCTTCCTCTTCCTCTTCCTCCTCTTCCTCCTCTTCCTCCTCTTCCTCCTCTTCCTCTTCTTCCTCTTCTTCCTCTTCTTCCTCTTCTTCCTCTTCTTCCTCTTCTTCCTCTTCTTCCTTTTCTTCCTCTTCTTCCTCTTCTTCCTCTTCTTCCTCTTCCTCTTCCTCTTCTTCCTCTTCCTCTTCTTCCTCTTCCTCTTCTTCCTCTTCCTCTTCTTCCTCTTCCTCCTCTTCCTCCTCTTCCTCTTCTTCCTCTTCTTCCTCTTCTTCTTCTTCATCTTCTTCTTCTTCCTCTTCTTCCTCTTCTTCCTCTTCTTCCTCTTCTTCCTCTTCCTCCTCTTCCTCCTCTTCCTCTTCTTCCTCTTCTTCCTCTTCTTTCTCTTCTTCCTCTTCTTCCTTTTCTTCCTCTTCTTCCTCTTCTTCCTCTTCTTCCTCTTCCTCTTCTTCCTCTTCTTCCTCTTCTTCCTCTTCTTCCTCTTCCTCTTCTTCCTCTTCTTCCTCTTCCTCCTCTTCCTCCTCTTCCTCCTCTTCCTCTTCTTCCTCTTCTTCCTCTTCTTCTTCTTCTTCTTCTTCTTCTTCATCTTCTTCTTCCTCTTCCTCTTCTTCCTCTTCCTCTTCTTCCTCTTCTTCCTCTTCCTCCTCTTCCTCCTCTTCCTCCTCTTCCTCCTCTTCCTCTTCTTCCTCTTCTTCCTCTTCTTCCTCTTCTTCCTCTTCTTCCTCTTCTTCCTCTTCTTCCTCTTCTTCTTCTTCTTCTTCTTCTTGTTGTTATGAACGGGCAGGTTACCACTGAAACATTGTATCTATTTTCATTACCTTTGTAACTTCTTCACCTCGGCAGGCTTTTGATTTTCTCTTTTGATAACCACTTAAACATTACGTATTTCTCGATATTGTAGTTCGAACTTACTACAGACATTTAAAAGTAGTCTATATAAAGGCTATAACCGGCAAACGTTAAAACAGTTATGTTAATGCAAGCCGGCTTAGTTAGGAGTAAGTAAATGCGATTGCATAAATACACAGTGGCAATATCCGAGTCCAGAGTCACTTGTCTATTTGCAATTTTCCCTTGTCACACAACGTTGTCAGTGTCACAAGCATAAAATAAATAGCTGCTGGCTTAGGGAAATTGTTGTGAACACCAATGCAATTCCTGGAAGGCAATCAGAGGCGTAGCGTCAATGTATGTGAGTGATGTGTTGCATACTCTGCCAGTTTTCATTAGTTAACTTTTCCTACTATCTACATATACAGAGTGGAAGAGAAGTCATTACATTCCTTCTAATATGTGCTTCATAGAAGCATTACAAACATAAAAGTCTGATGGCATTTTGTTCACTGATCAGCCGATTTCGAAAAAAATAAATAGTTTTTATCTAACTAGGATGCCTAATTCCATAGGAATGTATGAAGACAACAGTTTGTTGCTTATTTCTGACAGCTTCGGTATTAACTATGCGACATAACACAGGGTAAAATATCTGAAGGAATACTCCAAGTAGCTTTTTCACACGTGCAGTAAGTCGACAACGTGGTGTTGAGGTTGCCAGGGAATTGAGCTGGTTTGTGGATGTAAACAGGTCTGGCACTTTCACTTTAATGTTTTGGGAGCTAACGCTTGTGATTGGCCTACACTCGCGCAGTAAACACGGAAGAACAAGGCAGGGTATTTGTGTGTGTTCTCAAGAAGCACCGTTACTGTGTTTGTTTATGTACTGAGCTAGTGAAAGTGAAACCCACACAATCTGCAGTGTTGCCAGCTTATTTTCGAGAAAACTTAAATATCTCCGTAGGAAATGGTCAGAGACAAAAACATAAGAGACAAAATGTGTTCCAAATATCGAAATCTCTCACTGGTTTAAGTTAATGTAATTACTTCCCTGCCACCCGCTATACTAATCCGTTTGGCGTAATGCTTGCTGATGAGTATGTTTCGAATAACTATCCGCTGTGAATTAGTATTGTTAGCGTATAATGCCAAGTAGTGAACAGAGCTGCTGGTGGTTGTGCTTGCCCCACGCCAGTCACGCCAAACGATGTGCGCGCGCACTGGATGTGACACAGAAAAGTGCATCTCGCTTGTTAATGTTAATGAGATTTAAACCTAAGTTTTTCAGAATTTTGTTTGCCAGTGAAGGTTAATTTCATATTTTTCACTTCTTCTGTACGTATCAGAGTACAACAAGCAGTATTTTGAACTGTAATGTGTGTGAACGTGTAAGAGAAAAATACGCCATGAAACCGAAGGTAGGGTATGCACACTGCCCATGTGCATCCGCGTGGTTCACTGCGAGGAAAACATGTGCTGTAGAGTGAATGCTGCTTTTCCTGGAAATCTACTGCTCCGATTTAGGATCAGAATGCTTGTAATCATTCTATAATTTTAATATTTACCAGTTGAGTTATAAAGTTCAATCAAAATTGTGAAAAAAATTTTTTTTGAAAGTTAACGATTTTTATTTAATAAATCTAGGTATTACAAAATTTGCTATTCCCAACATTGTCTTAAGGGTACTTATCCATAACAGAATATTTGAAATTACCAAAAGTTTGAAGTCTTCGCCCTGGAGCTAAAAAACAAAAATAGCTAAAAAGGATAATAAATTTAAAGGTTTTAAAGATATCACAATGATAATTTGAATGTACATTATTCCTCACATTTTTATTTTTTCTAATAGTAAGTAGAGGAAGTTGTGTTCCACCCAAAAATTCGATGTCGAGATTTCACCGAAAATATATGTTTTGAATAAAAAAAATCATTTTTACTTTCTCTACTCGTAAGTAGGGGAAGTATTCTATACCACCCAAAAATTCAATTTCGAGATTTCACCGGAAATATATGTTTTGAATAAAAAGAAAAGCATTTTTAGAAAAAGGTCCGTGTATCTATGTATGTGTGTCTGTGTCTATGGACAGCATATCTTAAAAACCAAAGCTGGTATTTAAGTTTGATGTCTTTCAAGGATGCGACACGAAGATTTTGAAGAAAATAGCCCCATCGTAAACTACCCTTTACATGGACAATTTTTCGAAAATGTTGATTTTCTTGAAAATGGTTCTAACGATTTTGATTAAAATGACATAAGTTTAAGATATTTTTATGACAAATGAAATATATATTTTGAATTTTCTGGATACAGCCCATGTAGTCCTGTTCACTCTGGATGACTTTTGAATAACTCGTAAACCTTAGACAAAATCTTACTCCACAAAAAATGTAGATCTCGCTAAAACACATAATTTATGGCTAAATAAACTTTTTGTAGAGTGAACCATTTTGGGAATATTCCTTGTTATTTGTGTGAGTTTTGCAATATATAAATTCTTCTCAAATGGAAGGTTGTTATTCACTTTTTTATCTCTTGGACGTGCAAAGAGAACGGAATTTGAGAGCTTTAAAATATTTGACTGTCGTACAAAGTCTACTGTATTCTCATATTACCCTTGTACCTACAAGGAAATAAGCAATAATGCAAATGTTTATCTCAACTAACACGAAGAAGATATAGGAATTAGAGTTTGTAAGAATGGTTTATACAAGAGTAGAGAAAGTCATGTGAGTGCAACACATCAGATGTTTTCATTTAAGCTACTATTTCTTTCTTTACGATATCGTCTACCCTTGTTCTAATTTCTTTGCAAAAACGCTTACTTTTATTGTATCGTTCTGCTCATGTTTCTCCCATACCTATTTTGTGCATCCAAAGTTTCTTTTCTCCCCATTTTCTCCTTACAACTATGCATTGTTTTAATGTATTATTTTCCTCCAATAAACCAGTATTTAACTGCTGTTTGTACTTTTGCTCCAGCTCTCGTTGTTTTGTCTGGTGAGGTCCTTGATATCCCCAGGATTATGAATTGAGCATATGATGTCCTAAGGGCACTGGGAGGTCGATTGACTTCAAAAAATCGATTTTCTGTTTTTAATGTTAAAAAATATATAATTCTTCAGCTTTAAAATGATATATATAACATAGGTATAGTGTTATTTGTTATAATGATGGTTGCAGTGGTAGATTTACAGTGATGGAAAAAATGGGTATAAAAGTTAGTCAGAATATGAAGGAAGCCTGTATAAAAAATATATACGTCGACTCTCAGAGGCAAAAAGGTCAGTTCAGTTGTTTGAAAATAAAGCTAGAGCTAAGAAAAGGAAAAGAAAAGATGAGGAAAACTTAAGTGAGCAGGAATATGGAGCAGGCATTCTGAAAGTATGTGTAATTTGAAAAGAATGGTACTTTAGCTTTGATCACAATTTCCCGAAATCTTGATCTTTCACACTTCAGGTACACATTTCTCAAAAACTATAACAGATATTGATATCAAATTTTTAGTGCTTATTTATCCATGTTTGTTGATTACAGCCGGTTAAAGATTTTGTGAATTAGAGCTATAATGTGGAGAAAAAAAATGTTAATGCTTAAAAATATTACCACATTTTTCCTATATAGAATTAAATAATTTTTTATGTGCAAAATACAAACTACATAGGATTTATGTTGAACCGGCGATGTCAAGCTATGCTTTATGTTATTCAGATAAAAATTTGGTGCCTGTAGCTTCAAACTCCTACAAGAAAAATCTGATGTGTTACACTCACATGACTTTCTCTACTTTTGTACTAACCATTTTTACAAACTCTTATTCCTATATCTTCTTTGTGTTAGTTAAAATAAACATTTGTACAAATTATTTTATTGATTATTTACTTGTAGGTGCAAGGGGAATATTAGAATACAGTAGGCTTTGTGTGATAGTCAAATGTTTGAGATTCTGTTGTCTTTGCACACTTGACAGCGTATTATGTCCTCTAAGAAAACTACTAAAGGCAGTGCGGCGGCCCCTAAGGAAACGGGGCTTCCCGCGCCGCGCGGTCTGCGTGGCCATTATTTACGCCACGTGAATGGATATGGCAGGGCTCGAGAATTCAGCTCACAGACAGGTAGGTATGAGTCATGAGATATGATATCATTATGATGCAAGTAATGGAATCATTACTGTGACTGTCGCTATTAGGAATTCTATGCGCACCGTAACCTGCGCATGTGAGAGACATGAAGGTATACTTTGTTCAGGAAGCACCTGATCATGCCGCAGGTCACTTGAAGCTAAATGAGCTCTTGCAACATTTGCGTTCTTTCATACTTCTGCTATGTTCTGTGCTTTTCCATTATTTGTTAAACAGGCAACCCTTCAACAACTCATCCTCACTTTTAGACGATAAATACAGTTAATAAACAAATAAACCCAGAATTCTTGATCATATTGCTTTGATTACAGTACATTTATATATTTATTTACTCGAAGTTTTGTGGGTTGCACTCACATGACTTTCTCTACTCTAGTAGTAACTATTCTTACAAACTCTTATCCTGTATCTTCATGTTAGTTGAGATAAATATCTGCAGATATTATCTTATAGATAATTTTCTTGTAGGTACAAGGAGATTATGGGAATACAGTAGGCTTTGAGCGACAGTCAAATCTTTTAAAGCTCTAAATTCCGTTCTCTTTGCACGTCCAAGAGAAAAAAAGTGAATAACGACCTTCCATTTAAGAAAAGTAAGTATTGCAAAACTCATACAGATAACAAGGAATATCTCCAAAATGCTTCACTCAAAAAAAAAGGGGGGGGTACATTGCTTGCGTGTTTAATGAGATCTACATTGTTGTACAGTCAAGATTTGGTCTATCTCTTACGGTTTACCAGTTATGCAAAAGTCATCAACAGTAAACAGGACTACATAGGCTATAGCCATTTTTGAGAAAATCAAAATTTTCGAAGAATTTTCCATATAAGAGTAGTTTACGGTGGAGGAATTTTCTTGAGCTTCTTTGTATCGCATTCTTGAAAAACATTCAACTTAGATACCAACTTTGGTTCTTAACTGACTTTTTGTTTTTGAGTTGTGGTGTTTACACATCGACAGTGTAGCGGGATAAATCAAATCAATTGCTAAAGCAAATTCTGAAACAAAATGTTCGCCAACCGATCATTCCGTGTAGCAGGTAGACGTGTATCAGCTAGAGTTTGCTCCAACTCAGGGTAAAACAGTCATTAGTGTGACGACGCAGACAATGCTGAACAAAAGGCGAAAAATCCTTTTGTGCCTTTTGTTAGGCTAATAGGGACGCCATGTGCAGTGAGGCGGAATCCCCTTCTGGAACTCCCGCCACAGCAAGGCATGCCTATAGGTGGAAATTCGGGAGCGGCGCGTACAATATGAATTTCCACCAATCACGGCAACCGAGTGGTCAGAAGGTAAGGGTATAGTCAGGGGAAATGGGAAAGTTATAAAACCAGCGAACACGCATTTTAAAACCCCAGTCATGTAATACACACAGAGGAGTCCTGTAATACACACAGAGGAGTCCTGTAATACACCCCAGGAGTCCTACAACATACCCCGCGAGTCCTACAACACACACCGAGAGCCCTACAACACACTCCGACATTATTACAACACCCCTGCAACATTAGTATCAGCGCCGGCCAGTACCGCGAGGAAAAGTCAGTGACGAAGTCAATAACGAAGGGTCTATGCTAGGAAGAGTAGCATTTACTGTGGACTGGAATAAAAAAGGTTTCACAATAATAACTGTGGTTATTATTTCTTCAACACCCACGAGATAAGATCTCAGCCGAGGCATCTGTGTGAGACCGTTAGGACGACCAGCCGCAACAGTTACACACAGTCTCTCTCTCTCTCTCTCACACACACACACACACACACACACACACACACACACACACACACACACACACACACACACACACACACACACACACACACACACACACACACACACACACACACACACACACACACACACACACACACACACACACACACACACACACACACACACACACACACACACACACACACACACACACACACACACACACACACACACACACACACACACACACACACACACACACACACACACACACACACACACACACACACACACACACACACACACACACACACACACACACACACACACACACACACACACACACACACACACACACACACACACACACACACACACACACACACACACACACACACACACACACACACACACACACACACACACACACACACACACACACACACACACACACACACACACACACACACACACACACACACACACACACACACACACACACACACACACACACACACACACACACACACACACACACACACACACACACACACACACACACACACACACACACACACACACACACACACACACACACACACACACACACACACACACACACACACACACACACCACACACACACACACACACACACACACACACGAATCTCGTTCTAAAACTCCCTTTTTTAACTCAGGGTGCTTAAAATATATTTCCAGTGAAATCTCAACATCGAAATTTTGGGTCAAATACAATACTTACTATACGTAGTAAAGAAAGTAAAAATGTATGTATGCGAATGTCAGACACGTTAATTTGTAAAAGTAGTGGTTCAGAATTTCTTTGTTACTCTGCATTAGATGGTTTTATCTTTTACTTGTTTGCAAAGAAAGGAGTGGGAAATTCATTAGTGACTTTCTCTTGTACCTGCCTGTGTTACCGGTGACATGAATTCATAAAAAAGTTTAACTACAAATTTTAAGCTAGATGTTTTACAATTCGCGAACAAAATGGTGTACGAGCAGTGGGTCGAGAGTGTTTGGCATAGCTAAAAATGATTCGTTACGTACTGCAGAAACCAGAGAGATAAACTAAAAGCTGAGAAAATTGGAGCTCCATCTTCTCGTGGCCCCAAGAAAGGACGCCATGTTGTAGTGGATGATGCAGTGATGTAGAAGATAGAAGAGAAAAGGAAGAGAAAAAGAGAAGAATGATACAAATGAAAGGGCACAAAGTAGCAAAGCAGCATGTGAGTAACAACATTGGTTAGTGTAGATATTAAATTCATAGTTGAGCAATACATTTTTGTTTTTCATTTTGCGAAATATCCGTTTTTAAGATCCTCCCAATTTTTCGGTTATAATTCCGTTAAAGAAAGGCGGTGTTATTTTCAAGTAAATATGGTATTATAGAAATAAGAGAAATGTATACTAGTTGTCCCTCAAAAAAAAAAAAAAAAAAAAAAAAAAAAAAAAAAAAAAAAAAAAAAAAAAAGGACAACGCTTAGTATGTTGTGCGGGATGGCAAACGGATCGATTTTCAAATAGTAACCCTGTCCGGAAATGCACGGTTGGGACGCTGGGGAGATTCGAATTTTGAGAACGCACGGTTGCGACAATTTGTTAACGTTCATTTTGGTATCTTAATACTGAAGGTATGCATCTGCCAGACTTGCAGAGTGTACCATAGGGGCTTAGGTACAATCGTGAGAAAAGGGGGGGGGAGGAACTGAAAAGAAGAGAGCACTAAAAATTCCGAGAACTACAACCTTTATGGATCAATAATTTATACAGAAATGGAAGTCGAAACACAACAGAAATACAGGTAAAACAAACCAATTTGCATAACCCCCAGTCAATTCCCTCTCAAGCGAGGAGTCGGGCAGTCTTCAGCCTATCTGAAAGCCTAAATGTTTCGCGTGGACCCTGAGTCCTAGTTAAAGCCAAACAACTTACCCCGCACGGCGTGAAAGGAGCACTCCGACTGCCGTCTCCTTTCACTGTCAGACCGAGAGGCAACCCATAGGAAGACACTAGCGCAACCCAGCGGGGAAAGCGAGAGTTGCGAAACAAAGGAGGTGCCTCCATAAAACAAAATAAGTGCGATCAGCACAATACTCCCGCCCCCATCTGACAACACGCACTCGCCATTCTGGAAAGGAACAGACTGATATTGTATGAGAAGTACCATATTAGGAAGGACACACCTTACACCGCCCGGTCATTGTACAGGTCACTGTGAAAGCACTGGCACCAAACACTGTCACTACAAATCACTGGCCACTGTCACATCAGAGAGCACAATCCTGTTTTTCCAGGACGGGAGAGACGATGCACAGTTCGTTGGGCGTACCGATCCCTCGTTGTTCCAGAGAAATTAACAAATTCTGGGTTTGAGCCTGTGGATGCCCTCTCGTTGCAATCAGGCGTTGAGAAAGTCCAAAACCCAAAACGTGGGCCACATACAAGCCCCTTCATATTCCATCGTCACCTCCCTGGCCTCCAGAAATCTCCATTGCGGACCTTACTGCTGCAGTAACACTCCAGATAGATGGTAACAGCCAGGCTTAACATTACACAATGCCAAACTGCGGTGGTTAGGTGCTTTCCGGACAGGTTACGAACAGGAGCTGGCGAGGCTGTAACACGGAACAAACCCAACAGAAAGGGAACAAAACGCAGGCTTCAAATAGGCTGCTGCCCCAAAATAACATCTCGGGGTAGATCAAACTGAATGAATGACAGTTTTTTACAGAACTGTGGATGACATCAAATACATAAATAGCAGTAAATTAAACAATTTGAATCAATTTATAATCAACAAGCGTGATAACATACCATAAACTGTTTAATGAACATAACAATATAAGAACAATTTAAACGAACTTGAATAACATTAAATATAATTTCTTCCAAATGACAATTTAAAACAGGCTAAATAATATATATATATATACAAGTTAAACAAAATAAACAAGGCCTTGTATAAATAAATGCGCATAAAACAAAATCCCTACTGGCCAGACAACACAAGAGTACAAACACGAAATACACATAATTACTACACAAGACACACACCGCAAGCACGCAGCAAACATCCCACAAATACTCCCCAAACATACCACACCAAACACCTCACACCGCTTCCATATAAAGACACACGAAAACAAATCTACACAATGCCGACTCCACACGCCCGGCAGAAACTAACTACAGGGGCGCCGTAGAGGTATACAGCCCGGCGCACACATGGCACGCTCCAACATAAACAAACACCCACATTCCAAACAAACACTTTATTCACAACATAAACATACAGGAGTAAACAAAGGAAACCCATACACATAGGAAAACAGATACCAAACTACTGGAAGGGTTTCAATTGTGAGACGTGAGCTCTCCTTTCTTGGCCCGTGCGGAGGTCCCTTAAGCGCACAGAAACATTTTTGAAGATACTTATAATCTCGTACGGCCCTACGTATCTAGGAGCCAACTTCGCTGCATAAGCATTTCGCTTAGAAGATTGAGTGTACAGCTTACACAGTACTTTCTGGCCAACGGCATAAGGTGAAGGCCGTTTATTTTCATCATACCGCTTCTTTAGCTGGGCAAGTGACTTCTTCAAATTCCGAAAAGCGGCCTTCCATACTCTACATATTTCCTCGCGAGTAATATTCTGGGGAAGCAAATCGTCCAAACGCCAAAGGTTAGACAGCGGAGAGTTAGGTATATAGGCTAACATAAGCTGATGAGGGGTAACGCCATGTGATTCGTGTCGAGCCGAATTAAACGCCAACTGCAACCGAGACAAATTAGTGTCCCACTTAGTATGATTATCATGATGGAAGGCTATTAATGCTGATTTGAGGTTCCTGTTAAATCTTTCGGCATGGGAAGGACGGGGGTAATAAGGGGTAGTAGTTATGGTTTTAATGCCCCAACTAAAACAGAAATTTCTAAAGGCGAAAGAAGTAAATTGAGTGGCGTTGTCTGTTACCAAATAACGAGGGGCTCCAAAAGCCGCAAATACTGAAGAGAGAACCTTGACTACCCCTCGTGTATTCGCTTTCGGTAAGGCCGACATCCATACAAACTTACTAAACGAATCTACTATGACTAATGCATACGTATTCCCCTGGACTGAACGAGGAAAAGGACCGACAAAGTCCACAAATAATTTTTCCAGGGGTCTACTTGCCACCTCCGATGCTAAACCTTTCCATACTGTACATTGCGCGGGTTTCGCCATTGCACAAAGTTGACACTGTCTAACTCGGGAAGCAATTTCTTTATTCATGCCCGGCCACACAAAATATTCCCGAATCTTGTCTTTGGTCTTGGCTATTCCCAAATGCCCGCCTACAGGAGATGAATGGAAATATTCAAACACCATGGAAATTAAGGCCCGTGGCAAAACAACCTTGTTCTTGCCGTCGAAGGTAGCCTGGGTCATCAAAACACCCTCCTTCAAACAATAAGGGGTAACAACCTCGCCAGCCTCAAGCCGATCAATAAGGGCCTGCAGATCCGGATCTTTCCTCTGATGTGTGTGCAAACCCTCGAACAACTCCGGAAATTCACAGACGGCTAAAACATTTTCCTTTCCGCATTTACATTCTCTTGGTTCTTCGAATACTCTCGTTAAGGCATCAGCCACACAATTTTCTGAACTACGTATATGTATCGGGACAAACTTAAAAGCTGAAATGCGTACGCCCCAACGCGCTAACCTGCCTGTAGATCGCGGTGAGGCCAACGACCACGTTAGCGCCTGGTTATCGCACTCAAGAGTAAACTCAACATGCTCCAGATATTCGCGGTATTTTTCTAAGCCAAATACCACAGCCAAAGTTTCAAGTTCGTAAACTGAATACTTCCGCTCGGCTGGAGTGAGGGTACGTGAACTATACCCAATAACCCTACGCCCCATAGGAAAATCCTGAAGTAACACAGCAGCCACCGATCCCCTGCTTGCATCGGTCTGAAGGATAAATCTACGTGAAAAATCAGGGAAAGCCAACACCGGGGGATTCATTATGGCCTGTTTAAGGTCTTCAAAGGCCTGCTGCTGTTCCTCACCCCACTTAAACGGCGTTCCCTTCCGCCGAAGACGGTTCAGTGGTTCCGCCCGCGCTGCAAAATGCGGAATAAACTTGCTGAAAAAGTTCACCATCCCCACGTACCTGGCCAATGCCTTTACGGTTTTAGGGGGAGGAAAGTTACGTAGAACTTTGGTCCGCTCCGGATCAATCGTTATCCCAGCCGGAGATACAATATGACCTAAGAAAGAAATCTGTCCCGCAGCAAAGTTACACTTCTCTTTGCGCAAGGTAAGGCCTGCGCGCTCGAGCCGGTCAAAGACCTCCGCTAAATGTTGGCAATGGGTTTCAAAGTCGGGCGAGTAGACAACCACGTCATCTAGATAGTGATACACATATTTAAACTTGATGTCCGAAAATATTTCGTCTAATAACCGCGACAACACCTGAGCTCCAGTAGCAAGTCCGAAGGGTACTCGTTGAAATTCATAAAGCCTCCATGGGACAGCAAAAGCCGTTAGTGGCTTAGAGGACTCCGATAAGGGCACTTGGTAGTAGGCGCTATTCAAATCCAAACTAGTAAATACTTTGGCACCCGCAAAATAATGCGCTGCCGAATTTAGATGTGGCATTGGTTGGGCCTCGATCTTTATCTTCTTGTTCAAGTGCCGGTAGTCCACCACTACCCTGAAATCGTCCTCGCCCTTAGGGACCAGAAATACTGGACTACTATAAGTAGACGTGGACGGCCTGATCACTCCCTTTCGTAACATTTCGTCGATCTTTTTACGAAGAATAGCCATTTTAGGTGGGGTGACACGATAGGGTGGTAACTTCACAGGGGTGTCGTCTGTTAGTTGTATATCATACTCCACCAAATTTGTTACTCCTAAACGGTCAGCAAACAATGACCCATGGTTCGCACAGAGTTGTTCCAGCGAACGGCCCTGCTCTTCTGTCAAATGGGGGAAAGCATTGCTGACGTCGCATATATGGTGACGTAGCCCGCCACTCTCCTCCAAAGGTGGTTTGTTGATGACTTGACCGCACTGAAATGCAACTCGTTCGGAAGGGGCAAATGCAAAGGTGATTTCCCCATCCCGAAAATCAAGCCTTAGGCCGACTCTAGTCATAAAGTCCGAGCCTAAAATCAGTTGAAATGGCAGGTCCGGCAGAAGATAGAAATAGTGTTTCCACGTAAAACGCGAAATACGTATGGTCAACAGAACCTTGGCATTCACCTGAAATTTATGACCATTTACAGACACGCACCCAACGCTACACTGTCGCGGTTTGTCCGAGAATTTACCAAGATAGGTATAATAAAACTCCTCGTGTACCAAAGAGCAGGAACTCCCCGAGTCCAAGAGAGCGATTAACTGTCGTTTCCCAACAGTCACCTGTACTGTCGGCTTCAAATTAAAGGGCTTGGCTATTATCCGACGGAATATCCGACAACAGGCAGAAATTCCGCAAGGAGCTCGTTGTCAATCTTGGCGCCTTTGACCATCTACCCCCACGGGTAGTAAAACGCCACCACGCTTCCTGGCCACCGTGCATTGTCTAACCAAATGCTCAGGAGAACCACATCTAAAACAAGACCCTGGCGAGCGAAAACTATCTCGAGCCAAATCTCCTCGGTTAGTCTGCCGCGGCTCAAATCGAACACCATGCAGAGGCACTTGCAATGATTCGCGGTTTCGTGCCGCATTTGACGCCTCATACTCTGCCAAGATCGGCAATAGCCCCTCTAAATCTTTAAACGTAGCAGGACAAGAGCTAAATACCAAAAGAGAACGTACCTCCGGGGTCAACCCCGTAATAATGACGTCACAGATCTGCCGTTCGCTATCTGGCAACCGTAGTATACGCGCAAACAACTTAACCCTGCTAATGTACTCGAAGAAAGGCTCTCCTGATCCCTGGGGTTTCAAATAATGACCTTGAATTAATGTATGTAGCTCCCGACGAGGAATGAAACACTTCAATACACTGTCATGTAATTCAGAGACTGGATCAACACATCCCTTAATACGCCCAATTATACTGCGCACCGCGTCACCCCCTTTTGACATCACTACTTCAAGCAGCTGCAAACCGGGAACTTCGCATAATTCAGCGCAATCCTTAGCTCTTACCAGGAACTTCAGAAATTCAAGAGCTGTAAGAACATCAACAACCTTAAAGACTTGATAAGGTTCAACCAACTGTTGTAAGGGATGAAGTAACTTTAGCGGTTTAAAGGCCGACATTTGAGACGTCACAGTTGGTGTGACAGTAGTCGACTCGGCCCGATCCCCTTTCTGAGCAAGCACTTCTAAATATCTCCTAAACTGCCCCTTCAGCTCGGCTAAGTCAACCCCGAACTTAACCTTAGGACAATATTTTTGGAAATATTCAATCCGCTGCACATAATGCAAGATCCTGGCTGTCAAACGCCTCACCTGCGCTTTCGAAAACCCCGAGATATTACTCAACTCGGAGAACAACTCTTCAAATTCCAGCCGTGCGGCCTCACATAATGACGGTGATTCAGTTACCAATAAATGTTTGTCCGGCAACACAACATAATCGTTATCCTTCACGCCACGAAGTGCGTCTAATAGGGCCGGAACGTCTGCCGACGACAAATCATCACGTCCACGAATCCCCAACTCAAATAGTATTTCATTCTTACGCAACAGCTGAAAGTCACTCGACATGGTTAATCAAAACAATAACCCAATGCTCAATTTAACTGCCCCACTCGACCATAAGACAACCACGCTCTGCTACCATTTTTGTACCATAGGGGCTTAGGTACAATCGTGAGAAAAGGGGGGGGGGAGGAACTGAAAAGAAGAGAGCACTAAAAATTCCGAGAACTACAACCTTTATGGATCAATAATTTATACAGAAATGGAAGTCGAAACACAACAGAAATACAGGTAAAACAAACCAATTTGCATAACCCCCAGTCAATTCCCTCTCAAGCGAGGAGTCGGGCAGTCTTCAGCCTATCTGAAAGCCTAAATGTTTCGCGTGGACCCTGAGTCCTAGTTAAAGCCAAACAACTTACCCCGCACGGCGTGAAAGGAGCACTCCGACTGCCGTCTCCTTTCACTGTCAGACCGAGAGGCAACCCATAGGAAGACACTAGCGCAACCCAGCGGGGAAAGCGAGAGTTGCGAAACAAAGGAGGTGCCTCCATAAAACAAAATAAGTGCGATCAGCACAAGAGGTCTTAGCGGACGACAAAACAGCGGTTGATAGAGTTTTTAAGTTTTTAGCGTGCAAAGTTTAATTTCCAAGGGAGATTTGGCAACGTCACGTTAACATTAAATGGTGACTAATTCATTAGAATTAAGGTAGAAATACATTACAGCATTTTCGCACAATGTTTGCACGACAATTAGTGAAATAATAAACCATTTATATTCATTCGTCAAGAAGCTAGATGACTCCAAATATTTTACACAGATTTTTTTTTTTTTTTCAGCGAAACGATTCTTTATTGACAGTAATTGTATTGTATATATTTATTACACTCATCATGTAGAATCCCTGGTCAATGTATGCCCGAAGCACTACATTTCACCCTGTATATATATATATAAACATAGTACTGCCTAAGTCAGATAGACACATACACAAACACAGAACTGTTTCTAAATATGCTCCATTTGAATTCAAGTAGTCTCAAAAGGTGAAATCTCAGTATTTAATATCTGTGTAACACAATACTTCCTCTAATTACTGCAAATACGTAGCACAGAAAGTAAAAAAACAGGTCGCTCTTTGTTGGCTTTGAAATCCCATATTCTTTATATAACAAAATAAACCAAAATATATAAATGTTCGTAAATTCAAAGCAATAACAACAAAGAGTTATTGGCATTCTTCTAACGTAGCGATTGGATTTTATATAATTTTTCTTTGATTATGTATGTGCATATATCGAGAGTAATAGCTTTGGTGTCTGACAAAATGAAGTTTGTATCTTTAAAAATCCTTTTGTGTTATAATCCATAATACCTTGTACATACTGGAAACCTAACCCCATTTCAAATCCTTTTGTTCACTATCATTCAGCATAGTATAGAACGTAGGAAAAAGTTTTTAAAAACCTCATGTGTTATACTCACACGACTTTCTCTACTCTTGTACTAACTATTGCTACAAACATTTATTCCTGTATCTAGTTCATATTAGTCCAGAAAAGCATTATGTTATTCCTAACTTTCTTGTAGATGCAAAGGGAATATGGGAATACAGCAAGTTTTAAGGGATAGTGAATTGTTTTAAAGCTGGTCGGTATATGGTACCATTTTCTTTGTATGGCTAAGAGATAAATAAATACAAATCAAACTTAAAATGAAACAGTCTTACTGGTAACCCTCGAAGGTCAGTGCGCTGATAGACAACTGCCAAAATATATCTTTAATTGTTTTACTCAGATTTTACATACGTAATTGAATGTAAGCAAACATTTCATATGTATATCGTGCGAAAACTGCATTCAACTGTTTCCATCGTGGTAACAAGTGCTTGCGATGAAAGCATGAAAGAAATGAAAGGAGAAATGAATAAATAAAAAGAATAACAATTCCGATTACAGAAAAGTACAACAGCTTGAAACTTAAAAGAAATAACAAGCAATATATCGGAAACGGTTAACTCCATAAAGAAAATTAATATTAAATACATTCTATGTTTTAACGACATCTACATAAATTTCCACTTACTAGTTATGCAAAAGTCATCACGAGTACACAGGACTATGTGGGCTATAGCCAGAGAATTCAAAATACACATTTTATTTGTCATATAAGTATCTTTAACGTGTGGCATTTTAATCAAAATTGTTAGAGCCATTTTTTAGAAAAGTAATAGATTCGAAAGACTTTTCATGTGAAGGGTAGTTTAGGGTGAAGAAATTTTCTTCAAAATCTTAGAGGCGCATCCTTGAAACACATTAAACTTAAATACTAGCTTGGTTTTTAACCGACTTTTTTATTTTTGAGCTATGCTGTCCACAGACTGACACACACACACACACACACACACACACACACACACACACACACACACACACACACACACACACACACACACACACACACTCACACAGACACACACACACAGACACACCTTGCCCTAAACTGTCTTTTCTTTTATTCAGCCTCAAAACATAGTAGAGAAAGTAAAAGGTAGTTTGTTGTGCATTCATTTAAAAGAAAATAAAGTAACTTTTATCGTTTTTACTTTCTCTATTGGTAAGTAGAGGAAGTATTGTATTCCACCCAGAAATTCAATGTCGAGATTTCACCGGAAATATGTTTTGAGGCCCCCTGAATCCAAAAAAAGCATTTTTAGAAAAAGGTCCGCGCCCGCGCGCGCGTGTGTGTGTGTGTCTGTGGACAGCATAACTCAAAAACAAAAAGTCGGTTAAAAGCCAAAATTAGTATTTAGCCTTCATGTCCTTCAAGGATGCAACACGAAGATTTTGATGAAAATTTCTCCACCCTAAACTATCCTTCACACGGAACATTTTTCGAAAATTTGGATTTTTTGAAAATAGCTATGGCCATTTTGATTAAAATGGTATATGTTTGAGATATTTTTATGACAAATGAAATGTATATCTTGAATTTTCTGGTTATAGCCCCTGTAGACGTATTTACTCTGGACGACTTTTGCATAACTGGTAAACCGTTAGAGATAGACCAAATCATACTATACAAAAAATGTAGATCTTGCTAAAATACACAATTTATGTCCAAATAAATTTTCTGGTAGGGTGAACCATTTCGGAGATATTCCCTGTTATGTGTGTGAGTTTCGGAAAACTTAGAACCTTCGTGAAATGGGTCATCGTTGTTCATTTTTTATATGTTACGTGTGCAAAGACAACGGAATCTCAAAGTTTTAAAAGATTTGACTATCGCACAAAGCCTACTGTATTCCAACATTCCCCTTGTACCTACAAGGAAATAAGCAATAAGATAATTTGTACAAATGTTTATTTTAACTAACACGAAGAAGATATAGGAATAAGAGTTTGTAAGAATGGTTAGTACAAGAGTAGGGAAAGTCATGTGAGTGCAACACATCAGATTTTTTTATATGTTAAGTGGGCAAAGGCAACAGAATCTCAAAGGTTTAAAACATTTTATTATCGCACAAAGGCTACTGTATTCTAACATTCCCCTTGTACCTACAAGGAAATAAGCAATAAGATAAGTTGTACAAATGTTTATTTTAACTAACATGAAGAAGATATAGTAATAAGAGCTTGTAAGAATGGTTAGTACAAGAGTAGAGAAAGTCATGTGAGTGCAACACATCAGATTTTTTGTCATAATAGATAAAAGTTTGTAGGAATTTTCTGGATACATTTCAAATTTGCAATCATTAGAAAATGTAGGGCATTTAATATAAAGAGCCTTCGAGTCGAGGATATTCCTGAACATTTGTAACTAAAAGAAACGCTGGACTACTATTAAATATGCGTACGTATAGGTACATAATTGACTGCAAACCGAGGCAGGAAACAATTACACTTTTTTATTTTCTAACTTTTATTACCATTAAAAGAGCAATACGACCATTATAGAATGCAGAGCAGTAGCTGAAACACAGTTAATGTGTTTTTGTTCGGTCGTAGTTTTTTGTTTGTTATTTTCCGTGAAGCTACTATTCATGATGCCACGCCTGGGAAGTCGGTTTTTCCCTGCATTCGCTGTAGCCAATGCAACCCACACATCACAGCCAAACGCTTTTAATGTACGTATATCTTTGCTAATACTCGTGTTATAAGGAGACAAATGTTTTTGTTTATGTAGAGTAATCACAAAAATCTGATGTGTTGCACGCACATGACTTTCTCTACTCTTGTACTAACCATTCTTACAAACTCTTATTCCTATATCTTCTTCATGTTAATACAGATATCTGATGTGTTGCATTCACATGACTTTCTCTACTCTTGTACTAACCATTCTTACAAACTCTTATTCCTATATCTTCTTCATGTTAATACAGATATCTGATGTGTTGCACTCACATGACTTTCTCTACTCTTGTACTAACCATTCTTACAAACTCTTATTCCTATATCTTCTTCATGTTAATACAGATATCTGATGTGTTGCACTCACATGACCTTCTCTACTCTTGTACTAACCATTCTTACAAACTCTTATTCCTATATCTTCTTCATGTTAATACAGATATCTGATGTGTTACACTCACATGACTTTCTCTACTCTTGTACTAACCATTCTTACAAACTCTTATTCCTATATCTTCTTCATGTTAATACAGATATCTGATGTGTTGCACTCACATGACTTTCTCTACTCTTGTGCTAACCATTCTTACAAACTCTTATTCCTATATCTTCTTCATGTTAATACAGATATCTGATGTGTTACACTCACATGACTTTCTCTACTCTTGTACTAACCATTCTTACAAACTCTTATTCCTATATCTTCTTCGTGTTAATACAGATATCTGATGTGTTACACTCACATGACTTTCTCTACTCTTGTACTAACCATTCTTACAAACTCTTATTACTATATCTTCTTCATGTTAATACAGATATCTGATGTGTTACACTCACATAACTTTCTCTACTCCTGTACTAACCATTCTTACAAACTCTTATTACTATATCTTCTTCATGTTAATACAGATATCTGATGTGCTGCACTCACATGACTTTCTCTACTCTTGTACTAACCATTCTTACAAACTCTTATTACTATATCTTCTTCATGTTAATACAGATATCTGATGTGTTACACTCACATAACTTTCTCTACTCTTGCACTAACCATTCTTACAAACTCTTATTACTATATCTTCTTCATGTTAATACAGATATCTGATGTGTTACACTCACATGACTTTCTCTACTCTTGCACTAACCATTCTTACAAACTCGTATTACTATATCTTCTTCATGTTAATACAGATATCTGATGTGTTACACTCACATGACTTTCTCTACTCTTGTACTAACCATTCTTACAAACTCTTATTCCTATATCTTCTTCATGTTAATACAGATATCTGATGTGTTACACTCACATGACTTTCTCCACTCTTGTACTAACCATTCTTACAAACTCTTATTCCTATATCTTCTTCATGTTAATACAGATATCTGATGTGTTGCACTCACATGACTTTCTCTACTCTTGTGCTAACCATTCTTACAAACTCTTATTCCTATATCTTCTTCATGTTAATACAGATATCTGATGTGTTGCACTCACATGACTTTCTCTACTCTTGTGCTAACCATTCTTACAAACTCTTATTCCTATATCTTCTTCATGTTAATACAGATATCTGATGTGTTACACTCACATGACTTTCTCTACTCTTGTACTAACCATTCTTACAAACTCTTATTACTATATCTTCTTCATGTTAATACAGATATCTGATGTGTTACACTCACATGACTTTCTCTACTCTTGTACTAACCATTCTTACAAACTCTTATTCCTATATCTTCTTCATGTTAATACAGATATCTGATGTGTTACACTCACATGACTTTCTCTACTCTTGTACTAACCATTCTTACAAACTCTTATTCCTATATCTTCTTCATGTTAATACAGATATCTGATGTGTTGCACTCACATGACTTTCTCTACTCTTGTACTAACCATTCTTACAAACTCTTATTCCTATATCTTCTTCATGTTAATACAGATATCTGATGTGTTACACTCACATGACTTTCTCTACTCTTGTACTAACCATTCTTACAAACTCTTATTACTATATCTTCTTCATGTTAATACAGATATCTGATGTGTTACACTCACATGACTTTCTCTACTCTTGTACTAACCATTCTTACAAACTCTTATTCCTATATCTTCTTCATGTTAATACAGATATCTGATGTGTTGCACTCACATGGCTTTCTCTACTCTTGTACTAACCATTCTTACAAACTCTTATTCCTATATCTTCATGTTAATACAGATATCTGATGTGTTACACTCACATGACTTTGTCTACTCTTGTACTAACCATTCTTACAAACTCTTATTACTATATCTTCTTCATGTTAATACAGATATCTGATGTGTTACACTCACATGACTTTCTCTACTCTTGTACTAACCATTCTTACAAACTCTTATTACTATATCTTCTTCATGTTAATACAGATATCTGATGTGTTGCACTCACATGACTTTCTCTACTCTTGTACTAACCATTCTTACAAACTCTTATTACTATATCTTCTTCATGTTAATACAGATATCTGATGTGTTACATTCACATGACTTTCTCTACTCTTGTACTAACCATTCTTACAAACTCTTATTCCTATATCTTCTTCATGTTAATACAGATATCTGATGTGTTGCACTCACATGACTTTCTCTACTCTTGTACTAACCATTCTTACAAACTCTTATTCCTATATCTTCTTCATGTTAATACAGATATCTGATGTGTTGCACTCACATGACTTTCTCTACTCTTGTACTAACCATTCTTACAAACTCTTATTACTATATCTTCTTCATGTTAATACAGATATCTGATGTGTTACATTCACATGACTTTCTCTACTCTTGTACTAGCCATTCTTACAAACTCTTATTACTATATCTTCTTCATGTTAATACAGATATCTGATGTGTTACACTCACATGACTTTCTCTACTCTTGTACTAACCATTCTTACAAACTCTTATTCCTATATCTTCTTCATGTTAATACAGATATCTGATGTGTTGCACTCACATGACTTTCTCTACTCTTGTACTAACCATTCTTACAAACTCTTATTACTATATCTTCTTCATGTTAATACAGATATCTGATGTGTTACATTCACATGACTTTCTCTACTCTTGTACTAGCCATTCTTACAAACTCTTTTTACTATATCTTCTTCATGTTAATACAGATATCTGATGTGTTACATTCACATGACTTTCTCTACTCTTGTACTAACCATTCTTACAAACTCTTATTACTATATCTTCTTCATGTTAATACAGATATCTGATGTGTTGCACTCACATGACTTTCTCTACTCTTGTACTAACCATTCTTACAAACTCTTATTCCTATATCTTCTTCATGTTAATACAGATATCTGATGTGTTGCACTCACATGACTTTCTCTACTCTTGTACTAACCATTCTTACAAACTCTTATTACTATATCTTCTTCATGTTAATACAGATATCTGATGTGTTACATTCACATGACTTTCTCTACTCTTGTACTAGCCATTCTTACAAACTCTTATTACTATATCTTCTTCATGTTAATACAGATATCTGATGTGTTACATTCACATGACTTTCTCTACTCTTGTACTAACCATTCTTACAAACTCTTATTACTATATCTTCTTCATGTTAATACAGATATCTGATGTGTTGCACTCACATGACTTTCTCTACTCTTGTACTAACCATTCTTACAAACTCTTATTCCTATATCTTCTTCGTGTTAATACAGATATCTGATGTGTTGCACTCACATGACTTTCTCTACTCTTGTACTAACCATTCTTACAAACTCTTATTCCTATATCTTCTTCATGTTAATACAGATATCTGATGTGTTGCACTCACATGACTTTCTCT
The DNA here is from genome assembly GCA_030765045.1 of Tenodera sinensis. Classification (NCBI taxonomy): domain Eukaryota; kingdom Metazoa; phylum Arthropoda; class Insecta; order Mantodea; family Mantidae; genus Tenodera; species Tenodera sinensis. The sequence continues at coordinate 1,949,597 of JAUKNM010000041.1, forward strand.
ACTCTTGTACTAACCATTCTTACAAACTCTTATTCCTATATCTTCTTCATGTTAATACAGATATCTGATGTGTTGCACTCACATGACTTTCTCTACTCTTGTACTAACCATTCTTACAAACTCTTATTCCTATATCTTCTTCATGTTAATACAGATATCTGATGTGTTGCACTCACATGACTTTCTCTACTCTTGTACTAACCATTCTTACAAACTCTTATTACTATATCTTCTTCATGTTAATACAGATATCTGATGTGTTACACTCACATGACTTTCTCTACTCTTGTGCTAACCATTCTTACAAACTCTTATTACTATATCTTCTTCATGTTAATACAGATATCTGATGTGTTACACTCACATGACTTTCTCTACTCTTGTGCTAACCATTCTTACAAACTCTTATTACTATATCTTCTTCATGTTAATACAGATATCTGATGTGTTGCACTCACATGACTTTCTCTATTCTTGTACTAACCATTCTTACAAACTCTTATTCCTATATCTTCTTCATGTTAATACAGATATCTGATGTGTTGCACTCACATGACTTTCTCTACTCTTGTACTAACCATTCTTACAAACTCTTATTCCTATATCTTCTTCATGTTAATACAGATATCTGATGTGTTGCACTCACATGACTTTCTCTACTCTTGTACTAACCATTCTTACAAACTCTTATTCCTATATCTTCTTCATGTTAATACAGATATGTGATGTGTTGCACTCACATGACTTTCTCTACTCTTGTACTAACTACCCTTAGAAACTCTTATTCCCCTCTTCATGTTAGTCGAGATAAATATTTGCAGAAATTATCTTATTGCTTATAAGTGCCGGGGGAATATGGGAATACAGTAGGCTTTTTTTTTTTCCTTCGTTTTTTTTTTTTTTTTTTTTGTTTGTTTAATTGTTCCATTTATATCCGCATTTAACTGCGGAGGTAATATCGACGGCCTTGCCTATGGTGTTACTTGTTTAACTGTGGTTTTTTCGGTCTTTGGTGCTTTTATACGTTGAATTCACACACACACACACACACACACACACACACACACACACACGCACACACACACACACACGCACACACTTTCATTCATAGTTCCAGACTCAGGGAAGGATGAGGAATAATCTTGGCTGGGCAAAATTCCTACCCCACTGCCGGGAATCGAACCCGGACTGCGCTACAGATAGTAGGCTTTGAGCAATAGTCGAATGTTTTAAAGCTTTGAGATTCCGTTGTCTGAACGCCTAAGATATTAGAAAAATGAATAACAGCCTTCCTTTTGACGAAAGTTTAAGTATTCCAAAACTCACAGAAATAACAAGGAATATCTCCGAAATGGTTCACTCTACAAAAATATTTATTTGGACATAAATTGTGTGTTTCAGCAAGATCTACAGTTTTTGTACAGTAAGATTTTGCCTGTCTCTTACGGTTTGCAAGTTATTTAAAAGTAATCCAGAGTAAACATGACTACATAGGCTATAGCCAGAAAATTCAAGATATACATTTCATTTACACATTACAATAGCTTGAACATGTAGCATTTTAATAAAGATCATTAGAGCCATTTTCGAGAAAATCAAAATTTTTGAAAAATTGTCCATGGAAAGTGTAGTTTAGGGTGGAGCAATTTCCTTCAAAATTTTCGTGTCGCATTCTTGAAAGACATTAAACCTAAATACCAAATTTGGTGTTTAACCAAGTTTTCGTTTTTGAGCTATGCTGTTCACAGACATCCACGGACCTTTCTCTAAAAATGCGGTTTTTTTTATTCAGGGGACCTCAAAACATACATTTCCGCTGAAATTTTAACATCGAATTTTTGGGTTGAATACAATAGTAGAGAAAGTAAACACCACTCAACTGATTTTGATAGTTCTTTGACCAGTGAAACGACAAATTCATTCTGAGGGACACGAGGCAATAAAACAGTTCTAGTTTAATTTCATACATTAGTAATGGATCGATAACATATTAACAAATGACTAATTTGACGGATCCCGCCCCTGACACCATCCAGTTACTTTATTTGTCTTCTTATTTTTCCTAAAAGCAGTTCTCTTCTACTGATGTTAACACGTCTGCAGTCTTTCCTGATATTACAACTCACAACTGTTTTCTTCTCGTAACGTTGACTCACTCCTTTCACTGTCTTTCTTTGCTTTCTCTGTCTCTTATAGACTAACTGACGGTACAATCACTAAACACTCCTTAAATCTTCTTTACCTCGACGCGACGTGTCTTCCACAACGACCGTACCACACATACAGACACAGCTGTGTTGTATTCAGTAACACACTGACCCACTCATGTCTGTAACCGTATTTCTGTCTGCTGTTTCCTCGCCTCCTTGTATAGCGAGGATGACGTCACAGGACCTTTCTCGAACTTCTTCAAACAAGTCGGCCGCTGGCCGATTGCTTTGATAGTTGTCACTTGTTTGCTCGCGTGAGTGATGTCGGCAAGCTTGACCGCGAGCGCCTACGACCTCCCGATCGGTTACTTCATTTTAATCCAGATAAACATTTGTAGAAATTGTTTTATTATATATTTCCTTATAGGTACAATGGCAATAGCAGAATACAGTCAAATATTTTAAGTGGTCACTATGTGATGGCTTTGAAATTACATTCACTGTGCATGGCCAGGAAACTAAAAACAGCCAAATAAACTTCCTATTTTAGAAAAGTATAACTGTTTGAAAATTCAAAATAATAACAAGAAAATGGTTACATCTGCAAATGATTTTGACACAGAGAATGTGCTTTAACCGGACCTATATTTTTTGTGCAGTAAGATTTTGTTTATCTCCTACAGCTTACCAGTTGTACAGAAGTTATTTGAACTAAGAGGACTTCAGAGGACATTCCAGAAAATTCAGTCTTAAACAAATTTTAATTTAATTAAAATCGCCAGCACCATGTTTCAGAAAAGATTTTATGTGAACGGTAGTTTGACGTACAGGGGCTTCCATAACTAACTCCATGAGTAATTGTCAATTTATCTACATAATTTGACTTTCACGAGTTGCATTTGTTTCACGAATTAAAGGATGATATAGTCTATGAATTTGTATTTAAAAATTGTATTGCAATTACTAGACTCCTAAAATAACCCTGTAGCATGAATACATACAACGGCGTCCATTGGCACGGCCTACAAGATTATCACATTGATTCTCCAATTTTTTAACATGTTGACAATGTCAGTAGTTGGAGTATCTGCTGTTAATTTATAATTTCATTCAATAATTGATGGAAAATCTATTTCCTGTTGTATCCTGTGTTCTGAGGTTTCCCTTTTGGAATTATTTAATCTATTTCAGCATTAGGCGCTTCACGGAAGCGAGAGACAGCCATTTTTGCTTTCTCTACTGGTAAGTAGGGGCAGTATTGTATTCCACCCAAAAATTAGATGTCGAGATTTCACCGGAAATATATGTTTTGAGACCCCCTGAATCCAAAAAAAGGATTTTTAGAAAACGGTCCGTGTGTGTGTGTCTGTGTCTGTCAGTCTGTGGACAGCATAACTCAAAAATGAAAAGTCGGTTAAAAACCAAAGTTGGTATTTAGGTTTAATGTCTTTCAAGGATCCGACACGAAGATTTTGAAGATAATAGCCCCACCCTAAACTACCCCTTACATAGAAAATTTTTCGAAAATTTTGATTTTCTCGAAAATGGCTCAAACGATTTTTATTAAAATGCCATATGTTTGGGATATTTTTATGACAAATGAAATGTATATCTTGAATTTTCTGGCTGTAGCCCTTGTAGTCGTATTTACTCTGGGCGACTTTTGCATAACTGGTAAACCGTTAGAGATAGATCAAATCATACTATACAAAAAATGTAGATCTTGCTAAAATACACAATTTATGTCTCAATAAATTTTCTTGTAGGTTGAACCATTTCGGACATATTCCTTGTTATGTGTGCGAGTTTCGGAAAACTGAAGCTTTCGTGAAATGGAACATCGTTGTTCAGTTTTTTATATGTTAAGTGTGCAAAGAGAACGGAATCTCAAAGCTTTAAAACATTTGACTATCGCACAAAGCCTACTGTATTCTAATATTCCCCTTGTACCTACAAGGAAATAAGCAATAAGATAATTTGTACAAATGTTTATTTTAACTAACATGAAGATATAGGAATAAGAGTTTGTAAGAATGGTTAGTACAAGAGTAGAGAAAGTCATGTGAGTGCAACACATCAGATTTTTTATATTTGAATAGCGACTCTGCTGCGAACTTAAATACCAAGTTTGGTATTCAAACTTTTCGTTTATGCTGTTTACACTCACACACGCGCGCGCGCGCGCGCGCGCACACACACACACACACACACACACACACACACACACACACACACGTTTTTGTAAAAGTTACTTTTCGGATTTAGAGGGTCTCGAAACGTGCATTTTCTACCAAAATTTGGTGTCAATTCTTGAGTAGAGTGTAATATCTCCTCTACCTGCTAAGTACAGCCATGGAAAAAATGATTTAGTGCATTAGGAGAGCAGAATATGTGTCTTGAATTAGCACTCACATTTGTATTTGTTGCTGATAAAGAAAGGGAGGGGTAACAAACAACCTATTTGTGTGTCCGACAGACGATAACATATGGAACATAGAGTATCAACAGGACTGCGCTGCAACAGGACTTGGGACTTCGAAATATTCTGCTTTCTTAATGCGCTCAATCATTTTTTCCCCCATGGCTGTAGCACTACGTGGTAGAGAAAGCAAAAATAATGAAAGCATTAGGCATATTGTTGATCGGATTCCATTTCCTGGACGTAATTCGAGGTCGGATTTCACAAACAGACCTGTGATGGGAAGAGGGGTTTCTCGTTTCCGATTTCCTTTTGTTTGCGACACTTAGCTTCGCGCTGCCAACTTAACGAGGACAAAGGCTTTCAGGGGTTGGCGTCATGGGTGGTCTGGCTCTTCAGCAATATCTGCACGATCGTTCAGAAGATCATTAGCTGCCTTTTAAGATCGAGGGCATTGCCGACGACTCTGTGATCCTCATAACAATAGTCCTATCTCTAACAAGGAACTACCTGAAAAGGGAACAGTGAAAAAATAACAGATAAAATTAGGAACATTTACATTTTGTTCACATACATGTTCAAATTAGAAACTAATAATAGTAATTGTTACCTTCACATGACCATGCAAAAAAAGTTTCATTGTTGTAGCTAGGAGCGGCGTGGCACTTCCTTAAAGAGGAAGGAATTTGTATTTTAAATTGTTTCTGTTCGTAAAGAATGCAGTCCTGCATCTTCAACTCGCAGTGAAATATCTTGCCTGACAATAGAAACCCACAGAAGCTGAAGGAAGCAACTGTAAGTTGCAAGATTGAAACACTAGTATATTCATTACTATTCTATGGATCCGTCCGACTTCTGTCCAGGCACAGAATCACAGTGGACGTTCAAAGTGGAGGGACAAGGGGTTAGTAATTATTCCTGATTAACTCAGAAGGGAGATATAACCAGGGCAGGGTATTTCGGTACCTGCCTCTTCGAGTTTACCACACACGGAGCGTAACCCACGAAATGCCGGGCAGTGACAACGTAAACAAATATGCACACTCAAACAAACAGCGTACAGTGGATATAAAGTAAACGTGTACCTGTTTTGTTATATCACATTCCTCATTTATTTCCATTGTTCATACTGTGACGTCGAGCACGGCGCTCAACAAAGAACGGACGGGGCAAACGTACTTCGCGCCGAATGCCAGGCAAAGACGATTAGGGCTGGGGTGCCTCACGCGACTGCTGTGTGTACGTGATTTTAACAATCGAAGTGGCAGAAACAAAAGGGGGTACAGACATGAGTCGGTCAGTGTCAGTGAGTGCGAGTCAGCTATGTGTGTGGTGAAAGTTACGTCGGTGCGTTGAAAGATCAACGAGTGTCGCGAGTGACTGTAAGGTATGAGAGACAGAGGAAGTGAAGAAAGACACTAAAAGGACTGAGCAATGTTATGAGGAGAACAGTTGTGAATTGTGACAACAGGAAAGACTGTACTGTGTTAACATCAGTGGAACAGAACTGTGTATTTGTCGTAAACATTTAGGAGATAATATAGTGATAGAAAAGCAACCGGACCTGATTTTTGTCATTTGGTCACAATACTTAACTTTAAATTAATCATTATTTTCTAATAACATTGCGGGCATTGCCAACGGTCCAGCAAACGAGGATTAACAGATAAGCAATCTGATGAATGACATTTGGAATGTAGAAAAATCTAACACGGAAGTCGAAACATTGAATGCAATTTTGATGTGTAAAGTAAACCTCAAAGAGTCGTCTGTTGAAATGTATGAAAAACTGAAGACTATCGTCACCACACTTAAAAAAAATCTGATGTGTTGCACTCACATGACTTTCTCTACTCTTGTACTAACCATTCTCACAAACCTTATTCCTATATCTTCTTCGTGTTAGTTGAGATAAACATTTGTACAAATTATCTTATTGTTTATTTCCTTGTAGGTGCAACGGGAATGTTAGAATACAGTAGGCTTTGTGCGATAGTCAAATGTTTGACATTCTGTTGTCTTTGCACACTTAACATATAAAACAAATGAACAACGATGATCCATTTCACGAAAGTTCCAAGTTTTCTGAAACTCACACACATAACAAGGAATATCTCCGAAATGGTTCACCCTACAAGAAAATTTATTGAGACATAAATTGTGTGTTTTAGCAAGATCTACATTTTTTGTATAGTATGATTTGATCTATCTCTAACGGTTTACCAGTTATGCAAAAGTCGTCCAGAGTAAATACGACTACAGGGGCTACAGCCAGAATATTCAAGATATACATTTCATTTGTCATCAAAATATCTTAAACATATGGCATTTTAATCAAAATCGTTAGAGTCATTTTCGAGAAAATCAAAATTTTCGAAAAATCTTCCATGTAAAGGGTAGTTTAGGGTGGGGCTATTTTCTTCAAAATCTTCGTGTCGCATCCTTAAACGACATTAAACTTAAATACCAACTTTGGTTTTTAACCGACTTTTCGTTTTTGAGTTATGCTGTCCACAGGGTGACAGACAGACACACACACACGGACCTTTTTCTAAACATGCTTTTTTTATTATTCAGGGGGCTTCAAAACATATATTTCCGGTGAAACCTCGACATCGAATTTTTGGGTGGAATGCAATACTTCCCCTACTTACCAGTAGAGAAAGTAAAAATACATTCACTCGAAATGTACAGCTGATGCTGGCAAAGTCAAACATCGATCGATCCATATCGAAAGGTGACAGTATGACAGGATATTTCCCACCACTATGGTGTATGTAAATAATCTCTTAAATTTAGTAAAGCTGTTGACATGAATAAGTGCATTATTATTGTATTACTGTAACACTATTAATATTTTTGTATTGATTATACTGGGTGGAAGGGAAGTTATTTACATTAATTTAAACCAGTGATAAATCTCGATATTTGGAACACATTTTGTATCTTACGTTTTTCTCTCTGACCATTTCCTACGGAGATATTTTAGTTTTGTCAAAAACAAGCTGGCAACACTGCAGATTGTGTGGGTGTCACTTTCCCTAGTCCAGTACATAAGCAAACTTCCTAACGGTGCGGCTTGAGAAGATAAACGCATACCGTGCCTTATTCTTCTGTGTTTACTGTGCATGTGTAAGCCAATCACAAGCGTTAGCTTCCAAAACATAAGGTGAAAGCGAGTGTGTTTAAATTCACAAGTAGGCCAATTCCCTAACCAACCTCAACGCAACGTTGTCGTCATGTTACACGTCTGAAGGAGGTGAACGTAGTATTCCTTCACATGTTTTAAGTGATTAATTATTTCGTAACCTGTGCGGTGTCACATAATTACTACCGAAGCTATGTCAGAAATAAGTTACTCTACGCATCTTACCAGTAACAAACTGTTATCTTTGTACATTCTTGTGGAATTACGCATCCAATTTGGAACAAAAACTATTTATTCTTTCGAAATCGGCTGATCAAGGAACAAAATGACATTAAGGTTTTTTGTCTGTAATGCTTCTATGAAGCACATATTAGAAGGAATGTAATGACTTCCCTTCCATCCTGTACAGGGTTGCCAACTCGTACGATAATTATGGGGGTGTACGATAATTTGAATGTATGATAGTTCGATATCGGCGAAATATCATTTTCACAGGTTTGTCACTCCAGCGAAGTGAAAGTAATTACAAATAACACCACTTTTGTCCTCATTGTCTGTCTCCACCCCATAGCTACTAAGTCTGCTACCCTTTATCCTCTTATTGCCAGTGTGCCCAGATCTGATAATCTCAATGAAGAAGGAAGGCACTGTTCAGAAAATTGACGATCAATGTAGAAAACTCGGAATACGTGCTATTCCGTGTAAAATAAAGAACATGCCTGAACCTGACAGTTTCTGGAGTACTGTTAAACATACGTCACCTTGGTGGAAATACTGATTTCAAAGAACTAGCAGCCTTTGCATTATCAGAGGTTTCCTTGCCCTACAGAAGAAGTTCTTGTGAAAGAGTGTTTTTTTCTAAACTGGGTGTAATAAAAACCAAAGTCAGAAACAGATTGGCACTAGATACGGTAAATGAACTCATTTTGCCGTCTCAACTTATGAAAGAACGTGGTAGATCTTAAAATCTGCAAGTCACCGAGAAGATGTTAAGGTTTATCTCAACAACAAATTTGTGCAATGCTGCAACGGTTGAGGAAGCTGAACTTTCAGATGAATAGTGCGAGAAACATAAGTGCTAAAGTTGTAATATTTGTTGAGGTCATCAATCTTGTAAGTGGATATAATAAACATCATTACTCTTATATATTCATAAGTATTATACTGATATTTTTATTGTTGTAGTGTTTGCTTCATGATGTACGATAATTTTACTTTTAAATGTTGGCAACCCTGATCCTGTATATTATCCTGTACATAAGATGTTCCTGAAATTGTGAATCTTGAGTGTAGTTTCGCTGGTTTATTGCTTAGGGACCTTGCTAGGCTTTTGTTACGTCGTAAACGGGGCAAGTTTTTGTCTCTTTGTTAGTCAAGGCTATACGTGACGAGAGAGCCAAAAGCCCCGAAAAGTTAGATATTTTGGGAAATCGCCCCAAATGACGACACTTCATGCCTCGTGATGGTAGAATGGACCAATTGGAAGCACTAATGGCAAGAATATTCTAGGAGGATGTTGAACTTGAGGTAAAGGGGTAAATGGATATAAATTGGAGAAAAATCACAGTTAGGTAACGATGTGACAGACCCAAAATCCACGTTGCCTGATGTCATATTTTGCCGCGTAAAGTGTGCCGCAAATGTACGAGTATTCTGCTAAAAGAGTAACCGATGCCTCGCTACGTGTGGCAGATTCAACAATTGTGAACATTTTCCAGTTCCGTGGAAGAAGTACCTTCTCAAGAATACACGAAATTATATTAAAAAATCTCATGTGTTACACTCACATGACTTTCTCTACTCTTGAACTAACCATTCTTACAAACTTTTATTACTATATCTTCTTCGTGTTAGTTAAGATAAACATTTGTACAAATTATCTTATTGCTTATTTCCTTGTAGGTGCAAGGGGAATGTTAGAATACAGTAGGCTTTGTGCGATAGTCAAATGTTTGAGATTCTGTTGTCTTTGCACACTTAACATATAAAAAAATGAACAACGATGATCCATTTCACGAAAGTTTTCCGAAAGTTACACACATAACAAGGAATATCTCCGAAATGGTTCACCCTACAAGAAAATTTATTGAGACATAAATTGTGTATTTTAGCAAGATCTACATTTTCTGTATAGTATAATGTGGTCTATCTCTAACGGTTTACCAGTTATACAAAATTCATCCAGAGTAAATAGGACTACAGGGGAAATAGCCAAAAAATTCGAGATATGCATTTCATTTATCATCAAAATATCTCAAGCATATGACATTTTAATCAAAATCGTTAGAGCCATTTTCAAGCAAATCAAAATTTTCGAAAAATCTTCCATGTAAAGGGTAGTTTAGGGTGGGGCTATTTTCTTAAAAATCTTCGCGTCGCATCCTTGAAAGACATTAAACTTAAATACCAACTTTGGTTTTTAACCGACTTTTCGTTTTTGAGTTATGCTGTCCACAGTCTGACACACAGACACACACACGGACCTTTTTCTAAAAATGTTTTTTTTTGGACACAGGGGGCCTCAAAAAATGTATTTCCGGTGAAATCTCGACATCGAATTTTTGGGTGGAATACAAACTTCCCCTACTTACCAGTAGAGAAAGTAAAACGAATATTCGTGCAGATAAATTACATGGTTTAATATTGGCAACAGCCGCGAGCAGATAAGATTAGCACAACCAGACTTTGACAGGGAAAATTTTACATCAGCGCAAGTCAATGCAGATGTGAACATCGTCATTTAAAACCTAACGGGCGGACGGCATTTCGCTTATGCGCGAGTGGGTGTGCCACAACCGGCTTTGCTCCTACATAAACCCCACACGTAAAGCATGTATAACACCCTTACCTTTTAGAAGAGGCTGGAAATGTCGTCCACTCTCGGAAAAACAAGAACACATTCTGTAATGTCTCTGATTTCATTTCTAACATTTTGTTTTAGTTCTTCCCATTTCTGTCGTGAACTTTGTCTTTCAGGTTACCCCACACGCTGCTAGATCGGGTCATACGCTAGCACTATCTACAAACACTTCACTAATTTTATCGATGGATTCCTCTGCTGTATGGGCAGTAACAGAATCTTGTTGAAACTACCCATATAATTTCTCTTCTTCTGTCAGTTCATGATAAAATGGGATCAAAATGTAATTCCGGTACCTCTCTGTATTTACACTCTGTTTGTACAGTATTTGACCCATCATGCGTCTAGCGCTAACAGCACACCAAACTCCAACTCTCCGATCATAATTATGTGGATTTTCCGAGTACGACTGGCCGCGCGCACAACGGCAGCTGTTAGTGGGGAATCCAGCGAGGTCGCGGGAGAGGCGAAACGCCGTATGCTCCGTTAGGTTTTAAATGAAGAATCCTGCACTTCTTGTTTCGCATTTTGCTAGGAATAGCTTGCGTGCGTTTGAGTGACTATGAAATGAATAAAACCCATTCGTACCAATATTCATAGACCTAAAAACCATATTTTAAACCTGCCCTGTTTAAGAGCAAAATTCCTAACTCCATCTCTTCCTTCAGTTGTGGTATTTTTCGGGGATTAATTTTTTAATATTTGCGATTTTAAATGTCTCCAAAGGAAAAAGTCATGTGACCGTGCTGGCCAGTTCTGATCGCAGTTGCGGAAATAACTCGGGCTGAAAATGATTCCTCAACGAGGCAATGATCTGCCCTCAACCTTTTGGAACCATAATTGATTAATAGTGATATCGTTAAGGGTACAGGGTAGTGATTTGGGCTCAAAAAGGCACTTTTTTGTTTTTCATCTCTAAAAAAAGTAGAAACCTTCCTCTTCAAAATGATATATATATATTGAAAGGGTACCGGCACATTTAATGCTTTAAATTACCCCATTTAAATATGGCGGAGTGCTGGGCCATGCTGGGTTAAAGAGTGCTTCAGAGATGACACACTTTTCTTTAAATGTAGTTTTCTGTAACTTGACATTTTTCAAACTCAGGTACATTTTTTTTCAAAACCACTGAACCTGTTTGAATGAAAATTTTACAGTAGTTCCAGAAGCATGTACTCTACAAACGTAACCCATTGTTATTGGAAAAATCCAAAACAGAAAATTTTAAAAAATATATATATTTGTGGGAAAAAAATTTACTTTTTTTTTTACAAAAGTTAAATATTTTTTCTTTTGAATACAGCCAGATATATTTAAGTAAATTTAGGTTAACAGTTATGAATATACATTGCCTAGTGCACTACAAAAGTTTCAACACATAGGCTTGAATGTTGTAGAAGGAATATGTACCGTTAGTACTATATATATATATATATATATATATATATATATATATATATATATATATATATATATATATATATATATATATATATATATATATATTTTAAATAATTGTTTTGATGTTCGCTATATCAATGTAATCACAATGAATCACTAAATATTCATCCCAAATTAAATTCTGATCTGAGCAGTAGAAGGTTAGATATCCTCAACTAAAGTTATGTTTTGAAATACTGAAATCGTGCACGAATCACTACCTGGTCCCCTTAATCATATTCCGGTAGTTATTATGGGAAATACTTGTAAGGAGAGAATATCCAAAACACCTCGTAGAAGCCATTAAATCTCTTTACGAAGAAACCAGCGTATGCCTTGTTATAAGAGGAAACCTGACAGAAGAGATTGCCACTAACTTAGACAGGGCTGCAGCACCTCGCCGACACAATACGAGTATTTATATTGTCCACATGTTCAGGACATGGAAATCTTATGTTGATACAGGAATATATCTTCCTTCTTAAACTCCCTTTTATATGCCGATGACATAGTAATCATCCAAGACAGTGAACATAAATTACAGAAGTCAACTTATATCTTAAATGAAATAACAAAAGAGCATTGTTTTAAAATTGCAGCTGAAAAAACGAAAACAATGGCATCAACTAAAGGAAAACAACCAGTAAGGACTAAAATAGTAATTGATGAAATAATCATAGAACAGGTTAAATACTTTAAGTATCTGGGATGTTATCTTTCATACGACGGACATATAGATCTGGATAAAAAAACTTAATAGTTTTCGAAATGTCTGTAGTACAATCCATAGATCCTTAAAAACAAAATACGAAAAGATATATGGACAACATTTTAAGGGACACTGGGAGGGAAATTTTGGTCAAAATTGTCAAAAAGTCGAAAATTGTTTTTTTAACTTAAAATGTTGCTGGAACACCTGTGCATTTGGATCAGCTAACATTTTTCATATCCCCCACTCCATGTGGCCATAACGACCCAGTGCTCTTCCCTTAACGTACACAGAATGCTCCGATATAAAAGCCTGTTTTTCTCAAAACTACATTTCTGCACATTCCAAAAAGAAGGTCGCGCCTGAGTTTTGCTTCAAATTCAATGAAAATTTCCAAAAGTATTCATAAATGGCAGCTCAACAAAACTATGATTCAATATTGATGTATCATTAACATGAATTCCAAAAACTTTTTTTTGTATGAAAAAAATCAATAATTTTTAAGATTAAATTTTCTTTGTTATTAAAAAAATATGTACAGCATAATCAGCAAACGTATTTGAATTATCTCTTCATACAATTGTTACCCATGTTTTAGAGTATCAGTTCTGCCAATATAAATGAATTTTGAAAAGTCAATAGGCGCGAGCTCTATTTTGAAAATGTGCCTATTAAATTCATAAAATAATTTATATATCCTAAACCAATTATTCAATTTTAATGAAATTTGGTGTACCTCCTATTCTCATATAAATACAAACACAGTAAAAATTTCAGAAAAATCTATCAAAAAATGTGGAACTTTCAAATTTCACTCCCAGTGTCCCAAATACTTTAAGTATCTGGGATGTTATTTTTAATGTGATAGAGATATACATAGATCTGGATAAAAAAAGCTTAATAGTTTTCGAAATGTTTGTGGTACAATCCATAGATCCGTAGAAAACAAAATTCGAAAAGATACAAGGATAACATTTTAATACGGTTGCTGTGCCCATACTAAGTTATGCAAGTGAAGCCAGAGCAATGACACAAACAGATAAATCAAAAGTCCAGGCAGCCTAAATGAAATTCATGAGAAGTGCTCCTACTAGAATGTACAATACTGGATAAAAAGATGAACACAGATATCCGGGAGAAACTTGGGGTGGAACCATTGCTGGAGAAACAACAGAAAATGTGTGAACATCTACAAGGGATGCCGAACTGCAGACTACCAACTTCAGCAATGGGGTATAAAGCAAAAGGAAATCGAGATGTTGGAGGACCAAGAGCGAAATGGGCACCGCAACAGGTTCAGTATGAACATAATCCTTGACGTGAAGAAGAAAAAGAAGAGTCCAGTAGCGTCCCGCTGTTCACTGTCATGACTAGGGCTCGGAAGTTCATGCCCTAAAAAACACTGAAATATGCATGCAAATATGCTCTTAAAAACGTCAAAATATGTCAAGAAATATGAATTATATAATTAAAACAATTAATGTCCCTTTGCAGTGGACAAGACGAGTTTGTATAACTAATAAATAAAGTTACCTTATTCCTTAGAGGTTGAAGCAGAAGTGGTCCTGCTGCTAGTATTAACTGCTAAATTGCAGTTCACAATCAACACTTTGCACAAATTTTCAACTGTAAAACATCGTCTGTTGTCTCGCAAAACACTTTTGTAACGTGAAAAACTTCTCTCCACGTCACAAGATGTTATCGGGGCATATTTAAATGATGCTAACTGCTTCACAGAGAGAGAGACAGAGAGAGAGAGAGAGTCAAGTCTCTTGGTGTCACAGATCTTTCGAGGATGTCTCGAATACCGCGCATCTGTTTATAACCAGAATTTTTTGAAATTACATAATTCACTTTCTCTTTCACTTTTTGTCCTATGCTACCAGGAACCGAACTTAGATCACATGTTTTTTCAAAGACAGTAAGTGATTTATGCAAAGGAGATCCTACAGCTTCCAATGCCGTTATGGCTGTTGGTAAGAAAGAAAAATGGGCAGATATGAAACTAAGATCCTCTTTTAACCCAGTGCCTGACAGAATATTTTGTACAGTTTCTATTGATGAAGCATCTTTCGAGTCCAATGAATTAACAACCTCTTCGGCTATTTCTATGTGCTCAGGATAATATAAAACTGCATCGACCCATGTTCCCCATCGATTAACACTGGTGCAGGAGGAAGTCGGATATTAGGTGCTGTTGATCTAAACAACTTAACTCTTTTAGGAGATTTAACAAAAATTATCTGTGTACTGGACACAAATCTATTTACCAATGGGAAAGAACCATTGTCTCAGAAATGCTACCAATATGAAAAATATTATACAGATGAAAAAATAAAAAAAAGCATAAAAAATCATTAAAATATGCAATATAGAGGCTATAAGATTGAAATAATATGCATTTATCAAAAATCAAGAAAATATGCAGTTATATGCACCATAAAATCATGTCCAAATAACTGAAAATTCCATAATTCGTGCACATAATGTAAAAGCATACATTTTTAACCCTTATGAAAAAACATGCAAATGCATGAACTTCCTAGCCCTAGTCATGACATTTCCATTCTCGTCTTCAAAAGGGAAGGTCCAATGACCTCACCAGTCCAAAATTCACACCACACAGTTAGTTTCCTGATGCGTCACCTTTGAATACGTTACGGAAGGATTTTCTCTCTCCCAGGTGTGGTCATTCTCTTTCTCTGGCGAAGCCTCGTCAGAGATCATCTTCTTTGCAAAAATTGTCTGCATGTTGTCTGCCCAAAATTCATTGAAGAAACTGTCTCCGCTGCATATGGTCCGTTGGTTTCAGATGTTGAGTTAACTGAATTTTGTAGACATGCATATGAAGATTGTTTCTGAGAATTCGCTGGAAGGAGTTTTTCGCAATGCCCAGCTGCTGTTAACGACCACTAATTGAATTTTGTAGACTCAGGGCAACACTATGTTCCCATCAGACTAACTGAAACGAGAACGTAATGGAGTTTTAAATTCTGCAATCGAAGTTGTCTCAAATTTTATTAGCCTATAAACTCCTTCTGCACACTTTCTTCGTAACATTCACGTTTTCAAATGGGAGACCGTTATTCATTTGTACTTTCTCTACTGGTAAGTAGGGGAAGTATTGTATTCCACCCAAAAATTCGATGTCGAGATTTCACCGGAAATATATGTTTTGAGACCCCCTGAATAAAAAAAAAAAAAAAAAGCATTTTTAGAAAAAGGTCCGTGTGTCTGTGTGTCAGTCTGTGGACTGCATAACTCAAAAACGAAAAGTCGGTTAAAAACCACATTTGCTATTTAAGTCTAATGTCTTTCAAGGATGCGACACGAAGATTTTGAAGAAAATAGCCCCACGCTAAATTACCATTTACATGGAAAATGTTTTGAAAATTTTGATTTTCTTGAAAATGGCTCTAACGATTTTGATTAAAATGTCATATGTTTGAGATATTTTTATGACAAATGAAATGTATATCTTGAATTTTCTGGCTATAGCTCTGTAGTCGTATTTACTCTGGACGACTTTTGCATAACTGGTAAATCGTTAGAGATACACCAAATTATACTCTACAAAAAATGTAGATCTTGCTAAAATACACAATTTATGTCTCAATAAATTTTCTTGTTGGGTGAACCATTTCGGAGATATTCCTTGTTATGTGTATGAGTTTCGGAAAACTTAGAACTTTCGTGAAATGGATCATCGCTGTTCATTTTTTTATATGTCAAGTGTGCAAAGACAACAGAATCTCAAACATTTGAGTATCGCACAAAGCCTACTATATTCTAACATTCCCTTTGCACCAACAAGGAAATAAGCAATAAGATAATTTGTACAAATGTTTGTCTCAGCTAACAAGAAAGAAGATATAGTAATAAGAGTTTGTAAGAATGGTTAGTACAAGAGTAGAGAAAGTCATGTGAGTGCAACACATCAGATTTTTACTTTCTCTACTACGTGAAGTATATTGTATTCCACCCAAAATTCGATGTCGAAGTTTCACCGGAAATATATGTTTTGAGGCCCCCTGAATCCGAAAAAATCATTTTTAGAAAAAGTTCCGTGTGTGTGTCTGTGTGTGTATGTGTGTCTGTGTGTCAGTGTGTGGACAGCATAAGTGAAAAACGAAAAGTCGGTTAAAAACCAAAGTTGATACTTAAGTTTAACATCTTTTAAGGATGCGACACGAAGATTTTGATTTTCTCAAAAATGGCTCTAAGGATTTTGATTAAAATGCCACATATTTGAGATATTTTAATGGTAAACGAAATTTATATTTTAAGTTTTCTGGCTATAGTACATGTAGCTGTTTACTCTGGATGACTTTTGCAAAACCGGTAAACTGTAAGAGATAGACCAAATCTTATATAAAAATGAAGATCTTGCTAAAACACACCATTTATATTTGAATAATTTTTTTGTAGAGTGAACCATTTCAGAGAAATTCCTTGTTATTTGTGTGAGTTTTTGAAAACATACTTCTGTGAAATGGAACATCGTTATTCATTCTTATATGTTAACCGTGCAAAGAGAACGAGATTTGAAAGCTTTAAAAGTTTTGACTATCGCTCAAAGCCTACTGTATTCTAATATTCCCCTTGTACCTACAAGGACATAAGCAATAAGATAATTTGTACAAATGTTTATCTCAACTAACATGAAGATATAGCAATAAGAGTTTGTAAAAATGGTTACTACAAGAGTAGAGAAAGTCATGTGAGTGCAACACATCATTTGTTTTTTTATTTTAAGTTGAAACAATGCTAACTGCACATCTTTTATGTCTTTTCCATTTTTGAAGCACTTTAGCTGCTAAATCATGGGATAGTTCTACAAAACCACTACCTGCATTATACTAAACCCAACATTGGTTAGAAATATTCACATATTGTTATTGTCAAAGAAACAAGGTAAATATACTGAATGATAATAGACTATATGCTTACCAATGTGTCTTGAACTGAGAATAAAGAAATATGATATGCAAACAGAGGGTGGGGCCATGTGAAACAACATGGTGCTGCCAACATGATACAGGTAAGGCAATTTCGCAGCATTTTTAGAAAAAAGTAACGTTCTATTATATTTTTAAGTTGCACACTATGAAACAATTTTTTTTTTCGTAATCACATAACTGACAAACATTTTAATAATGAATCTCATTTTCCTCAACACTATATTTTTAAGTATAATAAAGTTAATTAGAGCACAGGTAGGTAAGTTTGCAATAAGCACTGTCTGTTCACCAGGTCAGGGTCGTTAGGGGACAGGAGACACATTCCACGAAATTCCCAAATTTTGTAAACTTCATAGATAATGTTGCTGCTGGTTAAGTTGCCAACTTACCTCTAATGTTATTCCCACCATATTTGCTCGCTAATATGCTAATATCTCTTAATTTCAGTTAAAAACTAGACGAGTCACCAGCGTTATCTCGGAAGTAAACAAAAGAGGAGTGTAGAAGCGGATAAACACTCTGCTAGCAGTGTTGTGAAATCTGCTATGATATTGTGGTTGAAGAACAAAGGGATTCAGAGTGACAGTTGTATGTGTAAAACAAATCCTTATAGGATAATTGAAACAAACAAATTTAAAGCGGACACATTTTGTGTTTCATTGTCCCACACTCTCGTTTGTTTGCCTCCATATTTGTGTGATCTCAATCCCATAGAACTAACTGGGGCCTAGGTAGGACGAATAGTTAAATAAATGTAACAGGCGACTTATATTTACAGGAATTGCACGATATAACGTTCGAGGATATATCACGTAAGACCAAAACAGAGTGGCACGGTTTTGGAAACTTGTAGAAAAGATAAAAAATGATCAGTGGGAGACAGACGGAGTAGTTAAAAATATCGTATGTTTTATAGGCTAAATATACTGCATTAACTAGAAATAACATTTAAGGTCCGCTCTTTGAGTGACTGCTTTAATCTAGCGTGAATTCATATTCCAAGGTTGGCACTACTATCACAAGCGCGACCAGAAGCACGACTGCAGCTTCAGATATCAGAATCGCTTACTGACGTACTAGCTCGCTGCATTCCTCCCAGGGACCATGAACTGGTGAAGAAACTAATTCATTAACTATCAGTCTGATAGAGATCCTTTAATGGACCTACTTAAGTTCAAACTTCCATTAAAGGACACGTGTTCCACCAATCAGAGAATTCCCATGCAGCAATGCCAAAGCGCAATATCGATTAATTCTCGAAACGCCACTAGCGTGAGTTTAGAAAACGCTAAAATGGCGGCGGGCGGACACTACTGACAGTGAGATGCAACTTACTCCACCTGCCTGCCTAAGTAAGATGCAACTTTAACCTCAATACAACACATCAACTTCCAAGAATATTGCACTAAGCACAGTTAATTTCACTAATTGTACAATAAATAACTTACACACGAAATAAAGTTTCGTCTGAAAACCAATATATTCAATTTGCCTTCAATATTACGTAGCATTCCAAGGTTATCATACAGCTGTGTCGTGCTGGAAACGAATCGATCGTTTAGCGCCTGCGCAGAACTCCAAATATCAGCTGTAGGTCATTGTCCCTGGTGAGTGTAGGTACAACATTTTACAATATTTCAACTATAAAATTAGGTATATGGTCGAGCATAAATTGTGGTATGAAACTTAAGTATAATGGTAATTAAGACGCTCGTATGAAATTATATACTCGTGTCTTAATTACTATCATTATAGTGTCGTTGCATAATATATTATTTTAATTGCACTGTCCCTTTTACATATCTCAATGTGTTACCCTGTGACCTTGCATGTAGTTTCAAATTAGTTGCTCATCTGCAGGTTTAGTTTGTACGTCGATTGGTGTGCATAAGAGACAGGTTTGTTTACGTTGGCACTGTCCGGTATTTCGTGGGCACGGTCCGTAGTACTCAATTGTTTCGCCCCGATCATAACAATTGGTTTATTTCAAATAATATTTTTTGTGGCAGCAACCATTTCGGAGATATCCATTATTACTACTTTGATTTTTGTAAATGTGTGAAATATTGTGGTATTCAGTTTGAATGGAAAGAGTAGGGAATTTCAAGGCCAGCATTTAGCGACCGGCTTTTAAAGAGTTGTAAATTTAAACGCAGATATGTTTACGGCTATGATGTGTATACCCCATATCTTAGGCTTGGCACAGTTGACAGTGAATTACGAGAAGTACAGGTTGACTGTGTGCTGTGCAAAGTTGAAAATGAATTATGTGCTATCATAAACAACAAGTGACAGATAACAAATGACGCGCGGCATAATGTGGGGAGCCAAGCGTCTCCATCATTATCAAATTAATGTTACATGTGCAGTAAAATATGTGCACAGTGGTCATTTTCAGTTCATTGTTCCATCCCAAAACAAAAAAAGATGATGCAAGCAGATACATCATTTGCTTATTAGAGCTTGACCCCCTGGGGTTTGCAGCTTCCAACGCACAATTCGGTTTCTTTGTACCACATTGGCTTTTATCATTCCCTAGGTTACAGCCAGTATTGCCAACTTAACGAAGGAATTAGAGATTTCACTGGAACTGCACTGCGTGACAGATTTTCTTTAGTAGTATGTCATGACTAGGGCTAGGAAGTTGATGCATTTGCATGTTTTCTCATAGGGGTTAAAAATGTATGCTTTTACATTATGTGCACGAATTATGGAATTTTCAGTTATTTGGACATGATTTTATGATGCATATAACTACATATTTTCTTGATTTTTGATAAATGCATATTATTTCAATATTATAGCCCCTATATTGCATATTTTAATGATTTTTATGGCTTTTTATTACTTTTTTCTATCTAGATAATATTTTTCATATTGGCAGTACTGCACATGATGATGTAACTCACGAAGATTTCAATATTATTGCCCCTATATTGCATATTTTAATGATTTTTATGCTTTTTTAATATTTTTTCATCTGTATAATATTTTTCATATTGGTAGCATTTCTGAGACAGTGATTCTTTCCCATTGGTAGATAGATTTGTCCAGTACAAAGATAATTTTTGTTAGATCTCCTAAAAGAGTTAAGTTGTTTAGATCAACAGCACCTAATATCTGACTTCTTCCTGCACCAGTGTTAACTCGATGGGGAACATGGATCGATGCAGTTTTATATTATGCTGAGCACATAGAAACAGCCGAAGAAGTTATTAATTCATTGGACTCGAAAGATGCTTCATCAATAGAAACTGTGCAAAATATTCTGTCAGCCACTGGGTTAAAAGAGGATCTTAGTTTCATATCTGCCCATTTTTCTTTCTTAGCAACAGCCATAACGGCATTGGAAGCTGTAGGATCTCCTTTGCATGAAGCACTTACTGTCTTTGAAAAAAACAATACGTGATCTAAGTTCGGTTCCTGGTAGCACAAGACAAAAAGTGAAAGAGAAGGTGAATTATGTAATTTCAAAAAATTCTGGTTATAAACAGATGTGCGGTATTCGAGACATCCTAGAAAGAAAACCATCTGTCACACCAAGAGACTTGACTCTCTCTCTCTCTCTCTCTGTGTGTGTGTGTGTGTGTGTGTGTGTGTGTGTGTGTGTGTGTGTGTGTGTGAAGCAGTTAGCATCATTTAAATATGCCCCTATAACATCTTGTGACGTGGAGAGAAGTTTTTCACGTTACAAAAGTGTTTTGCGAGACAACAGACGATACTTTACAGTTGAAATTTGTGAACGTGTTGGTTGTGAACTGCAATTTAGCAGTTAATACTAGCTGCGGGACTACTTCTGCTGCAACCTCTAAGGAATAAGGTAACTTTATTTATTACTTATCCTAACTCGTCTTGTCTACTGCAAAGGGACATTAATTGTTTTAATTAAATAGTGCATATTTCTTGGCATATTTTCAAGTTTTTAAGAGCTTATTTGCATGCATATTTCAGTGTTTTTTAGGGCATGAACTTCCGAGCCCTAGTTGTGTACTAAGAACTGCAAGTTACTTATCAAGCGTACATAACACGCCTTGCACTTTGAATACGAAAATTAAACTATAAAAAATATATATCTATATTAAAAAAAACTTAGTAGCCCATAAGAGCAGATGGGTATATTATAAAAAACAGTGTAAAAAAAACGAAGGCAGACCTAGGCTATAAAAAAAATAAATACAGTTCACTATTCTCTTAATGAAATGTAAACTGTAAAAAAAAAAAAAAAAAAAAAAAAAAAAGGACGGTATGGATCCACAAAAATAAACGGTGATTGGCGTGCTGGTATGCAGTTAGGATCGTTGTAATGAGCGAACACGTGCTTTGCACTTAGTTAAAAGACGGAGAAAAATGAAAGTTTTTTTTTTCTTCTTCTTTTCACTGTTGAGAAATAAGATAAAGCTTATAATTTTGAAAATAATGCTAAGATAGCTCAGCGCCAAAGCTTTTTTCCACGCATGACGTCATGTTGTAGAGTACTACAGGTATTTGTTACCCAGGTGTTGTAGAATTCATGGAATAAAAGCATAATCGTAGTTGAACTGAACACTTGGGCTACAAGGACACTTAAATACGTCGAATTTGAGAATCTAGCCCCAGAAATATTTAATACTTTAATTTGACACCTATAGAGGATTAAATGGCTTATGAAACTGGTTTCATGTAATACACTGTAAACAAATAACCATGAGGACAAAGCCATGGGTAAAAATTAAGACAATAAATAAATAAATAGACAGACAGACAGACAGACAGACAGACAGGCGGGCGGGCGGGCGGGCGGGCGGGCGGGCGGGAGGGCGGGCAGACGGGCAGGCGGGCAGGCGGGCAGGCCGGCAGGCAGACAGACAGACAGACAGGCGGGCGGGCGGGCGGGCAGACAGACAGACAGACAGACGGGCGGGCAGGCGGGCAGACAGACAGACAGACAGACAGACAGACAGACAGGCGGGCGGGCGGGCGGGAGGGCGGGCAGACGGGCGGGCAGACGGGCAGACGGGCAGGCGGGCAGGCGGGCAGGCGGGCAGACGGGCAGGCGGGCAGGCGGGCAGACGGGCAGACGGGCAGGCGGGCAGGCGGGCAGGCGGGCAGACGGGCAGACAGACAGACAGACAGACAGACAGACAGACAGACAGGCGGGCGGGCGGGCGGGAGGGCGGGCGGGTGGGCGGGCAGACAGACAGACAGACAGACAGACAGACAAACAAACAAACAAATAAATAAATAAATAAGTAAATAAATAAAAATATAAAAAAGTCGAAAATGCATTTTGGGAACACAATACCCACAGGGACAAGTTTTCCCAAGCACTCGAGATCTGATAAGTAACTTACAGTTCGTGGTTAGTCAATTACTTTTTGTAATACTGAAAAAAACGTAAGAACAATAATAAATCAAAATTGCTTTTCCATATTTTATTGTACATTAAGAAAAAATTAACCCTAAATGTGAACTAATGAAAAGCTACATTTATGTTGTCTCTTAGGCCAATAATTTGTATAATTCATGTGAAAGTTCAGTTTCCACCTCAAGATGTACTCGAGAAATTAAAATAATTCAATCGCTTCTTAATGTTAACATGTCCAACTGCACATTTACTAATTCAAACAATAAATAATTCATACCCTTGTATATTTTGTGTATTTTCCTAAGGATTCATTAATAATTTAATACTTTGTGTGTGTGTGGTGTGTGTGTGTGTGTGTGTGTGTGTGTGTGTGTGTGTGTGTGTGTCGGTCTGTCAGTCTGTGAACAGCGTAACTCATAAACGAAAGGAATGTTAAAACCAAAGTTGGTATTTAATTTGAATGTCTTTCAAGGATGCGACACGAAGATTTTGAAGAAAATTGCTCCACCCTAAAATACTCTTTACATAAAAAACTGTTCAAAAATTTTGATATTCTTGAAAATGCATTTGACGATTTTGATTAAAATTCCATATATTTAAGATATTTTTATGTTAAATGAAATGCATATTTTCAATTTTCTGGATATAGCGTGTGTAGTCCCGTTTACTCTGGATCACTTTTCAATAAATTGTAAACCGTAGCAGATAGACAAAATTTTACTATACCAAAATGTAGATCTCTTTACAACACACCATCTATGCACAAATACATTTCCTATAGAGTGAACTATTTCGGAGATATTCCTTTTTATTTGTGTCAGTTGTGAAGCGCAACATCGTTGCTCATTTTTATATGTTAGTGTGCAAAGAGAACGGAATCTCAAAGCTTTCAAAGATTTCAGTATCGCACAAAGCCTACTGTATTCCCATATTCACCGACCGACCGACCGACCGACCGACCGACCGACCGACCGACCGACCGACCGACCGACCGACCGACCGACCGACCGACCGACCGACCGACCGACCGACCGACCGACCGACCGACCGACCGACCGACCGACCGACCGACCGACCGACCGACCGACCGACCGACCGACCGACCGACCGACCGACCGACCGACCGACCGACCGACCGACCGACCGACCGACCGACCGACCGACCGACCGACCGACCGACCGACCGACCGACCGACCGACCGACCGACCGACCGACCGACCGACCGACCGACCGACCGACCGACCGACCGACCGACCGACCGACCGACCGACCGACCGACCGACCGACCGACCGACCGACCGACCGACCGACCGACCGACCGACCGACCGACCGACCGACCGACCGACCGACCGACCGACCGACCGACCGACCGACCGACCGACCGTCCGACCGACCGACCGACCGTCCGACCGTCCGACCGTCCGACCGTCCGACCGTCCGACCGTCCGACCGTCCGACCGTCCGACCGTCCGACCGTCCGACCGTCCGACCGTCCGACCGTCCGACCGTCCGACCGTCCGACCGTCCGACCGTCCGACCGTCCGACCGTCCGACCGTCCGACCGTCCGACCGTCCGACCGTCCGACCGTCCGACCGTCCGACCGTCCGACCGTCCGACCGTCCGACCGTCCGACCGTCCGACCGTCCGACCGTCCGACCGTCCGACCGTCCGACCGTCCGACCGTCCGACCGTCCGACCGTCCGACCGTCCGACCGTCCGACCGTCCGACCGTCCGACCGTCCGACCGTCCGACCGTCCGACCGTCCGACCGTCCGACCGTCCGACCGTCCGACCGTCCGACCGTCCGACCGTCCGACCGTCCGACCGTCCGACCGTCCGACCGTCCGACCGTCCGACCGTCCGACCGTCCGACCGTCCGACCGTCCGACCGTCCGACCGTCCGTCCGACCGTCCGACCGTCCGACCGACCGACCGACCGACCGACCGTCCGACCGTCCGACCGTCCGACCGTCCGACCGTCCGACCGTCCGACCGTCCGACCGTCCGACCGTCCGACCGTCCGACCGTCCGACCGTCCGACCGTCCGACCGTCCGACCGTCCGACCGTCCGACCGTCCGACCGTCCGACCGACCGACCGACCGACCGACCGACCGTCCGACCGACCGACCGTCCGACCGTCCGACCGTCCGACCGTCCGACCGTCCGACCGTCCGACCGTCCGACCGTCCGACCGTCCGACCGTCCGACCGTCCGACCGTCCGACCGTCCGACCGTCCGACCGTCCGACCGTCCGACCGTCCGACCGTCCGACCGTCCGACCGTCCGACCGTCCGACCGTCCGACCGTCCGACCGTCCGACCGTCCGACCGTCCGACCGTCCGACCGTCCGACCGTCCGACCGTCCGACCGTCCGACCGTCCGACCGTCCGACCGTCCGACCGTCCGACCGTCCGACCGTCCGACCGTCCGACCGTCCGACCGTCCGACCGTCCGACCGTCCGACCGTCCGACCGTCCGAGCGTCCGACCGTCCGACCGTCCGACCGTCCGACCGTCCGACCGTCCGACCGTCCGACCGTCCGACCGTCCGACCGTCCGACCGTCCGACCGTCCGACCGTCCGACCGTCCGACCGTCCGACCGTCCGACCGTCCGACCGTCCGACCGTCCGACCGTCCGACCGTCCGACCGTCCGACCGTCCGACCGTCCGACCGTCCGACCGTCCGACCGTCCGACCGTCCGACCGTCCGACCGTCCGACCGTCCGACCGTCCGACCGTCCGACCGTCCGACCGTCCGACCGTCCGACCGTCCGACCGTCCGACCGTCCGACCGTCCGACCGTCCGACCGTCCGACCGTCCGACCGTCCGACCGTCCGACCGTCCGACCGTCCGACCGTCCGACCGTCCGACCGTCCGACCGTCCGACCGTCCGACCGTCCGACCGTCCGACCGTCCGACCGTCCGACCGTCCGACCGTCCGACCGTCCGACCGTCCGACCGTCCGACCGTCCGACCGTCCGACCGTCCGACCGTCCGACCGTCCGACCGTCCGACCGTCCGACCGTCCGACCGTCCGACCGTCCGACCGTCCGACCGTCCGACCGTCCGACCGTCCGACCGTCCGACCGTCCGACCGTCCGACCGTCCGACCGTCCGACCGTCCGACCGTCCGACCGTCCGACCGTCCGACCGTCCGACCGTCCGACCGTCCGACCGTCCGACCGTCCGACCGTCCGACCGTCCGACCGTCCGACCGTCCGACCGTCCGACCGTCCGACCGTCCGTTCATTTTTTGTGCAGTGAAATTTTATTATTCGTTTAGTAGTTATGTAAAAACAATTTAGAATGAGTACGACTTTAGACGGTATTCCAGAAATACGATTCATTTCTCATGAAAGTATTTTAAATATATCGTAATTTAGTCAAAATCGTTTAGGCCATGTTTTGAGAAAATTCAGAATTTTTTATGCAAAGAGTAGTACGGTATGGGGTATTTATTTATTTTTATTTGTTTATTTATTTAGTTTTTTAAAATTGGTGTTGCATCATTCGAAGAGCTGAACTTAAATACTACATTGGGTATTTAAGTAACTTTTCCTTTTCGAGTTGTGCTTAAGTTCGTACATTTACTATACTGAACATGTACAATGAGAAGTTCATGTCATCGCAAAAGCATTTCGCTTTGCTGGACAAACTTTCAGTTTGAGCAAGTTGGTAATTATAAACTGGTTTCATATTGTCCCTATCTCTGTGTTTTCTCCCAAGTTAGCAATGTTTTAATCGAATGCAATACTTTGAATTTGAACTGAAGTTGAGAAAATGAAATAGAGGAGTGTTTGCGTCAGCTCTAGTAACAAAAGACGGAGTGAGTGGGTCATGCCGTGTGTCCTTTGTTTTCTGCAGCGAAGCGAGAACAGATAGAGACACGTGGCCAACCCTCCTGATTAACTGGAACTAAATGCTGTATGCACCCCGCTGAATTAAAACTTCAGTTGCCATAACAACCGACGCGCAGTATCCAGGTCATAAATAATGAACGCTTCTCAACTACGAGTACAAGCATATTATTGATAGTTCCTGCCTTCTCTGTCCTCCATCGTTAATTAGTGGGTACATAAACTCATCTAGCAAAGGCTTATTTTTCTACTTTATTTTAATTGGCATAAACCTTTACAGAAATATCCACATCACACTCTTCGTTAAAATACAAAAGGAATGTTGACAGCCAAGCCCCACACTCTTTCTAAGCAATCGCGTGAAACAATTGAATATCCATAGAATAGCAAACGTGTTGAATAATTCTAACCATTAATAACGTATATCTAGAAAATGACTAATGCCACACACAAAGCAAGTTTTTTGATATACAGAGTGTCTCATAAAAAGTAGGAACCTATAACAAATACTATTTCTAATAGTAATTTTTACTTTCTCTACTGTAAGTAAGGGAAGTATTCTATTCCACCCAAAAATTTGATGTCGAGATTTCACCGGAAATATATGTTTTGAGGCCCCCTGAACCCAAAAAAAGCATTTTTAGAAAAAGGTCCGTGTGTGTGTCTGTGTGTCAATCTGTCAGTCTGTGGACAACATAACTCAAAAACGAAAACTCGGTTAGAAACCAAAGTTGGTATTTAAGTTTAATGTCTTTCAAGAATGTGACACGAAGATTTTGAAGAAAATAGCCCCACCCTAAACTACCCTTTACATGGAAAATTTTTGGAAAATTTTGATTTTCTTGAAAATGTCTCTAACGATTTTGATTAAAATGTCATATGTTTGAGATATTTTTATGACAAATGAAATGTATATCTTGAATTTTCTGGCTATAGCCCCTGTAGTCGTATTTACTCTGGACGACTTTTGCATAACTGGTAAACCGTTAGAGATAGACCAAATCATACTATACAAAAATGTAGATCTTGCTAAAATACACAATTTATGTCCCAATAAATTTTCTTGTAAGGTGAACCATTTCGGAGATATTCCTTGTTATGTGTGTGAGTTTCGGAAAACTTAGAACTTTCGCGAAATGCAACAACGTTGTTCATTTTTTATATGTTAATCGTGCAAAGAGAACGGAATCTCAAAGATCAAAAAGATTTGACTGTCGCACAAAGCCTACTGTATTCTAATATTCCCCTTGTACCTACAAGGAAATAAGCAATAAGATAATTTGTACGAATGTTTATCTTAACTAACATGGAGATATAGTAATAAGAGTTTGTTAGAATGGTTAGTACAAGAGTAGAGAAAGTCATCAGATTTTTATTAAAGAAATATTTTTCCCAGTAATTTAGATGCGTGTTCCAATAACGTTATATGCCATATTTTGATTATGCTGCATTAGGTACAGTCCGAGGCCCAAAAAATAAAAAAAAGCCCATATGAATTTAAGACTCAATAACTTCCATACTAATGTGTCATTTTTTAAAATTTTGCCTTAAATGAAAACTTACACATAGCACTGAAAACTTTCCAGATGATCTTTTTCCTAAATTACTATGGGTACTAAGACATTGGAATTTTGATATTGCTTATAATATTTTTTTAAAAACATTAGTATAATAACGCACTGTTTTTTATGACATTTTTACACTTTGGGGCATTAAAATTCTTTAAGAGAAAAACTATTTATTATATGAAAATTTTCATCCTTTAATTTATTACTTGGGTAATTAGAGGTATCATTTTTTTAAAAATCAACTTTGTAGTTCAACATCTGTTGGAGGAGAAACATTTTGATTATACCCAATAAGAATGTTATGAGATATTGAAATGAAATTTGGTACACACATTACTTTAGTTGCTAGAAATGCCTGTGCAAAGAATTAAGCATCTAACGTCAATACTTCAGAAACATCTTTTCCACTTTGGTGCGCCCTTAATTGCCGAAAACACACAAAAACCTTATATGGATGTATTCTGCAAACTATCTAGATCCATATTAAGCAAAAGAAAAAATAACGAACTCATTTTTTTTTTATTGAAAATCACTACCAAGTGTCCTTAAGAGCTTAGCTTTAGACGCAGACACTCACGACGTTAACAACGCATGCGCGAACACCCGAGAGATACAGTGTGTCACAAAATTAGACCGACAAACTTTGGAAGCTGATAGATAACATTATTTTAAACACTTTTTGTTAAGGAAAGTTTTTTTGCTGCGGTGCTTCGTTAAAGCGGTAGACGAGTTAATGTCAATGTAAATGTTGGAACGCACGCCCATTGCGATTAACACAAAGAGTGCATCGACGTGCCCTATTCTGTCGTACTCTCACATACACATCAGCCATTTCTCTGGTTTAAACGTTTGTAGGTCTAATTTTGAATAGTAAAGCTGTGATTAACTGTAAACAATGGGATGTTTATGCTTTGTTTATGTGTTCTGTGTTTGTTTCTTGGATTAAGGGACACCGAGAGTGAAATTTTGGTCAAAATTGTCAAAAAGTCGAAAATTATTTTTTACCTTAAAATGTTCCTGGAACACCTGTGCATTTGGATCAGCTAACATTTTTCATATGCCCCACTCCATGTGGTCATTACGGCCCAGTGCTCTTCCCTTAACGTACACAGCATGCTCCTATATAAAAGCCTGTTTTTCTCAAAACTACATTTCTGCACATTCCAAAAGAAGGTCGCGCCTGAGTTTTGCTTCAAATTCAATGAACATTTCCAAAAGTATTCATAAATAGCAGCTAAACAAAACTATTATTCAATATTGATGTTATCATTAACATGAATTCCAAAAACATTTTTTTTGTATGAAAAAAATCAATAATTTTTAAGATTAAACTTTCTTTGTTATTAAAAAATATGTACAGCATAATCAGCAAACGTATTTGAAATATCTCTTCATACAATTGTTACCCATGTTTTAGAGTATCAGTTCTGCCAATATAAATGAATTTTGAAAAGTCAATAGACGCGAGCTCTATTTTGAAAATGTGCCTATTAAATTCATAAAATAATTTATATATCCTAAACGAATTATCCAATTTTAATGAAATTTGGTATACCTCCTATTCTCATATAAATACAAACACAGTAAAAATTTCAGAAAAATCTATCAAGAAATGTGGAACTTTCAAATTTCACTCCCAGTGTCCCTTAAGATTGTGTGTCTTGCTAAGATAAATACAATACTAATTTGCATTATTAATTTTGCACTAAATACTTAAACTGGGTGAGGGCAGTAATCTATGACACATTGAAGCCTAATGTAATTTAGTACACTAGTTAGTGTCCCATACCCTTTACCTGCCAGCCCTTTACGTGCAACTGTGTCGCAGAGTGCGCCGGTCTTTGTTCGGCCTGCTGACAACGCGGGGCGGCCCAGCTCATTTACGAACGCACTGTAAATACATTTCAGTCATAGCCATTCTTAACAACACAACCATGCCTGATAAACGGCTACATCAATTGGAATCAATTCCAATAAACACTGGAAACTGCATTAAATTCATCCAACCTGCCCATCAGATATTGATAATGCAGTTCAACACTTCACAGACATTCGTTGTGTCAGAGAATCAAGAGCATGCGCACACCGACTAGACTCCGTCTATACTCACCCATGCACATCATTCATTTAATAAAAGAAAGAGAAAAAAAAGAACATCGCATCCGGAGACAGTGGCAACGAGAAAGACGGCCTTGCCAACGCAAAAGATTCAACAGCTTCATTCATAAAGTCAGGGAAGAATTATAACAACATTGCCCCTTAATTCTTATCAAACCTATTTGTCTTCTTTATCTCCTAGCGACAGCTCACTTTGGTATGGAACAAAAATTATTTTACGAGAGCCAACATCAGTACCTCCACAGACCCTCAGTCCAAATGCAACGTTCTTACTCCTACTACGAAAACACATTTACAACTAACAATAAAGCTATCTTTGACATTGAACATGAACTCCACGACCTCACACATAACCCGAAAGTACACGTGGCACCCAAGGAATTGCTATTAAGAAATCCCCCAGACATGATCTCATACCAACCATTGTTTTGGAGGCAGTTACAAAGAAAGTTCTGGTCTGTTTAATAGAAGTCTTTAACACCTCGTTAAGCATTGGCAATTTCCCTCAATCACAGAATGTTATGGCAATAATTAGGTATTTTTTGTAAACCAAAAGAGCCTAAACATCTACTGTCGAGTTATCGACAAAAAAGTCCGATGTGTTGCACTCACATGACTTTCTCTACTCTTGTACTAACCATTCTTAAAAACTTATTCCTCTTCTTCATGTTAGTTGAGATAAACATTTGTACAAATTATCATATTGCTTATTTCCTTGTAGGTGCAAGAGGGAATGTTAGAATACAGTAGGCTTTGTGCGATAGTCAAATGTTTTAAAGCTTTGAGATTCCGTTCTCTTTGCACACGTAACATATAAAAAAATGAACAACGATGTTCCATTTTACGAAAACTTAAGTTTTCCGAAACTCACACACATAACAAGGAATATCTCCGAAATAGTTCACCCTACAAGAAAATTTATTGGGACATAAATTGTGTATTTTACCAAGATCTATATTTTTTGTATAGTATGATTTGGTCTATCTCTAACGGTTTACCAGTTATGCAAAAGTCGTCCAGAGTAAATACGACTACAGGAGCTATAGCTAGAAAATTCAAGATATACATTTCATTTGCCATAAAAATATCTCAAACATATGACATTTTAATCAAAATCGTTTGAGCCATTTGCAAGAAAATCAAAATTTTCGAAAAATTTTCCATGTAAAGGGTAGTTTAGGGTGGGGCTATTTTCTTCAAAATCTTCTTGTTGCATCCTTGAAAGACATTAAGCTTAAATACCAACTTTGGTTTTTAACCGACTTTTCGTTTTTGAGTTATGCTGTCCACAGACTGACAGACTGACATACAGACACACACACGGACCTTTTTCTAAAAATGCTTTTTTTGGATTTAGGGGGTCTCAAAACGTATTTCCGGTGAAATCTCGACATCGAATTTTTGGGTGGAATACAATACTTCCCCTACTTATCAGTAGAGAAAGTAAAAATGAAGAACTGCGTTGCATTTGAGAAAACTTTACCCATTTCAAAACTGACACAAATAACAAGGAATATCTCTGAAATGGCTCACTTCACAGAAAATGCATTTGGCCCTAACTTGTGTGTTTAAACGAGCTTTACATTTTTGTATAGTAAGAATTGGCCTATATCTTACGGTTTACCTGTTATGCAAAAGTCATCAAAAGTAAACAGGACTATATGGGCTATAGCCACAAAACTTAAAATATAGATTTCATTTGCCGTGAAAGTATCTTCATCGTGTAGCATTTTAATCAGTCTTTAGAGCTATTTTTATAAAATTAAAATTTTGGAAAAACCTCGCATATAAGGGGTAGTTTAGGGTGGAGGAATTTTCTTTAAGGTGTTTGTGTCTTATCCTTCAAATACATTAAATTTAAATAACAACTTTGGATTTTAACCGACTTTTTGTTTTTGAGTTATAATGTTCACACACACCCACTCACCCACCCAACACACACACACACACACACACACACACACACACACACACACACACACACACACACACACACACACACACACACACACACACACACACCGCGTGGACCTTTTTCTAAAAATGCTCTTTTATTCAGGGGGCCTCAAAACATATTTCCGGTGAAATCGTCACATAATTTTTGGGTGGAATACAGTACTTCCTCTACTTACTATATGTAGTAGAGAAAGTAAAAATACGGTAATTTTACATATTTTATATAAATATATACACTACAGTGGCCGTACTCTTAATGAAGACCGTAGGGAAAATTAGGATGCATATGTTGGCCATATGTGCTGGCATTTGTTATATCTCCATTAATTAAGGTATTTTATACGTGTCAAGATTTCTGCGCTTCACTTTTTTATTCCGCTTGGACGCTGGCTAATGAAATATGCACTCTAATTAAAGCTTCTTAGGTCCGCGTCACAGAGACATAAATATTCTTTGGCTTATGGGGGCTGTGCTTCTGTAATGAGATCGGCCGTAAATATCCGCCGCTAGAGGAAACAAAAGATAAACGTTCCTCTGCGAAATGTCACGTACTTTTTTAATTTAATATCAACGTGGACTCCCACATTGTTGAACACGTCAGCAAGCACTGCATTATACTAGAAGATGGCGTCACTGCTTATGCCTCATCATCAGCAGGAAATGACTTTCACTACAAGTTTCTGTATTAATAGACATAGCGTCTTACTCCATTCAGGTGCGTTCGCAAAACTATGGTAGCTTGTGTCCTGGCATTTAGCAGATACTTTACTTTTCCCTACTACTTGCCTATAGTATTGCGTTCCACCCAAAAGCTTGATACCCAAATTCTACCGGAGCTATACGTTTTGATATTGCTGAATCCAGAAATAGTATATTACGCCTACTTTTACCTAATTTACCTAATTTCATAGCTGAAATATTGTAAAGTTTGAACTTAAGGAGGTCCATTAAAGGATCGCTATCAGACTTATAATTAATAAACTTGGGTTTGGGGGGAAGAGGAGCGTTTGGTTTAAGGGGGCTCAACTTCTAGGTCATCAGCGCCCTTAAAAATTCATGTCAATAGCCAGATATAAATTTGAATTAAAAATAAAATTACTAGCAACAAAGAAAATATAAACATAAATGTAAAAAACAGTGGCAATAGCCAGATAGAAAACAAGGTGATAAATATGTCAAAAAGCATAAAAAGAAATCTCTAAAGTTTTAAATCCTGAAATTGATATTACAGTCCGCTAGAAACTTAAAAACTGTATCAACCGCTGTTTTGTCGTCCGCTAAGACCTCTGCAAGTCTGACAGGCAGCTGCAGAGAATCTCGAAGGTGTGCTACAGAGGAACACTTTAGCAGCACGTGACGGACAGACAAAACATTGTCACACAGCGGACATAGAGGGGCAAGGTCCCTTTTAAATAGGTAAGCATGCGAAAAATTGCAGTGGCCTATTCTTAAACGAGCCAAACTAACCTCTTCATTGGGTTTGGTCGAGCATAAAGATATTTTATGCAATCCTAGGTTATTAACGGCATAAATCGTGCGAAGTTACCCCATTTCTAACACCAGTACCAAAAAATCAGATGTATTGCACTCACATGACTTTCTCTACTCTTATACTAACCATTCTTACAAAATCTCATTCCTGTATCTTCTTCGCGTTAGTTGAGATAAACATTTGCAGAAATTATCTTATTGCGTATTTCCTTATAGGTACAACGGGAATATGGGAATACAGTTGGCTTTGACCGACAGTCAAATCTTTCAAAGCTTTGACATTTCGATCTGTTTCAACACTTAAGTTAAGCCCAAATGCTTTTTTTGTGAAGTGAACCATTTCGGAGATATTCCTATTTATTTGTGCAGGTTTTGCAATATTTAAACTTTTCTCAAATGAACTTAGTTATTCACTTTCTCTTGTCCGTACAAAGAGAACGAAATTTTAAAGCTTTCATACAGCGACAGCTTTGAAACATTTGACTATCGCTCAACGCCTACTGTATTGTAATATTCCCCTTGCGCCTACAAGGAGATTAGTGATAAGATAATTTGTACAAATGTTTATATTAACTAACATGAATATATAGGAATAAGAGTTTGTAATAATAGTACAAGAGTAGAAAAATTCATGTGAGTGTAGCACATCAGATGTTTACAAATACTTATTTTTCTATATAAGAGATAAATGTTCATTACATAATTTTCATATTAGGCTAAAGCTACAGATGACTGAAATTCTTTAGTTACCGGAAAAAAATTTGATTACATAATTTTCTCTACTCACTCTTTGTATAAATTATAACAGTATAAACTATTATTACGAATGCTTATTGTTCTATGTATTTAATGTTAATCGAAACAAAATTTGTAGAAATGCTTTTATTACACACTTCATTGTAGGTAGTGAAATATTTTAAGACCTAATTGCTATGTGAGGACTTTGAAGTTCCATTCTCTTTGCATTACCAGGGAAAAAACGAATGAAGAAACTGAATAACAACTTCACATTTCCTATGAGTAACCAATAACAAGGAATACTTCGGAAATAGATAATGGGGAAAAAAACTGACATAAGTTGTGTGCTTTAAACGAGATATACCTAGATATTCTGTGTAGTACAATTTTGTCTTTGTCTTACAGTTTACCATTTATACAAAAGTAAGTCAAAATGAAGAGGACTTCGTAAACTATTCCCAAGAAATTTAAGATATACGTTTTATTTAGCTAGCGCCGCTGCTTACCAAGCGGGAGACCTGTTCCGGGGAGCACTCAGCCTCGTTATGTAGCTAAGAAGCTACTTGATTGTTAAGCAGCGGCCCCTGGTTGCGAAGAACTTATATAGCGATTAGGAGGTATCTGAGCATTGGCCACGTCCCACTCTATAGCACTGCACCCCACTTCCTCCGGTTGCCCTTCACACATATGCGTTGGCATGTCATCCTGCTCTCATCGTGAAAACGATCCACAAGGGTTCATGATCGCCGATCTCCCTGGAGTACCTTCTCAGTCATCTTGCTCCTGGCCGGTCCAAACCACAACCACCTCCAGGATCATCCTGCCGACCATGAGATACGTGCTGGGGGTCCAGGGCATTAACTCGTCTTGTCCGACTTGCAGGACACCCGATGACGCCACTATCTCGTAGGGTCCATCTAGTTCCTCTTAGGCATGTCGTCCGCCACATACGATCCAATCACGGTCACGGCTACGCTCGTGCCCATTAGTACTCGGCACGGCTTCCCCTGTATCTTGCCGTCCACGATGCCCGCCAGTCTTCTATTCACGACACTCAGCGTCACCTGTTTAGACGGCTCAGTCGGTACCTCCATGACCCACGCCAAGTTGGTACTTATTTGTTCCTCGCTAGCTCGTAGAATTCCCTGCTGACAGTACTTCGCGTATCCTGTTTGGCTACACACTCCTGTAGCTGATCCTTGTCGACGTCTCTTTGACTTCATCGTATCGTACACTTCCGTTCTCCAATGCGGACGTAACTGTCCACTCGGCCAATCCGTACTATTCCGCCCACCTCTGGCTTCTAGCTCCTTTAATGATGCCGTTGACTCTTCCTTCCAGGGTGTTAAAACATTCCCCGACGTCGTCCACGCACTAGCAGAGGAGTTCCACCTTCCCGTCGAGTTGTTCCGCGTTTTCCTTCACGCCGACCAGTTCCCCGTCTATCTTCGCCAATAGCCCCATCTTCGTATCGATCACTTCAGTCATATATCCCATTCCAGAATTCATTTTTGTCCTCACTTCTTCCTTTACACTCCTTATTTTCACCTCTATCTTCTCTTATAGCGGAATTCCCTGTTTCTTCGTTTCCCATCTTATCAGTATGCATTTCATTTCTTCCACTCCCTAGTTTACGTTTTCCATTCTTTCTCCATTTTTTCCATTCCCGGTGTCAGGTTCTTGATTTGGGCTAGTAGGCTAGTAATTCCTTCGTCTCTTCCATGTTGACATCCATATACTACTGACAGCAATGTAGCAAAACGGCAATTCGACGAATCCCACCTCCGACATCAGTGCCCTCTCTCAACTTCGCCCTCGCAGCCTTCGGCTCATCGCTCCAGCAGTCCCTTCCACGAGATCAGTCACGAAGTCGCTCCCGAGATCAACGAGGTCCCTCCCCCCGGTGTCACCAGCGGTGTCGTACCCGGTGTCGCACCCGGTGTCGGACCCTGTGTCATACCTGGTGTCGTACACGGTATCGTAACCGGAGTCGTACCCGGTGTCGTACCCGGTATCGTAACCAGTGTCGTACCCGGTGTCGTGCTCGGTGTCGTACCTTGTGTCGTACCCGGTATCGTAACCGGTATCGTAACACGTATCCTACCCGGTGTCGTACCCTGTGTCGTACCCGGTGATGTACCCGGTGTCGTACCCAGTGTCGCACCCGGTATCGTAACCGGTGTCGTACCGGATGTCGTACCCGGTATCGTAAACGGTGTCGTACCCTGTGTCGCACCCGGGGTCGTACCCGGTATCGTAACCGGTGTCGTACCCGGTATCGTAACCGGTTACGTACCCAGTGTCGTACCCAGTATCGTAACCGGTGTCGTACCCGGTGTCGTTCCCGGTGTCGTACCCGGTATCGTAACCGGTGTCGTATCCGGTATCGTACCGGTATAGTAACCAGTGTCGCACCCGGTGTCGTTTCCTGTGTCGTACCCGGTGTCGTACCCGGTATCGTAACCGGAGTCGTACCCGGTGTCGTACTCGGTGTCGTACCCGATGTCACCAGCAGCGTCGTACCCGGTGTCGTACCCAGTGTCGTACCCGGTGTCGTACACGGTGTCGTACACGCTGTCGTACCCAGTGTCGTACCCGGTGTCGTACCCGGTGTCGTACCCAGTGTCGTACCCGGTGTCGTACACGGTGTCGTACCCGGTGTCGTACCCAGTGTCGTACCCAGTGTCGTACCCGGTGTCGTACACGCTGTCGTACCCAGTGTCGTACCCGGTGTCGTACCCGGTGTCGTACCCAGTGTCGTACCCGGTGTCGTACACGGTGTCGTACCCGGTGTCGTACCCAGTGTCGTACCCAGTGTCGTACCCGGTGTCGTACCCAGTGTCGTACCCAGTGTCGTACCCGGTGTCGTACACGCTGTCGTACTCGGTGTCGTACCCGGCGTCGTACCAGGTGTCCTACCCGGTGTCACCAGCAGTGTCGTACCCGGTGTCGTACCCGATGTCGTACTCGGTGTCGTACTCGGTGTCGTGCCCGGTGTCACGAGCAGTGTCGTACCCGGTGTCGTACCCAGTGTCGTACCCGGTGTCGTACACGGTGTCGTACCCAGTGTCGTACCCAGTGTCGTACCCGGTGTCGTACCCAGTGTCGTACCCAGTGTCGTACCCGGTGTCGTACAGGCTGTCGTACTCGGTGTCGTACCCGGCGTCGTACCAGGTGTCCTACCCGGTGTCACCAGCAGTGTCGTACCCGGTGTCGTACCCGGTATCATTCTCGGTGTCGTACTTGGTGTCGTACCCGGTGTCACCAGCAGTGTCGTACCCGGTGTCGTACCCAGTGTCGTACCCGGTGTCGTACACGGTGTCGTACCCGGTATCGTTCTCGGTGTCGTACTTGGTGTCGTACCCGGTGTCACCAGCAGTGTCGTACCCGGTGTCGTACCCGGTGTCGTACACGGTGTCGTACACGCTGTCGTACCCAGTGTCGTACCCGGTGTCGTACCCGGTGTCGTACCCAGTGTCGTACCCGGTGTCGTACACGGTGTCGTACCCGGTGTCGTACCCAGTGTCTTACCCAGTGTCGTACCCGGTGTCGTACACGCTGTCGTACCCAGTGTCGTACCCGGTGTCGTACCCGGTGTCGTACCCAGTGTCGTACCCGGTGTCGTACACGGTGTCGTACCCAGTGTCGTACCCAGTGTCGTACCCGGTGTCGTACCCAGTGTCGTACCCAGTGTCGTACCCGGTGTCGTACACGCTGTCGTACTCGGTGTCGTACCCGGCGTCGTACCAGGTGTCGTACTCGGTGTCGTACTCGGTGTCGTACTCGGTGTCGTACTCGGTGTCGTACTCGGTGTCGTACTCGGTGTCGTACTCGGTGTCGTACTCGGTGTCGTACCCGGTGTCACCAGCAGTGTCGTACCCGGTGTCGTACCCGATGTCGTACTCGGTGTCGTACTCGGTGTCGTACTCGATTTCACTCTCGATGTATCTCTCAATGTCACTCCCGATCTCACTCTCGATGTCACTGTCACTCGATGTCACTACCGATGTCACTCCCGCCCGCGACCCTCACACTTGCCCTCCAACCCTCTCACTAACCCTCGACCCCTCTCACTAACCCTCGACCCCTCTCACTTGCCCTCGACCCCTCTCACTCGTTCTCGACCCCTCTCACTTGCCCTCGGCCACTCTCACTTGCTCTAGACCCCTTTCACTCGTTCTCGACCCCTCTCACTTGCCCTCGACCACTCTCACTCGTGCACGACCCCTCTCACTTGCCCTCGACCCCTCTTACTTGCTCTAGACCCCTTTCACTCGTTCTCGACCCCTCTCACTTGCGCTCGGTCCCTCTCACTTGCCCTCGACCCCTCTCACTCGTTCTCGACCCCTCTCACTGGTTCTCGACCCCTCTCACTTGCCCTCGGCCACTCTCACTCGTGCACGACCCCTCTCACTTGCGCTTGAACCCTCTTACTTGCCCTAGACCCCTTTCACTCGTTCTCGACCCCTCTCACTTGCCCTCGACCCCTCTCACTTGCACTCGACCCCTCTCACTCGCTCCCGACCCCTCGACCTCTGCCTCGACCTCGCTCCCTCACCCTCAACCACTCACCGTCACCCCTTCTCCCGCCTTCCCTATTGCGCTCGATCTCTATCTTTCTATTTCTCCTCATCGCTCTCCACCTCGCCCCATCCCTCTCTCCAGATCTCTGCATCTCTCCCTTCTCTCGTTTCGTCACTTTCCCAGCCTCTCTCCCCATCACACTCCCCGTCTCTCTCCATATTCCTTCCCCATCTCTCTCTGTGTATATACGGGGGGATATATCCCTCCTTCTCTAGATATCTCTCCATCTCTCTATATCTATCTCTCTATCTGTATGTCTATGTATCTGTATGACACACACACACTATCTCTCTATCTGTATGTCTATGTATCTGTATGACACACACACACTATCTCCCTATCTGTATGTCTATGTATCTGTATGACACTCACACACTATCTCTCTATCTGTATGTCTATATATCTGTATGACACACACACACTATCTCTCACTCATCCTTGGAATCCGT
Organism: Tenodera sinensis; assembly: GCA_030765045.1. Taxonomy (NCBI): domain Eukaryota; kingdom Metazoa; phylum Arthropoda; class Insecta; order Mantodea; family Mantidae; genus Tenodera; species Tenodera sinensis. The sequence continues at coordinate 1,989,394 of JAUKNM010000041.1, forward strand.
GTCTCGTCGTCCACACGCACGCACACATTTTCCTAAACTGTTAATATGTTATTTAATAATTTATGTACTATTCGAAAATCTCAAAACCAATATTTCCGAATAAATGTGTCAAGTTTTTAGCTGAAAAAGTAAGAAAGGTTTGTAAGGTATGGTTAAAATAAATGGTATTTTCAGTATATTTAATTTTATTATAAAATTAGAAAATTTAACTATTATTAAATATTTTGTACGGGTAACTGATTTTTATGGTTTAGGACAAAATATTTAAATACTTCAGACTTAACTGGTTCAACTGCAGATTTTCTTAGAGTTGCATAAGTAAAGTACAACATACAGGTTGTTAGTTGTAGTATAAATAGATATTTGTACCGGTAATTGAGGACAGTTTAACGAGCAATATTACATCAATATTTGCTTCATTTGTGGACTTATAAATTTACTTATTAAGAATAGCATGTTTTCAGGTTGGTACCTCCCACTAAGCACACACAAGTTATAGGGTTTATTTTCCCTCGAGAGAGCTTTGGAATTCCTTTCTCTTTGTAGCCTGAGATATAAAAATTAAAAACGATCTTTCATTTGAGGAAGCTTTAAGTATTCCAAAACTCTAACAAATAAGGAATATCTCCGAAACGGAACGCCACAAAAAATTCGCTTGGACACAAATTGTGTATTTTAATGAGCTCTACATTTCTACCTATTCTACTAGTAAGTAGAGGAAGTGTTGTATTCTACCCAAAAATTCCATGCCGAGTTTTCACCGGAAATATGTTTAGAGGCCCCTGAATTTAAAAAAAAAAAAAAAAAAAAAAAGGGACATGCTGCACTCACATGATTTTACTCGTGTACTAACCATTCTTACAAACTCTTATTCCTATATCTTCTTCGTGTTAGTTGAGATAGACATTTCTACAAATTATCTTATTGCTTATTTCCTTGTAGTGCAAGGGGAATGTTAGAATACAGTAGGCTTTGTGCGACAGTCAAATGCTTTAAAGCTTTGAGATTCTGTTGTCTTTGCACAGTTAACATAAAAAAATGAACAACAATGATCCATTTCACGAAAGTTCTAAGTTTTCCGAAACTCACACACATAACAAGGAATATCTCCGAAATGGTTCACCCTACAAGAAAATTTACCAAGACATAAATTGTGTATTTTAGCAAGATCTACATTTTTTGTATGGTATAATTTGGTCTATCTCTAACGGTTTACCAGTTATGCAAAAGTCGTCCAGAGTAAATACGACTACAGGGGCTACAGCCAGAATATTCAAGATATACATTTCATTTGTCATAAAACTATCTCAAACATATGCCATTTTAATCAAAATCGTTAGAGCCATTTTCAAGAAAATCAAGATTTTCGAAAAATTTTCCATGTAAAGGGTGGTTTAGGGTGGGGCTATTTTCTTCAAAATCTTCCTGTCGCATCCTTGAAAGACATTCAACTTAAATACCAACTTTGGTTTTTAATCGACTTTTCGTTTTTGAGTTATGCTGTCCACAGACTGACAGACTGACACGCAGACACACACACGGACCTTTTTCTAAAAATGCTTTTTTTGGATTCAGGGGTTCTCAAAACATATATTTCCGGTGAAATCTCGACATCGAATTTTTGGGTGGAATACAATACTTCCCCTACTTATCCGTAGAGAAAGTAAAAAGTATAGGTTATTATGTAGGTCCACCTTGTCTGACATCCTGATTAATAAAAATTTTTGCGGAAATTTTATCATTGGTCCTACTTTCTCTATTGGCAAGTAGAGGAAGTATTGTATTCCACCCAAAAATTCGATGCTGAGATTTCACCGGAAATACACGTTTTGAGGCCCTAAATAAAACAACATAATTATAAAAATGTTCGCTCGCGCGCGCGCGCGCGCGTGTGTGTGTGTGTCAGTCTGTGGACAGCATAACTCAAAAACGAAAACTCGCTTAGAAACCAAAGTTGCTATTTAAGTTTAATGTCTTTCAAGAATGCGACACGAAGATTTTGAAGAAAATTCCTCCGCGATGAACTACCCCTTCCATGGAAAATGTTTCGAAAATATTGATTTTCTTTAAAATGGCTCTAACGATTTTGATTGAAATAACATATGTTTGAGATATTTTTATAACAAATGAAATGTATATCTTGAATTTTTTGGCTATAACCCATGAAGCCCTATTTGCTCTGGATGACTTTAGCGTAACTCGTAAACCGTAAGAAATAGACCAAATCTTACTATACAAAAATGTAGATCTTGCTGAAACATACAATTTATGTCCGAATAAATTTTTTTGTACAGTGAACCATTTCGGAGATATTCCTTGTTACTTGTGTGAGTTTTGGAGAACATACTTCTGTGAAATGGAACATCGCTGTTCATTTTTTATACCTTAGGCGTACAAGGAGAACGGAATCTCAAAGCTTTAAAAGATTTAACTATAGCACAAAGTCTACTGTATTCCCATATTCCCCTTGCACATACAAGGAAATAAGCAATAAGATAATTTGTACAAATGTTTATTTTAACTAACACGAAGAAGTTATAGGAATAAGAGTTTGTAAGAATGGTTAGTACAAGAGTAGAGAAAGTCATGTGAGTGCAGATGTTTTTAATTAACCTAGTTTTGACAATGTGGGATGAATTTGCAAGAAAGGGTTAGTGCAGTAGAAGAAAGGGAATACGAAGGACTCGTGTCGTTTGTGGTATTTGCTCGATTTGTAATGCAAGTAGTTGTCTTGTAATTGAGTTAGCACCTCTGCAGTAATAAGAGACCAGGCGCGATTAATTTCACAAGAGAACTTCCTAGCTAGTTGAGTTTAGGCGCTTTGTGAACTTGCAGGTCCCTTTCGGCTGCTTTAGTGTACTGCTACGTGCAAACAATCCTGACAACCATTCCAGACTATGGATATAGTAAATACGTACTAGTTATTTTCAGACTTACCAGTAACTATTACGTTATTTTTGTATTCATTGTTATCGGGTTCTCAGTTACATTATACCAGTAAAAATCGGATGTGTTGCACTCATATGACTTTCTCTACTCTTGTACTAACCATTCTTACAAACTCTTATTCCTATATCTTCTTCGTGTTAGTTGAGATAAACATTACCAGGAATTATCTTATTGCTTATTTCCTTGTAGGTACAAGGGGAATGTTAGAATACAGTAGGCTTTGTGCGATAGTCAAATGTTTGAGATTCTGTTGTCTTTGCACACTTAACATATAAAAAAATGAACAACGATGATCCATTTCATGAAAGTTCTAAGTTTTCCGAAAGTCACACACATAACAAGGAATATCTCCGAAATGGTTCACCCTACAAGAAAATTTATTGAGACATAAATTTTGTATTTTAGCAAGATCTACATTTTTTGTCTAGTACGATTTGGTCTATCTCTAACGGTTTACCAGTTATGCAAAAGTCGTCCAGAGTAAATACGACTACAGGGGCTATAGCCAGAAAATTCAAGATATACATTTCATTTGTCATAAAAATATCTCAAACATATGACATTTGAATCAAAATCGTTAGAGCCATTTACAAGAAAATATAAATTTTCGAAAATTTTCCCATATAAAGGGTAGTTTAGGGTGGAGGAATTTTCTTCAAAATCTTGTTGTAGCATATATGAAAGACATTAAATTTGAATACCAAGTTTGGTTTTTAACCGACTTTTCGTTTTGAGTTATGCTGTCCACAGACTGACCGGCACACACACACACGGACCTTTTTCTAAAAAGGCTTTTTTTTTTATTCAGGGGGCATCAAAACATGTATTTCCGGTGAAATCTTCACATCGAATTTTTGAGTGAAATACAATACTTCCTTTACTTACTATACATATTAGAGAAAGTAATATCGATTAGTTGTTTTCAATATAAACGATGTCAACAGAGAGAGACTTACATTGTTATTTCATGGAATCTACATAAATAAAACTTTCTTTGTGTTAACTTTTCAATACCACTCTGGTTTATAACGGACACTGGGAGTGTATTTTTGAGCAAAATTGGTCAAAAATCCATTTCTATTTTAGTGCTGCAAATGATTGTTTGAATGTTTGTGCATCCATAAAGAGTGTAAATTCCCACGCATGTTGTATTTTGTCCCTTTAAAGTCAGTCAGTCACACCTCCCTTCCTGCATGTTCCTGGAATCTCAAAGTAAAGTTTCCACTTACCTATTGTGCTATTAGCTATGGCGTATTTTGACAACTGCCTATATGATATGTGTGTGTTAAATGAGATGTAGAAATAAAATTTATTGTCCTTGTTATTTTGCTGCAGGTATTTGTGTTGGATTCATTATGTGCTGATTCTTATTGAGATAGATTTGTTGTTTACATGGACAGTTAGCTCCAATTTACAAATATTTTGGTTGGTCACAGATAAATACAAAAGTTGTGTATATAGATAAGTATATATCAATGTACTGCATGTACTCCAGGACATGTACATTTGGTGTTAGACGCACAGCTCACAGTGAGACTCTGTAGAGTTGTGTGTTCAGTTTGAAGGTTACAGTATGTTAGAAGTATGTATATAGTATGTGGAATCAGGACTGAAAAATTCAATGCCATAGCCGGGATTTAAACCACGGATCTTCCGCTTATCGAGTGGCTGCTCTAACCATTAGCTACCATGGCCAACTTGACAGTACGGCATTAAATTCCCCAGCTGATTCGATGTCGAGATTTCACCGGAAATATATGTTTTGAGGCCCCCGTAAATCCAAAAAAGCATTTTTAGAAAAAGGCCCGTGTGTGGGTGTGTTTGTGTGTGTGTGTGTGTGTCAGAGAGAGAGAGAGAGAGAGACTGTGTGTCTATCTGTTTGTCTTTCTGTCTGTCTGTGTGTCTGTCAGGCTTTGCACAGTATAACTCAAAAACGGAAAGACGGTTAAAAACTAGGGTTGGTATTTAAGTTTAATGTCTTTCAAGAATGCGACAGCAAGATTTTGAAGAAACATCCTCCACCCTAAACTACCCTTTATATGGAAAAATTTTCGAAAATTTTGATTTTCTTGAAAATGGCTCTAACAATTTTGATTAATATGCCATATGTTTAAGATATTTTTATGACAAATAAAATGTATACTTCGAATTTTCTGGCTATAGCCCTGTAGTTCTATTTATTCTGGATGACTTTTGCATAACTGGTAAACCGTTAGGGATAGACCAAATCTTACTGTACAAAAAATGTAGATCCGGCTAAAACACACAATTTATGTTTGAATAAATTTTTTTCTAGAGTGAACTATTTCGAAGATATTCCTTGTTGTTTGTGTGAGTTTTAGAGAACTTATACTTCTGTCAAATGCAACATCCTTGTTCATTTTTTATATGTTAACCGTGCAAAGAGAACGGGATTTGAAAGCTTTAAAAGATTTGACTATCGCTCAAAGCCTACTGTATTCCCATATTCCCAATTATAACAATAAGATAATTTGTACAAATGTTTATCTCAACTAACATGAAGAAGATATAGTAATAAGAGTTTGTAAGAATGGTTAGTACAAGAGTAGAGAAAGTCATGTGAGTGCAACACATCAGATTTTTAGTTCTATAATTCAACAAATAATTTAGAGTTTCAGGTTTCTAAGAGTGTTTTCATGTTTGTCCTGCAATCATTTTAATTCCTTCAAGAGCGGTTTGTTGACTTCTGGCAGTGGGCGTGGCTGCTGACGCGCACAACTTCCAACTGAAGATTATGAATTATACACGTTCATATTTACAGCAAATCTAATAAAATCTAATGCTTGTGGCTAAGGTTCCCATTGTAAACTTCCAAGCTTCCTTCTTGCTTGCTTTTGTGAACTGAAATTTAGTATCCTACACGTGCTTTCACTTTTGGAAGTATAGATTTTACAATTTTTCAGTATCTGTAGTGTATTTATTTATGAGTAAATATAACATAATACTCAGCTTTATATAGAGTTTTAGAACTTAGTTATAAGTAGTTTCTTTGTTAGGTTAGATCTACTGTTTACATAGTGTTGAAGCTTAGGGTTCACTATCAATTTTCTCGTTGCTATTTTCAACATTTTGTAGTGTTTAAAAACCTATTTTGCCTGCAATTTTCATCTAATTGAGCTCCAATTTTCAATATATAGATAAGCATGCAGAGAATAGTGACGTATGTTTTTGTGTATTTTCTTAGTTTGCTTACTATTACAAAGAGGAAGCATTAGAAAAATTAAATTACAGTATGCAGAAACTAGGAATATTGAACTTGAAAAGCATATGTCACTTTTTAATGGCCACCCTTAAGAACATAATACTTTTTAAAATATCACATTTCTTTTTGAACTCATATTTACTCTGTAGTCATAATTACTCTGGATGACTTTTGCATAAGTGGTAAACCGTAAGAGGTAGACTAGGTCTTACTAATTTACTACATAGAAGATGTAGATATTGCTAAAACGCACAATTAATGTCTGAATATTTTTTTTTTTTTCGTAGTGGACCATTTCGGAGATATTCATTGTTATTTGTGTAAGTTTTGGAGAATTTATACTTCTGCCGAATGGAACATCGTTATTCATTTTTTCATATGTTAGCCGTGCAAAGAAAGCGGAGTTTGTAAGCTTTAAAATATTTGACAACTGCACAAAGCCTACTGTATTCCCATATTGCCCTTGTACCTACGAGCAAGGAAATAAGCAATGAGATAATGTGTACAAGTGTTTATCTGAATTAACACGAAGAAGATATAGGAATAAGAGTTTGTAAGAATGGTTAGTACAAGAGTAGAGAAAGTCATGTGAGTGCAATACATCAGATATCTGTATTAACATGAAGAAGATATAGTAATAAGAGTTTGTAAGAATGGTTAGTACAAGAGTAGAGAAAGTCATGTGCGTGCAACACATCAGATATCTGTATTAACATGTAGAAGATATAGTAATAAGAGTTTGTAAGAATGGTTAGTACAAAAGTAGAGAAAGTCATGTGAGTGCAACACATCAGATATCTGTATTAACATGAAGAAGATATAGGAATAAGAGTTTGTAAGAATGGTTAGTACAAGAGTAGAGAAAGTCATGTGAGTGCAACACATCAGATATCTGTATTAACATGAAGAAGATATAGGAATAAGAGTTTGTAAGAATGGTTAGTACAAGAGTAGAGAAAGTCATGTGAATGCAACACATCAGATATCTGTATTAACATGAAGAAGATATAGTAATAAGAGTTTGTAAGAATGGTTAGTACAAGAGTAGAGAAAGTCATGTGAGTGTAACACATCAGATATCTGTATTAACATGAAGAAGATACAGGAATAAGAGTTTGTAACAATGGTTAGTACAAGAGTAGAGAAAGTCATGTGAGTGTAACACATCAGATATCTGTATTAACATGAAGAAGATATAGTAATAAGAGTTTGTAAGAATGGTTAGTACAAGAGTAGAGAAAGTCATGTGAGTGTAACACATCAGATATCTGTATTAACATGAAGAAGATATAGGAATAAGTTTGTAAGAATGGTTAGTACAAGAGTAGAGAAAGTCATGTGAGTGTAACACATCAGATATCTGTATTAACATGAAGAAGATATAGGAATAAGAGTTTGTAAGAATGGTTAGTACAAGAGTAGAGAAAGTCATGTGAGTGTAACACATCAGATATCTGTATTAACATGAAGAAGATATAGGAATAAGAGTTTGTAAGAATGGTTAGTACAAGAGTAGAGAAAGTCATGTGAGTGTAACACATCAGATATCTGTATTAACATGAAGAAGATATAGGAATAAGAGTTTGTAAGAATGGTTAGTACAAGAGTAGAGAAAGTCATGTGAATGTAACACATCAGATATCTGTATTAACATGAAGAAGATATAGTAATAAGAGTTTGTAATAATGGTTAGTACAAGAGTAGAGAAAGTCATGTGAGTGCAACACATCAGATATCTGTATTAACATGAAGAAGATATAGGAATAAGAGTTTGTAAGAATGGTTAGTACAAGAGTAGAGAAAGTCATGTGAGTGTAACACATCAGATATCTGTATTAACATGAAGAAGATATAGTAATAAGAGTTTGTAAGAATGTTTAGTACAAGAGTAGAGAAAGTCATGTGAGTGTAACACATCAGATATCTGTATTAACATGAAGAAGATATAGGAATAAGAGTTTCTAAAAATGGTTAGTACAAGAGTAGAGAAAGTCATGTGAGTGTAACACATCAGATATCTGTATTAACATGAAGAAGATATAGGAATAAGGGTTTGTAAGAATGGTTAGTACAAGAGTAGAGAAAGTCATGTGAATGTAACACATCAGATATCTGTATTAACATGAAGAAGATATAGTAATAAGAGTTTGTAAGAATGGTTAGTACAAGAGTAGAGAAAGTCATGTGAGTGCAACACATCAGATATCTGTATTAACATGAAGAAGATATAGGAATAAGAGTTTGTAAGAATGGTTAGTACAAGAGTAGAGAAAGTCATGTGAGTGCAACACATCAGATATCTGTATTAACATGAAGAAGATATAGGAATAAGAGTTTGTAAGAATGGTTAGTACAAGAGTAGAGAAAGTCATGTGAGTGTAACACATCAGATATCTGTATTAACATGAAGAAGATATAGGAATAAGAGTTTGTAAGAATGGTTAGTACAAGAGTAGAGAAAGTCATGTGAGTGTAACACATCAGATATCTGTATTAACATGAAGAAGATATAGGAATAAGAGTTTGTAAGAATGGTTAGTACAAGAGTAGAGAAAGTCATGTGAGTGTAACACATCAGATATCTGTATTAACATGAAGAAGATATAGGAATAAGAGTTTGTAGGAATGGTTAGTACAAGAGTAGAGAAAGTCATGTGAGTGTAACACATCAGATATCTGTATTAACATGAAGAAGATATAGGAATAAGAGTTTGTAAGAATGGTTAGTACAAGAGTAGAGAAAGTCATGTGAATGTAACACATCAGATATCTGTATTAACATGAAGAAGATATAGGAATAAGAGTTTGTAAGTATGGTTAGTACAAGAGTAGAGAAAGTCATGTGAATGTAACACATCAGATATCTGTATTAACATGAAGAAGATATAGTAATAAGAGTTTGTAACAATGGTTAGTACAAGAGTAGAGAAAGTCATGTGAGTGTAACACATCAGATATCTGTATTAACATGAAGAAGATATAGGAATAAGAGTTTGTAAGAATGGTTAGTACAAGAGTAGAGAAAGTCATGTGAGTGTAACACATCAGATATCTGTATTAACATGAAGAAGATATAGGAATAAGAGTTTGTAAGAATGGTTAGTACAAGAGTAGAGAAAGTCATGTGAGTGTAACACATCAGATATCTGTATTAACATGAAGAAGATATAGTAATAAGAGTTTGTAAGAATGGTTAGTACAAAAGTAGAGAAAGTCATGTGAGTGCAACACATCAGATATCTGTATTAACATGAAGAAGATATAGGAATAAGAGTTTGTAAGAATGGTTAGTACAAGAGTAGAGAAAGTCATGTGAGTGTAACACATCAGATATCTGTATTAACATGAAGAAGATATAGGAATAAGAGTTTGTAAGAATGGTTAGTACAAGAGTAGAGAAAGTCATGTGAATGTAACACATCAGATATCTGTATTAACATGAAGAAGATATAGTAATAAGAGTTTGTAAGAATGGTTAGTACAAGAGTAGAGAAAGTCATGTGAATGTAACACATCAGATATCTGTATTAACATGAAGAAGATATAGTAATAAGAGTTTGTAAGAATGGTTAGTACAAGAGTAGAGAAAGTCATGTGAGTGTAACACATCAGATATCTGTATTAACATGAAGAAGATATAGTAATAAGAGTTTGTAAGAATGGTTAGTACAAGAGTAGAGAAAGTCATGTGAGTGCAACACATCAGATATCTGTATTAACATGAAGAAGATATAGGAATAAGAGTTTGTAAGAATGGTTAGTACAAGAGTAGAGAAAGTCATGTGAGTGTAACACATCAGATATCTGTATTAACATGAAGAAGATATAGGAATAAGAGTTTGTAAGAATGGTTAGTACAAGAGTAGAGAAAGTCATGTGAGTGTAACACATCAGATATCTGTATTAACATGAAGAAGATATAGGAATAAGAGTTTGTAAGAATGGTTAGTACAAGAGTAGAGAAAGTCATGTGAATGTAACACATTAGATATCTGTATTAACATGAAGAAGATATAGTAATAAGAGTTTGTAAGAATGGTTAGTACAAGAGTTGAGAAAGTCATGTGAGTGTAACATCAGATTTTTGAACGCATAATTTATTATATACAAATTTCTGGAAATTTGAATTTGAGTATACTCTCTCCTTAAGGCGAAGAAACGCCTCTGGAGTGCAGCTCTGCTAAAGCATCAGTAGTATGGAATATCTGTGTTTTGGGTCCCAAATTCATTTAAATATGCCCGGAGTCCGCGATGGCGGAATGATGTCCGTTTAATAGCATTAATAGATTTTACCATTACGGCATCGCCTTGTCTGGAGATGAGACTTTTGCACAGAGTGCTTCTCGGTGTACTATAAAATCCATTACGACTAATTCATTTTACCCTCCATTAATCTCGTATTTTAGAAATCCTGGAAGTAGGTATACCTTTGAAGCCAATCTCGTTACCTCTCTTTACGGGGACACCAACTGTATCAACAGAAACCAATTTTCTCCAAGGTAATTCATACGTTATCACAACTGTAAGACAACTTCGAGAATATCTTCTTCCTAGTGGTGTTTACCAAAGGAACGAACTCGAGGAACTCTTCTGAGTTCAGAAGCGTATAAGAATGGCTAATTTTATTGAGTTGTGTGTTTAGCGTCAGTGCTGTCATCAATGGCAATTCACATTTTTAAATTCATCTTTTAATTGGTATCCAACATCATTAATCATTAAAAATATAACCAATGATTTCTTTAAGATACCTGGTTTTGTATTCAGGATCTGTAGGTACTTAAAAAGACACTCAGGTTATGCTAATTGTATACAAAAGTCTTGCTCGCAGTAGTTTGGAATATGCCTCAACTGTATGGTCAACAGACACCACAATCAAATAGAGAAGATCCAAAAACAAGTTCCTCAGATATTTATATTACAAAACTCACGATGTTTTTATTTACAACTTAACAAGGCAGTAATTCTTTCAGATTCTAAAGCTGCAATTCAGGGAATATGTTCAAATACTACAAAGAAGTCAACAAAAATTAGAGAATGCTACAAAATGTTAACACAACTCCAAAAAGTTAATAAGACTGTTCATCTCCAATGGATTCCAGCACACTGTGGAGTCATGGGGAACGAAGCTGCAGACTCACTTGCAAAGAAAGGCACAACAATAAAACAAAAGTCTAAATTCAATTTCTCATATTCCTCAATAAAACGCTTCATCGTTAAGAAATGTTCTCATTCATACCTACAAGAAATAGAAACAAATGCCAAAGATAAAAAATGGATTACACTACTTTCCAACCCAGATATAATCCCCCAGAGACCAAGGAAAACAGCAGTTGCAGCCTTCCGACTATTGACAAATCACGACTGCTTAGCAAGTCATCTCTACAGAAAAGGTATCTCAGCCTCACCAATATGTGTCCTGTGTAACGATCCAGCAGAAATGAACGAAGACCACTTGAAGACCAGAAGCATTAAGATCAGAAGAAACTACAGTTCAAAAGTATTGGAAAGCACGAATGCTAATGGCTTCATTGCCAGATGCAAGGCACTAGGAAACAACAAGAATCAGAACTTGCCGTATAGTCAATTGCTTAACAAATTCAAAATAGTCTCACTTTCTGATCGTAGAGTAGGTAATAACTGAACAATTATTTTTGTATAAACTCATGAATGGCCTGCCTACACTGAAGAACTGTTTAATGTCAATACTGCTAATTTTAGAAACCGTCGGCTGTTTCAATTTAGGACTCCGAAAACGCTATCCCATAAAAATTCTCCCGTTGTTATGTTATGTGCGAAATACAATAATCTTTCAAGTATAGAACTGGATTTTAGCTTACCTTACAAGCAGTTTAAGAAACAATTAAATTGCATGTGATTTTAAGTTGCGTCGCTTATTGTTATCTGCAGAACCAGTATAGCATCTGCAGTTCTAGCCTTAAACAATAGTTTAATATATGTTTCATTTTTAGTTTCTCTACTATGTATAGTAAGTAGAGGTAGTATTGTACTCCACCCAAAAATTCGATGTCGAGATTTCACCGGAAATTTGTTTTGAGACCCCCTGAATCCAAAAAGTTCCGTGTGTGTATGTGTGTGTCAGTCTGTGGACAGTATAACTCAAAAACGAAAAGTTGATTAAAAACCGAAGCTGACGTTAAGTTTTTATGTCTTATCAGGATGCGACACAAAGATTTTGAAGAAAATTCCTCCACCCTAAACTACCCTTACATAGAAAATTTTTCGAAATTGATTAAAATACCATAGGTATATCTGAGATATTTTTAAGGCAAATGAAATGTATAGGTATCTTGAATTTTCGGGCTATAGCCCCTGTAGTCCTATTTACTTTGGATGACTTTTCCATAGCTCTTAAACCGTAAGAGATAGACCAAATCTTACTGTAGTTCTTGCTAAAATACACAATTTATGTCTAATTAACTTTTTTTTTTTTTTTTTTTTTGGTACAGCGAACAATTTCGGAGGTATTCCTTGTTATTTGTGTGAGTTTTGGAGAACATATACTTACGTCAAATGGAACATCATTATCTTTTTATATGTTAGCCGTGCAAAGAGAACGCAATCTCAAACTTTTAAAACATCTGACTATCCCTCAAAGCCTACTGTATTGCCACAAGAAGAATAGTTGTTACAACAATAACGAAAGTCATGTGAGTGCAACACATCAGGGCGGCGCCGTGGCCGAGCGGTTAGCGCGCTCGCCTACCACCTAGGCGGCCCGGGTTCGATCCCAGGACCCGCATGTGGTATTCGTGGTGGACGAAGCGGCGTCAGGGCGGGTTTTCTCCGGGTACTCCGGTTTCCCCCGCCATTTCATTCCACCGGTGCTCCATCTTCATTCCATGTATCATCAGTGTCACCGCCTGCGGTGCCGTAGTAGTAAAAGCGGGCGTTAAACACTACAACAACAACACATCAGATTTTTAAATTCATCTTTTAATTGGTATCCGATATCATTAGCCATTTCGGAAATCTTATCTGTTCGTCTGGACAAAACTGACCGAAGACCATGGTTAAACATTCTTTAATAAATTCTTGCTCCGAAAACATTTTACTTTTGCACTATATACAATGAGAGCAGATAACCGACCCGGAGTGTGGTTGAAGTTAAGTAAATCGAAGCTGATTTTAATGTATGCTTCAATTCTTCCAAAGTTTTACTTTTGTTTGGTCCCATTTAGAAGGAGCAAGGAATTAAATTAGTTTTGAAATGTTTAAATCAATACTTAAATAGTCAGTATTATAGTATCAGGATTACTATTGTGCTAACGGTACCAAGATTCTGTTTGCAGTCACTGAGTATGATTTGACAAATAGTAACAAACGTGTCCTTGTATGTGTATTACTCTGTAATGGGGCACTTAGAGGATGATTAAATGAAACAAAATGTATGTATGATGCAATGTACGTATGGACATTTACAGTAAAACCGCCTTTATCCGGATCTCCGGATTATTTGGATCAGATTTATATATATAATTTAATGGTCACATAAGGTAATAAATCTAACTATGATAGCAAGAACTAAAAATCTGATGTGTTGCACTTAAATGACTTTCTCTACTCTTGTACTAACCATTCTTACAAACTCTTATTCCCATATCTTCTTCATGTTAGTTGAGATAAACATTTGTACAAATTATCTTATTGCTTATTTCCTTGTAGGTACAAGGGAAACGTTAGAATACAATAGGCTTTGTGGATAATCAAATCTTTTAAAGCTTTGAGATTCCATTCTCCTTGTACACTTAACATATAAAAAAATGAACAACGATGATCCATTTCACGAAAGTTCTAAGTTTTCCGAAACTCACACACATAACAAGGAATATCTCCGAAATGGTTCACCCTACAAGAAAATTTATTGAGACATAAATTGTGTATTTTAGCAAGATCTACATTTCTGTATAGTATGATTTGGTCTATCTCTAACGGTTTACCAGTTATGCAAAAGTCGTCCAGAGTAAATACGACTACAGGGGCTATAGCCAGAAAATTCAAGATATACATTTCATTTTTCATCAAAATATCTCACACATATGACATTTTAATCAAAATCGTTTGAGCCATTTTCAAGAAAATTAAAATTTTCGAAAAATTTTCCATGTAAAGGGTAGTTTAGGGTGGGGCTATTTTCTTCAAAATCTTCGTGTCACATCCTTGAAAGACATTAAACTTAAATACCAACTTTGGTTTTTAACCGACTTTTCGTTTTTGAGTTATGCTGTCCACAGACTGACAGACAGACAGACTGACAGACTGACACAGACACACACGGACCTTTTTCTAAAAATGCTTTTTTTTGGATTCAGGGGGCCTCAAAACATGTATTTCCGGTGAAATCTCGACATCGAATTTTTGGGTGGAATACAATACTTCCCCTACTTACCAGTAGAGAAAGTAAAAACGAATAACATATGACTATTTGAGAAAAGTATAAATATTCGCAAACACACACAAATAATAAAGAATATCTCCAAAATGACTCAGTTAAAAACAATGCTAAAGTCATCCAGAATGAACAGGTCTTCTGAGTACATTCTCATAAAACTCAAGTTATGATTTAGAAACTGCCATGGAATCGCCTGTTTATGTCCGTCACTGGATACCGACTGTCTGTTTGCGAGTTCTACACACCACAGGTGATTCACCATAAGACTGAAGGAGTGGAGTGGCGAATAGCCGCTAACTATGTGTCTCCAAAGAGACAAGGTTGGACATCGCTGCTCTAGAAGTATGAGTATGAGTGTGCATGTGAATGTAATCTAATTTACAGAACGTAAAGCAAAGACCCAAAACTCACTGTATATCACTATATATCAGACATGTTCAATCTGGGGTACGGAAAATTTAAAATGTGCATACACTCAGTATATGTTTCCTGAATGATGACAAATAACCAAAAATAATAACATTTAAAATATGCAGTCAGGATAACGTGTTTTCCTACTACTAAATTTGCTATGCACCTACAGACCCATGTCATCTGTAGTTTCATCGACGGCAAACCAAATAAAGGAGTCTCCAATCTCATTCCGTATATGAGCAACTGCTTATCCATAATACACATGAAGATATTTTTTCCTCAGAGTAGATTCGTCTGGAATAACTTTCTTGCAATATTTTTCTATAAAAAATAGAAAGGAACGAAATTGAGGAAATTGAAGTTAATGCCACGAAATATTAGCTGCAACCATTGCACTGCAAAAGTCTTTAAAAAATCTGATGTGTTGTACTCACATGACTTTCTCTACTCTTCTACTAACCATTCTTACAAACTCTTATTACTATATCTTCTTCGTGTTAGTTAAGATAAACATTTGTACAAATTATCTTATTGCTTATTTCCTTGTAGATACAAGGGGAATATTAGAATACAGTAGGATTTGTGCGATAGTCAAATCTTTTAAAGCTTTGAGATTCCATTCTCCTTGCACACTTAACATATAAAAAAAAAAATGAACAACGATGATCCATTTCACGAAAGTTCTAAGTTTTCCGAAACTCACACACATAACAAGGAATATCTCCGAAATGGTTCACACTACAAGAAAATTTATTGAGACATAAATTTTGTATTTTAGCAAGATCTACATTTTTTGTCTAGTACGATTTGGTCTATCTCTAACGGTTTACCAGTTATGCAAAAGTCGTCCAGAGTAAATACGACTACAGGGGCTATAGCCAGAAAATTCAAGATATACATTTCATTTGTCATCAAAATATCTCAAACATATGACATTTTAATCAAAAACGTTAGAGCCATTTTCAAGAAAATAAAAATTTTCCATGTAAAGAGTAGTTTAGGGTGGGGCTATTTTCTTCAAAATCTTCGTGTCGCAGCCTTGAAAGACATTAAACTTAAATACCAACTTTGGTTTTTAACCGACTTTTCGTTTTTGAGTTATGCTGTCCACAGACTGACAGACACACACGGACCTTTTTCTAAAAATGCTTTTTTTTGGATTTAGGGGGTATCAAAACATACATTTCCGGTGAAATCTCGACATCGAATTTTTGGGTGGAATACAATACTTCCCCTACTTACCAGCAGAGAAAGTAAAAATCATTTCCGGATGGTTCCTGTTGCATTTGTGTCAACAGAACTTACTTTCTAAAAGACTGTAGTTGTTTGTTGCGTATGTGAAGAGCACTTTTGATATGTTGTTCCAATTGAGATCTCATGGAACAGGCAATTGTTTTACCACATGCTTGACAGACTTTTACTTTTCCGTCGGTTGTAAAGGCGCTATCTAATTTCTCCCATGAATTCAAGTTGCAGGATAGCGAGGACGCAACTGGTGCCATTTTACTAAGACTTTCAAGAAACTAACTGCAGTATTATCGCCTCGCTATATTGATGGTTGTCCAGCGGCTCACTTTGTTTCCTCGCAGCTATTATATTACAATATGCCGACTACCGTGACAATGGTAACAATGGTAACAACCAATTTCTCCAGTTCTTGTAAATGCCCAAAGTGACACTGGAGGTCAACATTCTCGAGCGGCACCTGCTTTGATATAAACGGACAACAATCAGAACGAAGCGAGGCGGTTATTATCGCATTCTTAATTTAGCTTGTGACCGCCTCCGTAGCGCAGTTGGTAGCGCGGTTGCCTCTGGCGCGGGGGATAAAATCTGGTACCAGCATAGGGATTTTATCCCCTCTGGGAGGTCTGGCACGGGGTGCACTCAGCCTCGTTAGGTCCCGGGGGGACCAATTGAGGAGCTACTTGATGGAGAAGTAGCGGCGCCAGGTCGAGAAGACCGCATAACTGGCCGGGAGGGCTCGGGGCGCTGACCACGTCCCATCCTCCAGTACTGCACCTCACCAATGACGCCCGTAGTCGGCAGAGGTGGAGGACGCAGCGGCTGGGCGGTAGGACTTGGCCCCTTGTGGGCTGTCGCGCCGGGGTTTAGTTTAGTTTTTAATTTAATTTGCATCCTATTTCGCAGATTGATTTTTGTTGCTTTCAGCAAAACTTGTGAAAACAGTAGTTTATGTGACTACAATGTTTTTAAAAAATAATAAAATTGTAACGAAACCCAGAAAATATGTACGTTTTATGTAACATCGTTAAAATATGTAGAAACGTGCAAAATATGTAAAATAAAAATTTGTAAGGGAATCCCAAATGACGTAATTCGCCAACATTTTTACTTTTCATTGAAATATTATGCAGGATTTAAAATAAGTAATTACATAAAAATCCGGGCTCTAGTCATAACTCATATTGAAAAAATTGAAAATATCATTGATAAACTATATACAAAACACTTTTTCTCTTAAACTAATTAAACCTAAGCAATGGCGATGTGATAATATATTTATATCTGTATACTGAACCCAAATTAAAAATGCAATAAACTGTGGCCTCCAAGGTTCATTTCATATTAGTGTATCAAAAAGTGATTTATTATTAATAAATATATTAATAATTTAAACACGGTTTAATATAGAACATTGAAATTTTGTGTACACTATATATTTTATGTTCTGAGATTGTGGAAAAGAAATTCAAAGCAATGAGAAGAAAACTGCGGATTTTAAAATTTTTATAGATACATTGCCTTAAGTCCCATTCTATCTCAAGTGCCTATTTCAAGCCTTCTTTACTGGAAAGGGCATGATTTCTAATTTTCTGCTCTAAAATAGACCACAGGTTTTGTAAAGGGTTGATATCTGGTGTATGAAGTTGCTTTGGCAAGTATTTTCAGCTGTATGTATGGGGTCGTTGTCTTGCAGAAAAATAAAATGGCTCACAAGACCTAGTTTCTGAGCACTAGCATGCAGATTGTTGTTTAAAATGGTCATATACGTTTTATGATCGATAAAGTGCAGTCGACCCACAGCTGAAGGGTGCTCATGCACCCCCAGACCATCACTGAACCACCTCCGTGTTTTACTGGGGGTGCTAGAAGTCCATCCCCGTATTCACACCCTATATCTTACATCGGAGCCAAACATGTTAAACTTACTTTCGCTGAACAAATCACCCTTTTCCAGAAGTCTGATGCTTCATTCCATTGCTCTTTTATGAAATTTAATCGCTTTATTTGATTTCCCTTATTTACCCAGAACTTGTTCCGAGGTATTCGACCAGCTTGTGATAAACATTGCACACAGTATTGGCTGAAACATTAATATCACGTGTTCCCAGATCTGCAGCCAACTTCACAACACTGTTTTGATATAACTTGCTCTGTCAGCAACTTTGGTCTTCCAGTTCTTGGCCTGTTTTGCACGGTTTTTAAAACACAAAACCTATCAATTATTGCCTGCACAATGCAACGAGGGCTATCGACAAGTTGAGATATTTCTCACAGTGATTTGCAACGATTGTGCACTTTAATTATTCGTTTTCTTGTTTCCCTTCGATTGTTCCGCGATTGGACTTTTCTCTGGTTTGTTCTCTGTTTACCGACGATTAGCCCCGCTCCGTTTCTTGTCGCTGCTATCCACAGGTAGACAGACAAGTGAATGTCTACTGCCTTTGACAGTTGTCTTCCTGAACCACTACCTCAGTGTACCATAACTTTCTGTGCCTATTTCAAACATCTTTTGGTGCATTTTATTTAGTTTTTAAAGCTTTGCTCATGACATTGCCGTTTTATCGGTGTACTTAAAGTGAATACTTCGTATTCAGGTATTTTATGTTATCATATTTCTTGAACCTCTTACTTTTTTACTTTCTCTACTACGTGTAGTAAGTAGGGGAAGTATTGTATTCCACCCAAAACTTCGATGTCGAGATTTCACCGGAAATATATGTTTTGAGGCCCCCTGAATCCAAAAAAGCATTTTTAGAAAAAGGTCCGTGTGTGTGTGTCTGTGTGTCAGTCTGGACAGCATAACTCAAAAAGAAAAGTCGGTTAAAAACCAAAGTTGGTATTTAAGTTTAATGTCTTTCAAGGATGCGACACGAAGATTTTGAAGAAAATAGCGCCACCCTAAACTACCCTTTACATGGAACATTTTTCGAAAATTTTGATTTTCTTGAAAATGGCTCTAACGATTTTGATTAAAATATCATATGTTTGAGATATTTTTATGGAAAATGAAATGTATATCTTGAATTTCCTGGCTATAGCCCCTGTAGTCGTATTTTCTCTGGACGACTTTTGCATAACTGGTAAACCGTTAGAGATAGACCAAATCATACTATACAAAAATGTAGATCTTGCTCAAATACACAATTTATGTCTGAATAAATTTTTTTGTAGCGTGAACGGTTTCGGAGATATTCCTTGTTATGTGTGTGAGTTTCGGAAAACATAAAACTTTCGTGAAATGGAACATCCTTGTTCATTTGTTTTGCATGTTAAACGTGCAAAGAGAACGAGATCTCAAAGCTTTAAAACATTTGACTACCGCACAAAGCCTGCTGTATTCTAACATTCCCCTTGTACCTACAAGGAAATAAGCAATAAGATAATTTGTACAAATGTTTATCTTAACTAACATGGAGATATAGGAATAAGAGTTTGTAAGAATGGTTGGTACAAGAGTAGAGAAAGTCATGTGAGTGGAACACATCAGATTTTTGTAATACGCATTCTAATGCAAAATAATATAGCTATACGAACGCTTGTTACACTCACCATAAGTAAATCGTGTTTCTTGATAAGGGCAATCAAAAGCATATTTAGTTTAAATGTTATTAAAGTGTCATACTTTGGATATATTCATACTTTATGGATATATGGTGCAATTGTTGGGGGAAATTCCAAAGACAGTGTAAGGGTTTTCAGGATGCAGAAGAAAATATTTGGGATTATAGCGGATCTCTGCACCGCTTTTAGTTGTAAACAATACTTTAAGCCAGTGGTGTCAATCGTGGCCCCGAGTGGCAATGCCACAGAGAGAGCAAGTCGCCGTGCCCTGGGCATAGAGGGCCAGACCGTTAGAAACCAGTTCAGTGCACTTTTCCGTGTGATGCAGGCAGCAATGGCTGCGTCCGAGAGCACAGACATGAGTCATTTGGATTCGCATGTTTCGAATGGGAAAAACAATTCCTCTGTAAAGTTGTGGTAGTGATATTCAGTACCTAATATGCAACCAGTATCTTGCATTAAAAATACAACATACAATGTCATTATGAAATAGATAAAGTAAGTAATGCAGCAGTTCAGCTGGAGCTGTTACAAGTACAGTGTTGTCACCTTCAAGAGAAATTTGACAATTCATGTTGATCGAATTCTACCGGAAACTTCACAATAGGTGTTTCCCAAATTTGATTCCCAACACAGCAAAAAGTTGGCAATGTTTGGCAGTACCTACCTTTGTGAACAGGGATAGCAATTTGGTATCCAGTCTTAGAATCTGTCTTTGTATGTCAAATTTTGAAAAGTGTGTAAACTGAAAAATATGCCAAGTGACTAATCCTACAAATGTGCAACGTGTGGTATTTTACTTAGGTTTTCAGTAAGATTGTCTTAAATTCATTATGCAAACGCTTAACACTAAAATACGTATCTTTAAGAACAGCAGTTTTCAAACAGCTTGCATGTAGTCCTTTCCTTTAATTTTGGAATAAATCGCCAACCCCTGTTACTAATAATGGTTGGTGTTATTTCACTTATTTGAAGATAATACAAGTAAACATTCTGTTATTATGCTTAATCAAAGTAGCTAAGAATATTCATTTAAGGTATAACAGGATTTGAAAGCTGCTATTTACTTTTTATATACATATAGATTATATCTAATACAAGTTCGTGTTGAAAGCACTATTATTAATACCGTGTAATTATTCTCTTATTTATTTGTTTATTTATTTATTTGTTTATTTGTGTATTTGTTTATTTATTTATTTATTTATTTATTTATTTATTTATTTATTTATTTATTTATTTATTTATTTATTTATTTATTTATTTATTTATTTATTTACTTACTTACTTACTTACTTACTTACTTACTTATTTATTTATTTATTTATTTATTTATTTATTTATTTATTTATTTATTTATTTATTTATTTATTTATTTATTTATTTATTTATTTATTTATTTATTTATTCATTCAAAATAGATTGACATTTTTACATCTGGGATTGAAAAGTAATAAAAACATGTACTTTAAGAGGCATGTAAGTGCGTAAGTGGTTTACTTTTCAGTTTGAGAATGCTATCCCAAGGGCTAGGGTAGGTTTAATAGTAACTATAATTCAGCCTAATATCAGAAGGTTGCAACTATTTTAACCAACTATAATAACTACATCAAGTAGTTTTCTATTTACGCGTGAGATGTACTGTTACGCTTCTCAGATCCAACTTGTATCTGTGCTATGTATCCTTGTAGGCAATTCTGAAGAAAAAAATTCATAAGGTGTACCCACTCCAAGAAAGGTCTTAGTCGTGGACGCGACCAACTTGCAAGTAAACAGGTGTCAATTGATAAAGCTTCTAGTGTTGATATGTATTACGTCATGTTTTTCCGCCATAAGCTGTTGCACAGTTGAGCCCCGAGGGACCTGTGACCTTGACACCACCGCTTTAAGCAATTAAATATCTTGCTTTTGTCAAGTATTTACATATATGCAGCTCTTGTCTATGTGAAAGGTTACTTAAACTCATTTAAAACAAGTTTAGAAGTGCATTCCAGAACTAAGCAAACTTATTTGAAAGCTCGCACAAGAAAAAAATTCATGAAAATAATTTCACATATGCTGGCCTATATCTGTACAACAAGATACCTGAATCCGTAAAAATGTTGAATCACAGCTTCTACAACGTAAATGAGTTGTGTTTTTAACTTGTAAATATTGTAAATTTTGTATTTGACGTACCCAATAACATGTAAATGTTTTAATGAATGAGCAATAAATAAGGAATAGGCAAAAGCTAGTGCTAAGGATTTCTTTCGTCTTGTAATTCAGAAATGACGTTTTCGCTATTGTTTTGTTTTAAGCGTATGCGGATTTAAGTGCGTATCCGGGTAAAAAAAGGTTGCTAGGGAACGGGAAACTTCCCCCTTCGCCCCCTGATGATGTCATCGTGCCTTTTTGTTTAATTACTCAACGCAGTTGTTGTTTACTAACGGTTTAATGCCAAATTTAACTTACGATTCCATTGTCGACGAGAGTCGGTGACGTGAGGAGTGACGTAACAGTAGGTGCGCAAGCCGGGATGCGCTGTTGGAACACACCGCCCGGCGCGTTTCGTTTGTTAACACTCACTCGCTCGACAGTTCAGTAGTCGCGGCTGTCGCTTGCGTTTGTTTGGTTGCATTTGGTGTGCGGAGAGGAACCGTTCGGAGGTCGAAAACAGTCAATCAAATATCACAACTTTCCGTCCGAGGAAAATTGGGCATATTTTGAGTTTTGTTTTCCGAGTTTTGTGTTGTGTTTTTGTGGTTCCCGCAACATGGCGCGACTTTCAATCCAGGCGCTGTTGGCAACTTGGCTGCTTTTGGGTTTCCTGCTAAGCAAACAAGGTTAGTAAATATTAGTGTTATTGTGGTGCTCCCACTAGACCTTTTGTTTCACTAATGTGCAGTCACTGTAAAGCAAATTTGTGTCGCCTTACTGGGAATTGAACCACCGGCCACCCGCTGGGCCCTAATAGTGCCGCACGCACGTTTGCTTTCCCTATACGCACTACAAGTAGGGGAAGTATTGTATAACACCCAAAAATTCACCAAAAATACACGTTTTGAGACTCTCTAATTAAAAAAATGTTTAGAAAAAGATCCGTGTGTAAGGAGCGGGTGCAGTGTGCTCTAAGCATGCGACATGAACATTTTTTGCAACAATCTTCCCATGGAAACAACGCTTTACATGCGCAATTCTCCGAAAATTTTTATTTTCTCAAAAATGACTATTTTTATTAAATGTTTAATATATTATCATGATAAATGAAATGTTTCTGAATGAATTTGTATAACTGGTATACAGTAAGAGATAGACATCTTACGACACAAAAAATTTAGATATTTTTAAAATGCACCATGTATTTATTTTTTTCAGAGTTAACCATTTCTGAGATATTTCTTGTTAATGATTTTGTATTTTTTGAAATACTTATAGTGTCCTCAAACAGGAAGTCGTAATAGCGTTTCTTTTTTATACCTGGCCATTCAAAGAGAATAGAATGTCAGTCACCTCATAGCAACCAGTTCTTAAAAGTTTTGACTGTCACCTAAGTGTACTAGTTTCCTATTCGCATTATACCTATAAGTAAATATGCAATAAACCATTTCTACAAATGTTTATCTTGAGTAACATAGAGATCGAAGAATATGGATTTTTAACAATATTTTGTACAAAAGTGAGTAGAAAAGATCATGTGATTGCAACACGTCTGTTTTCGCATATTTTGTATCTGGTTGTAAATCCAGAGATCCAGTTTTGTACTTAGATTTGGAAGTTACTCACTCAAAGTAAATACGAGATATTAATTTGTATACTAATTCATTTGTTTTAAGGTTTGACGTTTCATTTCATAGAGGGCTTTAAGAAGTCACAGAATGATAACTTTTGGAGATCTAATCTTTTCCCAAACGATAAAGTAAATTCCCATTTTTCAATACTTTACGTCGCGTATAATTTGCTTTTGCATAGAATTTAATAAAAGTGTATAGTGTTTGAAATATTATCTTTAGTTTAATAAAAAGATTGCCATGCTTTGGAATTTGGGTATCAATTTTCAAGTTAAGGTACAGATATACTTCTATGGAAAAACTTCATATACGCGAAGTAGTAGAGAATATTTAAAAAGGCTTTTAAAATCATAGAGATTTTTCTTTCTACACAGTTATTTTAATCTGTAAAATGGATAGTGCATTTCAAAAATTACAGTTTGAAAATGCCTTCGAATTTGACAAGTTATCATGTAGCGGAGTAGGTTAATAACTTTTTCGGAATTTTAACATGCATATTTTACTGAGAGAAATCCAAAATTGTGGTACAGTCTGGCATCCAAAATAACGGAGAGAAAAGCTGTATTTTGTTAAGCAAACTACGGTCCAATTCTGGCGTTTTCAAAGATTCTTATTTAATTTTTATATACCAATTTCTTAACGTAAGGTACAGGAATTCTGTATTCCACCCAAAAATACGATGTCACCATTTCACCGGAAATGCATGTTTTGAGCACCTTGAGTCTAAAATAAGCTTTTCCTGTGAACAGCATAACTCAAAAACGAAAAGTGGGATAAATACCAAAGTTGGTATTGAAATTCAGTACTTTCCTTTACATTGAACGATATTTTCATAACAAATGAAACGTATATCTTGAATATTCTGTAAATGGCCTCTGAAGCGCTCTTCATTCTGAATGAGTTTTACATATCTAGTAAAGCATAAGAGATAGACAAAATCTTACTAAATAAAAAAAATGTAGATCTCATTAAAGCACACAATTGCTCTTTTTCGTGGAGATAACCATTTCCAAGATATTTTCTTCTTGTTCTTTTAAATGTTTAAATATTTATAATTTTCTCAAATAGGAAGTCGTTATTCGTTTTTTTACGTCCTGGTTATGCAAAGAGAACGGAATTTCAAAGCCATCACATAGCGATCATTTCTTAAAATATTTGTCTATTGTATTCTCCTATTCACACTGTACCTCTGTTTTACTGTTTTATCATTCACCTTTTTAGCGTTTTAATCTTTTTCGTGTTTTAACGGTTTTAACATTAACTTTTTTAGTATTTTAACTATTTTAGCATTTTTTTAGTTTTGTATTTTAGCTTAGTTCTTAACCAGAAGTTAGTGAGTGTTTTATCCTTTAAATTTGACTTGGGGCCCAAATGACCTAGCTGTCGACGGGCCCTTAAACACCACTCACTGTACCTAAAGCAAATATATAGTAACAGAATTTCTACAAACAATTGTATCCATTAAAAAGGAGATTCTAGAAATGGATTTATTACATATTTGCTTATAGTTACAATGAGAATGGGAGAATGCAATAGGCTTAAACGATGTAGGACGAAAAAAACGAGTAACGACTTCCTGTTTCGAAAATTCCAGCGAAGACCAAGATACTTATCGGAAATAGTTATATCCCCCCCCCCTCCCCGGTTACACAAAGTTCACCCAGAATAAAAACTTCAGAAGTTATTCCCAGGAAATTGAAGATATAAATTTAATTTGTCATGAAATTATCTTAAACATATCGTATTTTAATCAAAATCGTTACCTCAATTTTGTTAACACCACAATTTTCAAAAATATTCTTTGTAAAGGGTATTATGGTTATAATATTGAACCGACTTCCCGTTTTTACTTTCTCTATTGGTAAGTAGGGGAAGTATTGTATTCCACCCAAAAATTCGATGTCGAGATTTCACCGAAAATATATGTTTTGAGGCCCCCTGAATCCAAAAGAAAGCATTTTTAGAAAAAACTCCAGGTATGTGGGGGGAGGAGAAGTGCACAGCATAGCTCAAAAACGAAAAGCCGGTTAAAACTAAAGCTGGTATTTAAGTTTAACATCTTTTAAGGATGCGACATTAAGATTTCGAAGAAAATTCCTCTACCATAAACTAGCCTTTAAACCGAAAGTTTTCGAAAATGGCAAGAAGATATTTGTATGACAAATGTATGTTTTTAATTTTCTGGCTACAGCCTATATAGTCGTATTTACTCTGGACGACTTTTGCATAACTGGTAAACCGTAAGAGATAGACCAAATCTTACTATACAGAAAATGTAGATCTTGCTAAAATACACAATTTATGTCGAAATAAATTTTTTTGTAGGATGAACCATTTCGGAGATATTCCTTGTTATGTGTGTGAGTTTTGGAGAACTTACACTTCTGTGAAACGGAACATCGTTATTCATTTTTTTTGTGTGTTAACCATGCAAAGAGATCGGAGTTTCAAAGCTTTAAAACATTTGACTATCGCTGAAAGCCCACTGTATTCCCATATTCTCCTTGTACGTTGTGTGGAATGTAATTGTTCCTCCTAGTTAGTATCAATATTTGATAGTGTTAAAGATATGGTATGCCGTGGTTTATTGTGTGGCTTGCACCATTTTGCTCCCTCCCGGCGTCCTGTCCCGGTTACGCCCATGGAACCAAGGCCTTTC
The DNA here is from genome assembly GCA_030765045.1 of Tenodera sinensis. Taxonomy (NCBI): domain Eukaryota; kingdom Metazoa; phylum Arthropoda; class Insecta; order Mantodea; family Mantidae; genus Tenodera; species Tenodera sinensis. Next base: position 2,015,628 of record JAUKNM010000041.1, read on the forward strand.
GGCCGTTAACATTCACTGAAGAAGGTGTGCGTGAATTACGTAATGCTAAGTTTCGAGAAGCAAGTATAACTGAATGAAATGACTAATGTATGGAATGAGCCAAGGAGCGTGGGGGACTTTGACCTGTAGAGAAGGCTGATTCGTCTACTCTCCAAACTGGGTCTCTGGGTTGCAGCTAGCGCGGAGTTCATTGCTTTTCAAATATTCAGTAAACACAGCCTTTTAATTTCCTTACGAAATGTGCGTGTTTAAGATAAAACATACAACGGGCATGCGCGCGCGCACACATACACACACAATCATAACACTTTCAATTTATATTATAGTTCAAACAACAAAAGCTAGACTATCAATTATGAATAATTATATGATTGTAAATGTTGTAATAGAACTTTCTTACTCTGAACATACACTGTAAAAAGTGTAATATAATGTAATAAAAAGGCATGTAATATATTTATGGAATGGAACATGCCGATAAAAACAAAACAAAGAAAAGAACATTTACACACACAACAGACATACACACATACGCATACATACACTGAGAGATAAGCCTGGTGTCTCAAAACATACATTTCTGGTGAAATCTCTTTATCAAACTTTTTAGTGGAATACAATACTTCCTCTACTTACTATACGTAGTAGAGAAATTAAAAATGTAAAAGTAATGGAAAGAAAAACATAAAATCTTTAAAACATTCGTTTCTTTCAAGTAAGTGTGTTTTTAGTGCTTTCAGCCATTTTCCTTATTGCTTTGGATTCGTCAATGCGTTAGTCTTTTTTTAAATGAGCTATCGCTGTTCAGTTGTTTCTTGCAGTGTTATGGAAAATGTATTGAATTTCAGTTCGGCCTATAGTGACTCGCTCTTCTATAAGCATCATCATGAATCAGATATGTAAAGAACAGTTGGTATAAGCTACATAGAATTAAAGTTTATTGTAAATGTGTTGTTCTCTTAGAACAAGGCAAGCACCTAGAAGGATAAAGAGAAGGGATATGCAAGGTCGCTATGTTCTTTCAGATGTTAACGATGTATAGACGAGTTTGTCCGCACGATTTATTGCTTGCTTGTCATTGTGACCTTCTGCCATTCTCACGCACAAGCATGAGGGTAGCATTAAAGGCGTGGGGAAGGGTCGTGTGGGGGAAACTAGGTAGCCTACTTCAGGGCTGGGGTTATACAGCGGAGCGGACACAAGGAGGCAGGAGGTCGTGCCAGGGGTTTTGGCATGTCAACATACACCTTATCAATGTGACACTTGACACGGGAGTCGTACACACACGCGCACGCACACACACACGCGCACACACACACGCGCACACGCACACACACACGCACACACACGCACGCACACACACGCGCACACACACGCGCACACACACACACGCACACACACACGCGCACACACACACGCGCACACACACACGCGCACACGCACACGCACACACACACGCACACACACACGCGCACACACACGCGCACACGCACAAACACGCACGTACACACACGCACGTACACACACGCGCGCACACACACGCGCGCACACACACACACACACACGCACGCACACACACGCGCACACACACACGCGCACACGCACACACACACGCACGTACACACACGCGCACGCACACACACACGCGCACACACACACGCGCACATACACACACACGGACACACACACACGCACACACACACACGCACACACGCGCACACACACGCACACACGCGCACGCACACACGGCGCACGCACACACGCGCACACACACGCGCACGCACACACGCACACACGCGCACGCGCACACGCGCACATACACGCACTCACACACACTTGAACAAATGTTTATAATGTGCAGTGTGTTTCCATGCAGGCATATCTAAATTGAAATATACCTCACTAATTCTCACTGTTCTACTTCTAACCCAGACTGGCAGACTAACACCCTCTTCTTCTTCTTCTTCTTCTTCTTCTTGTTCTACTTCTTGTTCTACTTCTTCTTCTGCTTCTCCTTTTCCTCCTACTTCTTCTCCTTACGCTTCGTCTTCTTCCTCTCCGTCTTCTTCCTCTCCGTCTTCTTCCTCTCCGTCTTCTTCCTCTCCGTCTTCTTCCTCTCCGTCTTCTTCCTCTCCGTCTTCTTCCTCTCCGTCTTCTTCCTCTTTCTCTTCTTCCTCTTTCTCTTCTTCCTCTTTCTCTTCTTCCTCTTCTTCGTGTTCTTCGTCTTTGTGTTCTTCGTCCTCTTCGTCTTCTTCGTCTTCTTCTTCCTCTTCTTCATCTTCGTGTTATTCGTCTTTGTGTTCTTCGTCTTCTTCCTCCTCTTCGTCTTCTTCCTCTTTCTCTTCTTCCTCTTCTTCGTCTTCGTGTTCTACGTCTTTGTGTTCTTCGTCCTCTTCGTCTTCGTGTTCTACGTCTTTGTCTTCTTCATCGTCTTCATCGTCTTCTTCGTCGTCTTCTTCGTCGTCTTCTTCGTCGTCTTCTTCGTCTTCTTCTTCGTCATCTTCGTCATCTTCGTCGTCGTCTTCTTCGTCGTCGTCGTCTTCGTCGTCTTCTTCGTCTTCTTCGTCTTCTTCCTCTTCGTCTTCTTCCTCTTCTTCGTCTTCGTGTTCTACGTCTTTGTCTTCTTCATCGTCTTCGTCGTCTTCTTCGTCGTCTTCTTCGTCTTCTTCGTCATCTTCGTCGTCGTCTTCTTTGTCGTCGTCGTCTTCGTCGTCGTCTTCTTCGTCGTCTTCGTCGTCGTCTTCGTCGTCGTCTTCTTCGTCATCGTCGTCTTTGTCGTCGTCTTCATCGTCGTCTTCTTCGTCGTCTTCTTCGTCGTCGTCGTCTTTGTCGTCGTCTTCGTCGTCGTCTTCTTCGTCGTCGTCGTCTTTGTCGTCGTCTTCATCGTCGTCTTCTTCGTCTTCTTCTTCGTCGTCTTCTTCGTCGTCGTCGTCTTCTTCGTCGTCTTCGTCGTCGTCTTCGTCGTCGTCTTCTTCGTCGTCGTCGTCTTTGTCGTCTTCATCGTCGTCTTCTTCGTCTTCTTCTTCGTCGTCTTCTTCGTCTTCTTCTTCGTCGTCTTCGTCGTCTTCGTCTCTTTGTCGTCGTCTTCATCGTCGTCTTCTTCGTCGTCTTCTTCGTCGTCTTCGTCGTCTTCTTCTTCGTCGTCTTCTTCGTCTTCTTCTTCGTCGTCTTCGTCGTCTTTGTCGTCGTCTTCGTCGTCGTCTTCGTCGTCGTCTTCTTCGTCGTCGTCGTCGTCTTTGTCGTCGTCTTCATCGTCGTCTTCTTCGTCGTCTTCGTCTTCTTCTTCGTCGTCTTCGTCGTCTTCGTCGTCGTCTTCGTCGTCTTCTTCTTCGTCGTCTTCTTCGTCGTCTTCGTCGTCTTCTTCTTCGTCGTCTTCTTCGTCTTCTTCTTCGTCGTCTTCGTCGTCTTTGTCGTCGTCTTCATCGTCGTCTTCGTCGTCGTCTTCGTCGTCTTCTTCGTCTTCTTCGTCGTCTTCGTCGTCGTCTTCGTCGTCGTCTTCGTCGTCTTCTTCTTCGTCTTCTTCGTCGTCTTCGTCGTCTTCTTCATCGTCGTCTTCATCGTCGTCTTCATCGTCGTCTTCGTCGTCGTCTTTGTCGTCGTCGTCTTCGTCTTCTTCTTCGTCGTCTTCTTCGTCTTCTTCTTCGTCGTCTTCGTCGTCGTCTTCGTCGTCGTCTTCGTCGTCGTCTTCGTCGTCGTCTTCGTCGTCATCTTCGTCGTCGTCTTCATCCTCGTCTTCGTCGTCGTCTTCGTCGTCGTCTTCGTCGTCTTCTTCTTCGTCTTCGTCGTCGTCTTCGTCGTCTTCTTCTTCGTCGTCTTCTTCGTCTTCTTCTTCGTCGTCTTCGTCGTCTTCTTCTTCGTCGTCTTCTTCTTCGTCTTCGTCGTCTTCGGCGTCTTCTTCTTCGTCTTCGTCTTCTTCCTCTTTCTCTTCTTCCTCTTCTTCGTCTTCGTGTTCTACGTCTTTGTCTTCTTCATCGTCTTCGTCTTCTTCTTCGTCTTCTTCGTCGTCTTCGTCGTCTTCTTCATCGTCGTCTTCATCGTCGTCTTCATCGTCGTCTTCGTCGTCGTCTTTGTCGTCGTCTTCTTCGTCGTCTTCATCGTCGTCTTCATCGTCTCTTCGTCTCCGTCGTCTCTATCGTCGTATGTATATTGTGTACAAAGTATGTTTAAAACAAACTAAATAGTTGATAACGGTGTAGAAATTATTACTACCACGCAGGTGGAACGAACCCACCACTGCACGTGTTGTATCCAAACAAGCTTTGTCACTGTGCAAGAGAATGTGTGGTGAGTAAGGCAAGTTCAATCGCTATCTCTCCTGTCGTGCCCATGCCTGCTTTAAGCCAATACAGTCGAGAGCGTAAACGTACATTTTGTTTCTACGCCATTTTGTAAGTTTTGTTGTGGTTATTAGTGTAGGTAAACATTTAGCAAGAGGACTGACACATGCTTGCACCGTGGCCTGAAGTAAACAATGAAATGTGACAGAGACACGAGGTGTGAGATTTTCTTTGGCACTCTTTGTACAATGGGAATAGGAGAATACAATACACTTAAATGAGCTAGTTGCTATGTAACGACTTTAACACTGTATTCTTTGTGCATGGTAGGAGATTAAAAAAATTAATTACTTCCTGCTTGAGAAAAGTATAAGTAGGTATGATAAAATGGAAACCAATAAGGTCAAATATCTCGGAAATGGGTGCTGCAAAAAAAGTATGAAGTGACAAATTTTATGTTTTAACAAGATCTGCATTTTTTGTGCAGTAAGACTTTGTCTATCCTTTACATTTTAGCAGTTATACAAAACTCATTGAGGATAAACACGACTTCAGAGGCTATTCTCCAAAATTCAAGATATACATTTTATTTGTCATGAAAATATCTTAAACATGTGGCCCACCTAGGCGGCCCGGGTTCGATCCCAGGGACCCGCATGTGGTATTCGTGGTGGACGAAGCGGCGTCAGGGCGGGTTTTCTCCGGGTACTCCGGTTTCCCCCGCCATCTCAGTCCACCGGTGCTCCATCTTCATGTATCATCAGTGTCACCGACTGCGGTGCCGTAGTAGTAAAAGCGGGCGTTAAACACTACAACAACAACAACATTAAACATGTGGCATTTTAATCAAAATCGTTAGACGCACTTTGTAGAAAGTAAACAAAAATGCGAAAGTTTTTCTAAAAAATCTGATGTGTTGCACTCACATGACTTTCTCTACTCTTGTACTAACCATTCTTACAAACTCTTATTCCTATATCCTCGTGTTAGTTAACATAAACATTCGTACAAATTATCTTATTGCTTATTTCCTTGTAGGTGCAAGAAGAATATTAGAATACAGAAGGCTTTGTGCGACAGTCAAATGTTTTTGACCTTTGAGATTCCGTTCTCTTTGCACGATTAACATATAAAAAAAAAAAAAAAAAAAAAAAAAAAATGGACAACGTTGTTGCATTTCGCTAAACTTCTAAGTTTTCCGAAACTCACACATTAACAAGGAATATCTCCGAAATGGTTCACCCTACAAGAAAATTTATTCAGACATAAATTGTGTATTTTAGCAAGATCTACATTTTTTGTATAGTATAATTTGGTCTATCTCTAACGGTTTACCAGTTATGCAAAATTCGTCCAGAGTAAATACGACTACAGGGGCTACAGCCAGAAAATTCAAGATATACATTTCATTTGTCATAAAAATATCTCAAACATATGACATTTTAATAAAAATCGTTAGAGCCATTTTCAAGAAAATCAAAATTTTCGAAAAATTTTCCATGTAAAGGGTAGTTTAGGGTGGGGCTATTTTCTTCAAAATCTTCGTGTCGAATCGTTGAAGGACATTAAACTTAAATACCAAGTTTGGTTTTTAATCGACTTTTAGTTTTTGAGTTATGCTGTCCACAGACTGACAGACACACACACGGACCTTTTTCTAAAAATGCTGTTTTTGGATTCAGGGGGCCTCAAAACATATTTCCGGTGAAATCTCGACATCGAATTTTTGGGTGGAATACAATACTTCCCCTACTTACCAGTAGAGAAAGTAAAAAGGGTAGTTTGGGGTGGGGGGAGTGTGTCGCATTCTTGGAATATGCTGAAATTAAATAACAAAATTTGGTATGTGGTTTTTGGGTTTGCTGTTCACAACAGACGTGGGCGTTTTTCTAATGCTTTATTCAGGGGGCCTTAAAACATGTATTTCCGGTGAAATCTCTATAGTGTGTGTAATACATCACTGCTAAGTAAATCTGTTTATGTTCTCTGTGCTAATTTGGTTGGTACGATTTTTAAATGTGGAAGTAGTAGATACTATGTCCCAAGGCGTGTATTATGAATCATATAACTCTAACCGCTGGAAAGAAATAAGGTTTAACGTGGTGATAGAAACATCAAACTCCGTTCAATGCGTAGGAAGCCTTCTGACCTTGAAACGCCCAGAGGTTAAACAGCCACTTCTCGGAGCAATAAAACAAAGGACAGTCAGAACATGTCTGATTGCTTTCCCGTCCTGCAAATTAACAATTAATTAACACAATAGTTTTGTTACTCTTGTTAGCGGACAGCTCTTAAGTGGCTGGACAATACACTGTAACAGATTCTGTCTTCGCTAAGGTGTATTCTTTTGTTCCTCTTATTGCGTCTGGTGTCCCAGGTTCGACTTTCATTGCGTTATGGAGAGGATAATGCACACAGTTTAGATTCACGACAATTCGGGACAAATCTTTTGCATTTATACAAAATATCAAGATATTTTAATTCTAGTTATTTTAAGAATACCCATCTGTGAAATTTTGAAAATCTGCAGTTTTCATTGGATTGATTTGTAATTTTAACACAACAATCACTGTATAGTGAGGAGTAACTGTGCTAAATTGCATACATTTAGTCAGATTAGTTGATAACATATTAATATTTTATTATATTTTTTTAAATATTTGTATAAATGGTTCCCCATGATGCAATTTTGATTTGGAAAACGTAATAATTTTCAGTTATGTTCTGTAATAGAATGTTAGCAAATTGATGAGATAATTTCCTAATCTTGTTATTAGTTTGGATAAAAATAAATTTTAAACTTTAAATTCATAATTTCTTTCATTTAAATTTCGAAATGTAAACTTTAATATTTAATTACCCAGCAGTTATTCACGTTATGAAAAAATTATCTTATCATTTATTTTTAATGTTATTTCTAAGCAGGTACACCAAATTTCATGCATAAGTACTGAAAATTGCATCGTGTGGAGCATTTTAAAGAGCAAATAGTGTTAAAAATAAAAACATGGAAAAACTAAGTTTGAAGTCTTAGCAAGAATAATGGAACTGTATGGATTTAAATGGACATGAACACCTACAGGCAATCAGTTAGGCGGCCACGTGACGTAGTTAAAAAGGCCGTAAGGCTATAAAAAGCATATCAAAATTTTTTAAATTTTTAGCCTTTTTACACAGATGGGTATCCTTAAACTATGACAATCTCAATAAATTTAAATAAAACACCTGTGTACCACTAAAATAAAGAAAGTGAACCATCTCCAACTCCGAATCTTTTACACGATTTCGAATAATAAATCTAGATAAAAATCACAAACAGTGCACCATTACAATGAAAAAGGTTTTAAAAATGCTGAGATGCACTCATATGATTTTCTCTACTCACTCTGATACAAATTGTTCTAACAAACCTTTGTTCTACTTCATGTTAAATGGGTAAACAATTATAGAAGTGATTTTATTACAAATTTTTATAGGTACAAGGGAATTCGGGAATATAATAGGCTTAAATGATAGTCAAATATTTGAAGAGCTGATCAGTATCACACCTAAATGTGAATTTAAGCAAAAATGTGACTTTATATGACCCATGAGATTTGCACAAGTTTAATCACCATTGATAAACTGTAGTTCCCTTATATTTTCCATGGAAAAGAACCACAAACAAAAACTAGACGCCCTGAACATTACCAATACAATGCGTTCAAACTATCAGCAAACTAAGTCAGCACATTAATTTAAACATCTACACACAATTGGTCTATGTCTATCTTAGAAAATAAGATGCAACAACTTGACTGCTACAATGTATATTTCCACTGCTCGTATTAACATTTTATTTTACTCCTACAGAGCAATGTGACAGTGACAATAACAATATGGGCAGCTGTTGGCACTCCTGAGGAATACTGTAACATGGTGCAGGGCAGAAACTTTGAGCTTGGTGACCATACCAACCTGATGAATTGTATATAAATCTAGCAAAACTAAAAATTTGCTTATTGCACTTATATGAATAGAAGCATTTACAATATCACTGATAATCAACTCGTTTAATTTGTTCAGCTCAGTTCCATTGTTGTTGGTACTGAAAATACCCAAACCAACGCCATCAATCCCATTTCTCTCGTTCGCATGACCAGCCATAAGACAATTGAGCAACATTTATCCTTTTTGTTGTTTCAAACAATGTCGTGCCGCATATCCTCAAAATAGCCTTCTGTTGTAGGATTCTGATTTACCACTCATAAAAGTGAAGAGAACATTATTTATATTTTTATTTCACAAAAATATTGAGAAAATATGTTATTTGCGTTAATAACCTTCTCGCCGAGCCTTTTCTCCCCCCCCCCCCCGCCCCCCTTTCCGTAAAGCCTGGTTTGTACTTCCTCTACTACGTATGGTAGACGAACTGTTGCATTCCACCCAAAAATTCGATGTCGAGATTTCACCGAGAATATAAGAAGAAGAAGAAGAAGAAGAACAACAACAACAACAACAACAACAACAACAATAATAATAATAATAATAATAATAATAATAATAATAATAATAATAATAATAATAATAATAATAATAATAATAATAATAATAATAATAATATTTTATTGCCATTAGGCCTGTTACAGCAATAGACAACGTCAGTGTATGGTCGTATTTATGGTCATATTTTCTAATTTTTTTCAGTCATAAGTGCTTGCGTATTTTTAATATTTTAGGTCATAAATATTCGGGCCCTGGTAATAGTAATTTTAATAGTAATAATTATGATAATAATGATGATAATGATAATAATAATGATAATGATGATAATGATAATGCATAATACATTATAATACTAATATTATATTTTGTTTGTGTTTATAAAGTCCGCTTGCCTCTGGCGCGGAGGACCCGGGTTCGATCCCCGGTACTAGCATGGGGATTTTATCCCCTATGGGAGGTCTGGCACGGGGTGCACTCAGCCTCGTTAGGTCCCGGGGGACCAATTGAGGAGCTACTTGATGGAGAAGTAGCGGCCCCAGGTCTAGAAGACCGCATAACTGGCCGGGAGGGCTCGGGGCGCTGACCACGTCCCACCCTCCAGTACTGAACCTCACCAATGACGCCTGTAGTGGGCAGAGGTGGGGGACGCAGCGGCTCGGCGGTAGGCCTTGGCCCCTCGTGGGTTGTCGCGCCGGAGTTTAGTTTAGTATGTGAACGCTGGCCAATGCTCAAGCGGGGCGCTGTTGCCAAGCGTAGTGCGTGTACTGGCAGAGGTTCTATACATAAGAGCGCGTGAGATGCGTGTATCACATTCGGCAGCGCTGGTAGGAGAGGCAAGCTTACGATTCGCTGGAGTCTGCAGTACGCCCCGCCTCCATATGACTAACTTTTGCGAAGATTATAGTCATGGTCGTTACGTAGGTTGTGGTGTTTGTAATTGGAGACATTCTGTAATAGCTGACGTGTAAGAAATGTTTACCCCTTAACATCGGACCACCCCGGTAGGTATACGTAGCTCTGAACACTGTATATATGTATAGGAATGGAAATGGTACATTTCGTCCGTGACAACTGAATAGTGCTATGTTTGTATCCAAATATCAAATTTGTTTGTAAATATATATTTTTAAATCTTTTACCCTAGTATTAGAACAGTATTTTTACTTGGTTTTACAATTATAGTTTACAAGTTTATAATATAAACTGAATCACAACTGTATTGTAGTAGGTCTCAGTGAAAACATTGTTTCAGGAATGCCGAGTTTTAACTCTGTTGATTAGGAAGCGTAGATCAGCAGCTTGTAGTTGTGCAATTTTTATTATTTTGGATGTGAGCTAAGTTTACTGATGTATCGGTCTTTCTAACTTATTCATTGATCTACTCACTGCTAGGACAGACAGAGAAAGAGACAGACAGTAAAGATGCCAATCACTACGATCAACTTAAATGTAAATCATACACCATAATGTCTGTCTAAAATAAAACTAATTTTTATAGGCATGACAAAGTGTTATACCTGTATATCCTGCACTTTTATAAACATTGCATAATGATAGAGGAGATACAAAAATACCAACGAGAATGGATAAAAATCATTTGATGAGAATAAAAAGAACTAGACTCCCAGAATTGCATTCCAGTACGTTCCAACTAGTCACACGGACCAAGGAAGACCAACCAAGGAAGGTTGAAACACCAAGAACATCTTCGCTGGATTTATCGTTACAGACCACATGTCCTAAAACGAACTTGTTCATGATGATAATAATGATGAAATAACGTTTTTAATGTCTCCAAAGAAACACGAGACTATTGGGCAAGTGTAACCCAAGTCCAAAAGTTGTAGGGATAAATCGTCAAACTACGGGCACCGCCGGGTATTTCAGTTAGTATATTTATGCTCGACCACACCCAAATGTATTAATTACAAGTCTGATAATCTTTCAATGAACCTCCTGAAGTTCAAACTTCCATTAAAAGACAGGTGTTCCACCAATCAGAGAGTGCCCAAGCAGCAAATGGCAAAACGTAATATAGATTAATTCTCGAAACGCAACTAGCGCGAGTTTTAAATGGCGGCGGGCGGGCGAACAGTACTGACAGTGAGATGCAACTTACTCCATCTGCCTAAGTAAGATACAACTTACACAAATTAACCTCAATACAACACATCAACTTCCAACAATATTGCACTAAGCACAGTTAATTTCACTAATTGTACAATAAATAACTTATACATGAAATAAAGTTTCATTTGAAGACCAATACATTCAATTTTCCTTTTAATCTTTCAATGTTACGTAACATTCCAAGGTTATCATGCAGCTGTGACGTGCTGGAAACGAATCGCTCGTTTAGCGCCTGCGCACAACTCCAAATATCAGCTGTAGGTCATTGTCCCTGGTGAGTGTAGGTACAACATTTTACAATATTTCAACTATAAAATTAGGTAGGTATATGGTCGAGCATAAATTGTATCAAACTTAACTATAATGGTAATTAAAACGCTCGTATGAAAATTAAGCCTCGTTGCATAATGTACTATTATAAAATTATTAAATTTACCAGTCAATAATTCGGGAATTTACTGTTTATGTGATTAACATAAAGTTGATTAAAGAATAAACGTTTGTAAGAATAGTTGTACAAGAGTGAGTAGAAAAAGTCGTGTGTTTGGAATACATATGGTTTTAAAGGTAATTTTTAAACGTTATTACCTACATGAAATCCAGGCCATGATGGTAAACAATACAATGTGATATAAAACGCAATGCTCTGTTTACGTTTCCCAGAAATTGGATTGGCCGGCCTTTTCAGGGGTCGGTCGGGTTGCTGCCGACACGAAGGGTTGGTTAATCAAGATGACACCTACTCGAAGTGGTTTGAAGGGCCCTCATCTTTTGAGAAGGAAATACCAAGCCAGGCTGGTCGACGAGCACCAGATGACTAGTGCTTGAGGCACGTTTGGTAATTCCTTCCAGCTGACATGCGTGTGCACACAAACACAAGGGATCCACTTGTTGCCATTTGCTACCACAAAAATATATTTTCCTTACACTATTGTACAGCCGCCTCCAAATGTTTTCCGATGGGCGACCCCTCCGAAGGAGTGTTGCCTTGTCGTGGCGGAGGGGCTCAGTACCCGATCCAGACGGCCTACTAAGTGTGTCTTTGTGACCACTGGTAGGCCAGAGGTGAGGGGAAGCTAAGAACATTCCAACGGGTAGATGAGGCTCGTTAGTCTTGGTCGACAACTCATCTAGGAGAAGAGGACTCCGAAATCAAACTCCCCCAGGGGAACCTACCACGGTAGGTCCGGGTTTGGCGCACCCGGGGTCCCGAGCTGCTCACCATCATTTCACCGCTTCACATTCATTAACTGTGCCACGTGCAGCGTTTTAAGTTGCTTTTTATATCACCCTCTTCCTCTTCTAGGTTTATTCTGATTATTAGTTTGTAAGTTCCTAGATTTATAACTCCTGTCTCACCAGCAGGGATCTTTCCTATCTCCGTGGTCCTGTCCCACGGTTTTCGGCGCGGCCCCCGACTTGTGTGCTCTTCGGAGGTCTCAGGCGCGAAGGTTGTGCGGACCCTTCACACTGCCCCCATGTGTAGCCTTAGGTGCGGAGCCCGTCCACACGTCATGTACACCCACGTAGCTCCTTGAGGGCACGGCCGGTGTTAATCTCCCGACGGCCGCGTGCCGTCGGGTTAGTATCACCGGCCGGACGTGTTACCGCTGACGGAACCCCGGTGTAATCAACCCGAAGTCCCCTGAATCCACGCTGACTCCGTTGAGGCAGCGTGTGCTAAAGCGGGGAGCCACAGGCGGTTATTCCTGTGGTGGGGGCATAAAACCGGGGTGTCACGTGGTGAACGGTTTACCCATGCGGACAAGCAGTGGAGATCGGAGGGTAGCTCCTCTGAAGTACGCCTTGAGGTCAGTCATGGAGGGGTCTCCATGGCGGCACAGACCGTGGAGATTTTGGTGTCTTTCTTTTCTTTGACCCCCGGATGGCAGGCTGACGCCGACGGTTCCGGATGGGGGTCCAATTTCAATATGCATCCGCGCAAAAACCTTTTCACTGACCCATTTCTTGTTGTGACCTTGGCATGTGACGGGAAAACGATTAAGGACCTGAACCCTTTTTACATTAAGCGCGAAGTGGACAGGATATGTGGACCCGTAAAGAATGCGAGCAGACTACGCGACGGCACGCTATTGTTAGAGACCAATACTGCAGAACAAAGCCAGAAAATTCTAAAGGCTAGTTTGTTGGGGTCCTACCCTATTCGGGTAGCCCCCCACAAAACTCTCAACACCTGCAGGGGAGTCGTCACCACTTCTAGTCTCGACAATCTCAGTAATGAGGAGATAGTCAGTTGCCTGTCTGATCAGCGAGTCTGTCAGGCGTATCGGCTTACGCGCAAGCAGGATGGCAAGGACGTACCATTGCGGACAGTGTTCCTTACGTTCAAGGGCACTGTCTTGCCGGAATATATCTTTTGCGGCTACGAACGTGCCTCTGTGCGGCAGTATGTTCCGAACCCTATGCGCTGCTTCCAGTGTCAGAAGTTCGGGCATACCAAAACATCATGTAACCATCCTGCTGTATGTGAGCGTTGTGGCCTACCGACACATGAGGGAACGGCGTGCACCCGTGACCCGAACTGTGTTAACTGTGGAGGAAGTCATCCATCGAGCTCTCGACAGTGTCCGAAGTTTCTGGATGAGAAGTGTATTCAGGAACTGCGTGTGAAAGAACACCTTACCTTTCCGGAAGCGCGTCGCCGCTTTGAGCAGCTCAAGCCCACTACCACCTTGGACTATGTCTCTGCTGCCCGACGCGCTGCTGTGAACACAGTCGCCATACAGCACGTTCCTGTTGCAGACGCTTGTACCCAGACCGAGCCACTGGCAAGTACCCCTCCACTTAATCGTGCCACACCTGCATCGGCGAAAACATCCTCAGCCGTGCAGACCAAAGCTCCTAAGCCGTCCACAAGCCGTAGCCAGCCTGTTGAAAAACATCGTTCCAGGCCTATTGTTCGCGCCGGTAGTCGCTCTTCCTCTTTGAAGTCCCGCTCTCGCTCCGCGAGCCGTAGAGGATCTTCCTCACATACATCTGAGGAATCTCCAGAGGACGGCGACTTTCACATCGTAGGTCCAAAGTCCGCCAAAGTAAGAAAGAAAAAGATGAAGACAAACCACTGATCTCTTTCTTACTATGGAAATAATCCAATGGAATGTTAATGGGTACCGGGCACGTGTTCCGGACATACAGCATCTACTTTCTCAACGCTGTCCATCAATCGTCTGTCTACAAGAAACCCATTTGCACCCTAACCACGCTCTCCGTCTTCGCGGTTTCTCGGCATATAGACATGACTCTGCAGCTGATGGGCGAGCATGTGGTGGTGTGGCTATTTTGGTGGCGCATAACATCTCTGCCGTCAGCATACCACTTAACACGCCGCTGCAAGCCGTAGCGATACGTGTACAGCTGCAGAGCGTCTGTTTCTCTATTTGTAATGTCTATCTGCCACCCGTCAGTGTTGTACACGAAAATGATCTTCGGGCTCTCTTGGCGCAGATTCCGCCACCACTCCTTTTTCTCGGCGATCTGAATGCCAAGCACACTTACTGGGGCTCCGACACTGACGATGCTCGAGGGTGCCTTGTAGCAGACCTTTGCGATATGTCCGGCTTAGTCCTATTAAACACTGGCGTGCCTACTTTCTTATCATCTGCCTATGGTACACACTCCGCTCTAGACGTTTCTTATAGTACTCCGTCACTGGTACCACTACTTGACTGGTCGGTAATTTCCGACTTATATGGCAGTGATCATTACCCCATTAACATTCACCTGTCCGGCCACCATTCCGTGCCAACACGTTTTCCTCACTGGATTATTTCCAAGGCTGACTGGGGGAAATTCCGTTCCCTCATTCACCTTCGAGACAATGATTTTGACACCATTGATGAAATGGTGGAATATTTTACCTGTTCTATCTTGCTCGCAGCGGATTCCAGCATTCCTCGAGGCTCCTCTACCCCACGACGTGCTCCTGTACCTTGGTGGACCGAGGAATGCCGTTTGGCTATTAAAGCACGCAAGCGTGCTCTACGTGTCTTCCACTTACATCCAACGGAGGCAAACTTTGTTTCTTTTAAACGCTGTCGCGCAAGGGCTCGTTTTGTACTTCGCAGTGCAAAGCGGAGCTCCTGGGAGTCTTATGTTTCTTCTCTTTCCAGTCGCAGTTCTGCACAACAGGTGTGGACTGCTGTGCGGCGTATGTACGGTAAGTGTCGCCGGACGATAATACCCGGTCTTGCCGTACAGGGCTCCACTTACACCAGTGAGCAGGATGTTGCCGACGCCCTTGCCGACTCTTTCGCTGCCGATAGCCAAACGCAAAGTTACAATACCGCCTTTTTACCCATGAAGGAATCTGCGGAGCGGATAGCCCTCAATTTTAACAGTGACTGTAGTGAACCATACAATGCTCTTTTTACGGAAGAGGAACTGGCCCATGCTCTGTCTATTGCAAAGGACTCATCTCCGGGTCCTGATGAGATCCACCGACAAATGCTGCTTCATCTCCCACCTGAGGCTCTCTCCTTCATGTTGGGCATGTACAACCGTATCTGGGTTCAGCAGGTTTTCCCATCTTCCTGGCGCGAGGGTATTGTCATCCCTGTCCCTCGGCCTGGGAAAGACCGGATACTTCCCTCCAGCTACCGCCCTATCTGCTTAACGAGTGTCGTTTGTAAGACCTTGGAGCGAATGATTAACACTCGTTTAGTGTGGTGGCTGGAGACGAATAACCTGCTGAGCAATGTTCAGTGCGGTTTTCGTCGCCATCGCTCCAGTGTCGACAACCTGACACGCATGGAGGCTTATGTTCAGAATGCCTTTCTCATGAAGCAGCACGTCGTGGGGGTCTTCTTCGACCTACAGAAGGCCTACGACACTACATGGCGCTATGGTATCCTCCGTAATCTGCACGACTACGGTTTACGCGGTCATCTAGCGACCTTCGTTTTTAACTTTTTAAAACTTCGCCGTTTTCGTGTACGCATTGGCCATACCCTCTCAGAAGAAAAGATCCAGGAGAATGGTGTACCCCAGGGTTCGATTCTCAGCGTAACGCTTTTCGCCGTGGCCATTAACGGGATTGCCAGAGCTGTTCGTAGCGGAATCCCGATGTCACTGTATGTTGACGACTTCGCGATATATTACCGATCATATAATCTTGAGCACCTCGAGCGTCAACTGCAGCTGAACATAACCTCCATCGCTGACTGGGCCCTTCGCACCGGGTTTCAGTTCTCCGCTACGAAAACGCAATGTATCCACTTCCATCGACTCCGTGGTGTACACCCTCCACCTGATCTTTATTTGCATGGTACACGTCTGCCGTTTGTTCCGCACGTTAAGTTTCTGGGCCTTCACCTCGACAGCAAGCTAACTTGGGAGTTCCATATTCGTCAGCTTCGGGCTTCCTGCGATCGTTCACTTCGGGTACTCAGGGTCTTATCTGGGGCCTCTTGGGGTGGCGATCGCACTGTTATGTTGAGGCTTTATCGCTCGCTGGTGCGGTCCAAACTGGACTACGGCAGTTTTATCTATGGCGCGGCGTCCGCCACTAAACTCCGCCTTTTAGACACTGTCCACCATTCTGGTATCCGTCTAGCTACTGGAGCCTTCCGTACTAGTCGTGTTGAGTGTCTGTATGTTGATTCCGGGGAACCTCCACTGTCTATTCGGCGCTCGATTTTATTAACTTCCTACGTGGCCAGGTTGGCAGCTCACCCTGGTCACCCTTCCTTTAGATCTGTATTGCGCCCCGAACTCGCCCACCGTTATCTTCGGAATGCGACTATATCCCGTCCAAGCGGCATTCGATTTCGCGAACTACTCGCCACTCATGAGCTCCGAATGCCTGCTGTAGAGCGTTTTTCCTTCTCCCGCTCTCCGCCTTGGCAACTTCATCGAGCCCGGTTTGACCTTGCGCTTTCAGGCTGCGCTAAGGTGGCCACCCCCCAGTCGGTGTTTCGTCAACTTTTCACCGAACTACTGGGACGTTACCGGACTTACACTCCGGTATTCACCGATGGTTCCCAGTTGGGTGGTGCTACGGGATGTAGTTTTGTCTATAACGGTGAGCCACATCAATACCGCCTCCCGGACTACAGTTCTGTTTATACGGCCGAACTGCGTGCTATATTTTACTGCTTACTTTTTATTTCCAACTTAGTCCCTGGAGGTTTTATAATTTGCTCCGACTCTCTGAGTGCAGTGGAGACCCTGCAGCAGTTCCTCGGTACGTCTACACTCGTTTTTAAAATTCAGACACTCATATCTCAATTGCTCTCACGCGGATACCAGTTAGTGTTTACATGGATCCCAGGCCATACGGGCATTCCGGGTAATGAAGCTGCGGATGCGGCAGCTAAGTCTGCATGCCGTCTGCCGCAGTCTTCTACCGACACTATACCCTATAGGGATGCTCAGCGGTACTTCCGTCGCCAGCTTCTATCGGTTTGGCAGCAGTCTTGGGAAGCGTTGACTGGCACACAGCTGCGGATAATTAAAGACAGCGTGGAGCCCTGGCTGACCTCCTACAGGGATTCCAGGCGGGCTGAGGTTATCCTTACCCGCCTGAGGATAGGTCACACACGAGCCACTCACGGCCATCTTCTGCGTGGTGACCCGGCACCTGTCTGTCCGACATGCGATGTTCGCCTCACCGTCCCACACGTGCTCTTGGATTGTCCAAGACACGCTCAAGCGCGCCAGTCAGTTGGTCTGGGATCTACAGTAGCTTCAATTTTGGGTGACAACCCAGTTTCTGTGGCCAAAACTCTGCGGTTCATTACCCAGATTGGATTTGCTACGCAAGTGTAACACTTTTTTAATTCCTTTTATAGGTTTTAACCCTGTTTTTAACTGGGATACATTTTACCTTTCAATGTTTTAACAATTTTGTATTTTAGTTTTTTTTTAGCTTTCAACTTCACCTCTTTTTAGTACGTTGCCCTTCAGGGTTTTATTTTATCGTGTTACTTTGTAGGCTGAGGTTTTTAGGTGCTCACAGTTTTTAGTTGTTATTTTAAGGTTCAACTTTTAGCCAGAAAAGTTAATGAGTGTTTTTAAATTTTAAACTTTGACCTAGGGCCCAAATGACCTAGCTGTCGACGGGCCCTTAAACCCCACTCACTCACTCACTCACCCCGATGGGCGAGAGGTGCTGAAGGGAAATGAAAGGAGAATTTTCTTATCGAGTAGTTGTGCTTGTGCTAGGGGCGGGTTATTGCACGTGTTTATTTACATTCGCATACAGTAGACAAGCGGTGTAGTTTCTGTTGAGGAAACAAGAAACGAAATAGTTTGTTCTATACTTCATTATTCTGTCCAAACAAAAGAAATCTGCACATCCTTTTCTAAGGTGTTTAAACAAATTAATGTGTTAGTGCTGTTGTTTTAGAAACATTTTAAACAAGTTTTTAAAAAAAGATAATGAGTATAATCAATTTTTTTGTTAATGATGATAATAATAAGAATAATAATGATAATAATAGTAATAGTAATCGTAATAATAATAATAATAATAATAATAATAATAATAATAATAATAATAATAATAATAATAATAATAATAATAATAATAATAATAATAATAATAATAATAATAATAATAATAATAATAATAATAATAATAATAATAATAATAATAATAATAATAATAATAATAATAATAATAATAATAATAATAATAATAATAATAATAATAATAATAATAATAATAATAATAATAATAATAATAATAATAATAATAATAATAATAATAATAATGTGATAGTATGGACTACTTCACGAAATACCTAATTGCAAAAGAGGTTTATTTAGGATATACAGCTTTTCCATTGACAAATTCTTCTTATGGAACATCGTTGTTCATTTTTTATGTGTTAACCATGCAAAGAGAACGGAATTTGAAAGCTTTAAAAGATTCGACTATGGCTCAAAAACTATTGTATTCTAACATTCCCCTTGCACCTACAAGGAAATAAGCAGTAAGATAATTTGTACAAATGTTTATCTCAACTAACACGAAGAAGATTTAGTAATAAGAGTTTGTAAGAATGGTTAGTACAAGAGTAGAGAAAGTTATGTGAGTGCAACACATCTGATTTTTTGTAATAAAAATGCAAAAATCGATTTGATTGACCAAACAGTTGAGTGTTCCCTTAAGAGGTTGCAACTGTGTAGAAAGTACTGAGGAGGGAGGGCCCGTGTTGAAAACATTTATAGGTGTTACTCAAAGGAGGCGGCCGAAGTGCACAGCATTCACTAAACAGACTAGTGCAAGTGCTGTAATTTCCAGGATGTTGTTTCGCCACTCGTGGTGTAATGGTCACACCTCCCAAATAGCCAGCCACCTCATTTTGTACTTCTCCCCAAGTGTTGACAAAAGCGCATTTCCCGCTCTCTCAACATGTCAGTTCTTCAGGTAGTGGACGTTCTTTGAGCCCTCAATAGGCTCTGTCTGGTGAGTCATACGCAACTTCCTCCAACATTTGAAACAAAATATTCCACTTGCCACTTGCATGTCTACAGCAAATAGAGGAAGTGGTGTATTCCACACCAACACTCAGTTTGAAGATCTCTACGTAAATAGATATTTTGAAGGTCTCAGATGTGTTGGCATTCACATGAATTCCTTTACTCGCCATTCTTTAAAAAGCGTATTAATCTATTTTCTTCTTACTACAGACACATCTACAAATCACATTTACACATTTCGTAGTGGGATAAAATAGAAAAGCGATAGTCAATTTTTTCCCAGTTAAAAGTATAAATATTTCAAAATTCAAATCAATAAAAAGAGCTAGGTACATATATCGAAAATGATGACCCCCTACCCCGTCCTCCAAAGGGGGAAAAAACCCTGAATTTTGTGTTTTAACTAGATGAAAACTTTTAATGTTGTAATATTTTGTGATATCTCTTACAGTTTATCAGTATTCAGAAGTCGTACAGTTCAAGATTCCTATCCATTTCATTTGTCAAAGTAATGCCACGAGCGATTGCCAAATTATCTAGAGAACTTGAGTATCACGAGTTGCATTTATTAAGACTATGTCACTAATTAAAGAATAATATAGCATATGAAATGTTATTTAAATGTTGCATTGTAATTATTAACCTCTTTCTCATGTACTCAAATCTTTTAACATGTTGGCAATGTCAGTAGTTGTAGTACCTGCTGTTAATTTATAGTATCGTTCAATACAAAATGTGCCAAACTGATTCCAAACATATTTCCTGTTGTATTCTGTGTTCTAAGGTTTCCCTCTTACAATTATTTGAGCATCGAAGCTAGAGTCAGCCATCTTTGACATTTGAATAGCGCCGCTGTTGCGTCAACTTACGTCAGCTGTTTCTCTAACCTGATCATAACATAAGAAAAGCAGAAGAGGTGGTAACTAAAATTCAAAAGAGGTGACAATGAAATGTGATAAATTGTTCACGAACGTAGGCTGCCATTGTTGAAATTTGAAATTATGCACATGATTGCTTGATTTCAACCAAGTCAGTGTGGGTGAAATAGTTACGAAAATATCTTAAACATGCGGCATTATAATAAAAAATCTGATGTGTTGCACTCACATGACTTTCTCTACTCTTGTACTAACCATTCTAACAAACTCTTATTACTATATCTTCTTCATGTTAGTTGAGATGAACATTTGTACAAATTATCTTACTGCTTATGTCCTTGTAGCTGCAAGGGAGATATTAGAATACAGAAGGCTTTGTGCGACAGTCAAATCTTTTTGACCTTTGAGATTCCGTTCTCTTTGCACGATTAACATAAAAAAAAAAAATGAACAACGTTGTTGGATTTCACTTAAGTTCTAAGTTTTCCGAAACTCACACACAAACATGGAATATCTCCGAAATGGTTCACCCTACAAGAAAATTTATTCAGACATAAATTGTGTATTTTAGCAAGATCTACATTTTTTTCTATAGTATGATTTGGTCTATCTCTAACGGTTTACCACTTAAGCAAAAGTCGTCCAGAGTAAAAACGACTACAGGGGCTATAGCCAGAAAATTCAAGATATACATTTCATTTGTCATACAAATATCTCAAACATATGACATTTTAATCAAAATCGTTAGAGCCATTTTCCAGAAAATCAAAATTTTCGAAAAATTTTCCATGTAAAGGGTAGTTTAGGGTGGGGCTACTTTCTTCAAAATCTTTGTGTCACATCCTTGAACGACATTAAACTTAAATACCAACTTTGGTTTGTAACCGACTTTTCGTTTTTGAGTTATGCTGTCCACAGACTGACAGACTGACAGACTGACACACAGACACACACACGGACCTTTTTCTAAAAATGCTTTTTTTGGATTCAGGGGGCCTCAAAACATATATTTCCGGTGAAATCTCGACATCGAATTTTTGGGTGGAATACAATACTTCCCCTACTTACAGTAGAGAAAGTAAAAATCGTTAGACATTTTCGAAAAAATAAAAATTTTCCATAGAGAGGATTGTTTGTGGAAGGACTTTCTCGTAAATCTTCGTTCCGTATTCTCGGAGGACGTTGAACTTAAATAACAAGTTTAAGCGACTTTTTATTTTTGAGGCAGACATACACAGATACACACACAGTTTTCTTAAAATGCTATTTTTTATTTAAACATTTGTACAAATTATCTTATTGCTTATTTCCTTGTACGTACAAGGGGATTGTGGGAATACAGTAGGCTTTGAGTGATAGTTAAATCTTTTAAAGCTTTCAAATTCCGTTCTCTGTGCACGGTTAACATACAAAAAGGGAACAATGACGTTGCATTTGACGAAAGTTTAGTTTTCCGAAACTGACACAAATAACAAGGAATATCTCCGAAACGGTTCATTCTACAAAAAAATTTCTTTGCACATAAATTGTGTTTTAGCAAGATCTGCAATTTTTGTAAAGTAAGATTATGTCTTACGGTTTATGAGTTATTCAAAAGTCATTCAGAGTAAATAGGACTACAAGGGCTATAGCCAGAAAATTCAAGATATACATTTCATTTGCAATTAAAATATCTTAAACTTATGGCATTTTAATCAAAATCGTTAAGAGCTATTTTCAAGAAAATTAACATTGTCCAAAAATGTTCCAGGTAAAGGGAACTTTAGGTTGGAGGAATTTTATTAAATCTTGGTGTCGCGTTCTTAAAAGACAAATACCAATTTTGGTTTTTAACCGACTTTTCGTTTTTCAGTTATGATGTCCACAGTCTGACACACACACACGCACGCACGCACGCACGCACACACACACACCTCTGCCCACTACAGGCGTCATTGGTGAGGTGCAGTAATGGAGGGTGGGACGTAGTCAGCGCCCCAAGCCTTCCCGGCCAGTTCTGCGGTCTTCTAGACCTGGGGCCGCTACTTTTCCATCAAGTAGCTCCTCAATTGCTCCCCCCGGGACCTAACGAGGCTGAGTGCACCCCGTACCAGACCTCCCAGAGGGGATAAAATCCCCATGCTGGTACCGGGGATCGAACCCGGGTCCTCCGCGCCAGAGGCAAGCGCGCTATCAACTGCGCTATGGAGGCGGTCCACACACACCTTTTTCTAAAATTGCATTTTTTGGGGGGTTCAGGGTGTCTCAAAACATATATATATATATATGTAATATATATGTATTATATATATATATATATTACTAATACAGACAATGAAATTGTAAAGTGGAGAAAAATCAATTTTTCTACACACATGCATCATGATCATGCTTATCACATCTTCCCTCTTTTGTGTAATAATCTCTGTTCTCGGATTCACAGCATAAACACTTCTTTCCGCTGAATATGTTTGTTTTTGAGCCCTTTTTGGCCCATATTTTGTTGAAATACTGCCGAGAATTTTGGCAGAAAAGGGGCGTTTAAGTGTAGCGTACATGACATTTAAAGCCTCCTTTAGACATTTAAAAATGGAGGAATCTATAAACTTTCACAGACAACCGATGAGTGAAGGTTTGGGGAACATTTATATACATAAACCTAAAAATCATCAATTTAAACCCTGTCCCAGGGTTCGTTAACATGCAATAGACATAGGCATAGGTGTTTGTAGGAATAATTTGTACAAGAGTGAGTAGAGAAAGTCATGTAAATGCAACACGTCACTTTTATCTCAAGACGTGGCACTGTGACTCAGAAATCAGATGTGGGTTGGCTTCCGCCACTGAATCGCCAAGTGAGTGCAAATTTTGAACGTTTCCTTCCTGAGAAGGGAAACGGGATGCATTTTCATCTGATGGTATCGGAAAAATTGACACGTAAAAAGGTCGGTGGAAATGGGCTTGGCTGACGGCTTCAGTGGCGTTACCTACCTGTACAACAGTCTGCACCTACATTCCCTACCTTTTATACTCTGTAATACGTATTTACTTGGAGTACGCGAAGTACACAGGAATTCATTAGACATTTTCTCTACTCTTGTACTAACCATTCTTACAAACTCTTATTACTATATCTTCTTCATGTTAATACAGATATCTGATGTGTTACACTCACATGACTTTCTCTACTCTTGTACTAACCATTCTTACAAACTCTTATTCCTATATCTTCTTCATGTTAGTTGAGATAAACATTTGTACAAATTATCTTATTGCTTATTTCCTTGTAGGTACAAGAGGAATACTAGAATACAGTAGGCTTTCTGCGATAGTCAAATATTTTAATGCCAATGCTCTTTGCACGGCTAAGATAAAAAAAATGAATAACGATGTTCCATTAGACGAAAGCTTAAGTATTCCAAGAGTCACATAAATAACAAGGAATATCTCCGAAATGGTTCACTCTACAAAAAATTTATTCTTACATAAAGTTTGTTTTAGCGAGATCTACACTTATGTATAGTAAGATTTGGTCTATCTCTTACGGTTTACCATTTATGCAAAAGTCATCAAGAGTAAGCAGGACTAGTTAGGCTACAGGCAGAAAATTCAAAATGTACATTTGATTTGCCATAAAAGTATCTTAAACATATGATATTTTAATTAAAATCGTTAGCCATTTTCCAGAAAATAAAATTTTTTTGGAAAATTTTCTATGTAAAGGGTAGTTTAGGGTGGAGGAATGTTCTTCAAAATATTGATGTTGTATCCTTAAACCATATTAAACGTAAATACCAACTTTGGTTTTTAAGAGACATCGTTTTTTAGTTATGCTGTTCAGACACACGCACGCACGCGCGCGCGCACGCGCACACACATACATACACATACACACCCTTTTCTTAAAAATGATTTTTTTTTTCGATTCAGGGGGCCTCAAAAGATATAGGTATTTCCGGTGAAATTTCGACATCGAATTTTTGGATGGAATTCAATATTTCCTCTACTTAGTAGCAGAGAAAGTAAAAAGTTTTTTAAGAGTAGAAATTTATAGATACAAGTAATTGTAACAGTGAAAGTCATATGAATGTAACAGATGGGATTGTTTACAAAAAATTAAAGCGAAGTTTATTGTGAACGAAAACGTAATGATTCAAAATAAAAAATACTGACATTGAGTCAAATTAAATTATTTTGTTGTTTAACGACGCTGTCAATTGCCAGGATCATATCAGCGTCGCTGGTGTGCTGGAATTTCGTCCCGCAGGAGTTCTTTTACATGCCAGTAGATCTACTGACATGGAGCTGTCGTTTTTAAGCACACTTAAAAACCATCGGCCTGGGCCGGATTTGAACTCACGACCTTGGGATCAGTAGGACAGCATCTAAACAACTGAGCCACCCAGACCGACGACATTGCGTCGATCGGAAATAAACAAAGGAAGGGTATAAACGCAAAAAACAAGGTATACCTCGGAGGTGTGGTGAATCCCTTACTCGCCCATTATGTTTTTTCACTTTACGGTGCTGCCTCTGTGGCGAAAGGGTAAAAGACGTGAAAATTAATGGCGAAGAAAGATTCCAGACACTAATTTCCTCTGTAACTCGTTAGCGACCTCTTCTGCTGTTTGAGCAAGCAAAAAACTGCCTTTCAAATTCTTCTTATGCACACATTAAAAATGGACTACCTTGGTACAGTCAATCCATAAAATATTTGTCTCCAATTCAAATAATTGTGATTTGTGCACTCACATGAATTTCTCTACTCACCTTTGTACAAAGTATTCTTTAAGCCCTTATTCTTCAATATACGTACTACAGGTGTAACAAATAATCGTTTTTTTTTCTTCAAATTCTCTTATAAACCTTTAAAGCATACTCTTCCAGAGAGAATACAAGATTCCAGCATTCTTCCATTGTTCCAAACACTCGTTGAAGCCTCTTTTGTATGCCCTGTACAGTATACCTACCCCAAACTATATTTACTCTGTTAGTACGTATAGTAAGTAGGCGAAATATACGCTTTGAATAAAAAAATCAGATGTGTTGCACTCACATGACTTTCTCTACACTTGTACTAACCATTCTTACAAACTCTTATTCCTATATCTTCTTCGTGTTAGTTAAGATGAACATTTGTACAACTTATTGCTTGTTTCCTTGTAGGTGCAAGGGGAATGTTAGAATACAGTAGCCTTTGTGCGATAGTCAAATGTTTCAGATTCTGTTGCCTTTGCCCACTTAACATATAAAAAAATGAACAACGATGATCCTTTTCGCCAAAGTTCTAAGTGTTCCGAAACTCACACACATAACAAGGAATATCTCCGAAATGGTTCACCCTACAAGAAAATTTATTCAGACATAAATTGTGTATTTTAGCAAGATCTGCATTTTTTGTACAGTATGATTTGGTCTATCTCTAACGGTTTACCAGTTATGCAAAAGTCGTCCACAGTAAATACGACTACAGGGGCTATAGCCAGAAAATTCAAGATATACATTTCATTTGTCATAAAAATATGTCAAACATACTACATTTTAATCAAAATCGTTAGAGCCATTTTCAAGAAAATCAAAATTTTCGAAATATTTTCCATGTAAAGGGTAGTTTAGGGTGGGGCTATTTTCTTCAAAATCTTCGTGTCGCATCCTTGAAAGACATTAAACTTAAATACCAACTTTGGTTTATAACCGACTTTTCGTTTTTGAGTTATGCTGTCCACAGACTGACACACACACACACAGACACACACAGGGACCTTTTTCTAAAAATGCTTTTTTTGGCCTCAGGGGGCCTCAAAACATATATTTCCGGTGAAATCTCGACATCGAATTTTTGGGTGGAATACAATACTTCCCCTACTTACCAGCAGAGAAAGTAAAAAGAGCATTTTTTTGAAAAAGGTGTCTTCAAAATCTTCGTGTCGCATCCTTGAAAGACATTAAACTTAAATACCAACTTTGGTTTATAACCGACTTTTCGTTTTTGAGTTATGCTGTCCACAGACTGACACACACACACACACACACACACACACAGACACACACACGGACCTTTTTCTAAAAATGCTTTTTTTGGCCTCAGGGGGCCTCAAAACATATATTTCCGGTGAAATCTCGACATCGAATTTTTGGGTGGAATACAATACTTCCCCTACTTACCAGCAGAGAAAGTAAAAATAGCATTTTTTTGAAAAAGGTGTCTGTGTGCGTGTGTGTGTCAGTCGGTCTGTAAGTCTGCGGACAGCATAACTCAAAAACGAAAAGTCGGTTAAAAACCAAAGTTGGTATTTAAATTTAATGTCTTTCAAGGATGTGACACGAAGATTTTGAAGAAAATTCCTCCGCCCTAAACTACCCACTACATGGATATTGTTCGAACATTTTGGTTTCTTAAAAATGGCTCTAATGGATTTTATTAAAATGCCATATGTTTAAGATATTTTTATGAGAAATGAAATGTATATTTTGAATTTTCTGGCTATAGCCTATGTAGTCCGGTTTATTCTTGATTTGTGTAAGTGGTAAGCCATAAGAAATAGGTAGTCTTACTAAACAAAAAAGTGGATCTTGTGAAAACACACAATTTATGTTAAATTGTCTTTTTTCTGAAGTCAACCATTTTGGAGATATTCATTGTCATCTGTCAGGATTTTGTAATACTAATAGACTTTTCAAATGGGTCTCTCTTGGTCATGCTAAGAGAACAGAATTTTAAAGCTGTCATATAGCGGCCACTATTAAAACATTTGACTATCGCTTAAACCCTTCTGTATATCCCTTGCACCTGCAAGAAAATACCAGTATGATAATTTGTGCAAATGTTTATTTCGATTATATGAAGTAGATATAGGAATAAATGTTTGTAAGAGTAGTTTGTACAAGAGTAGAGAAAGTCATGTGAGTGCAACACATCAGATTTTTTTTCGTTGTAGACAATGATGGAAGTTAAAGAGAGTGCGGTTAATAAGGGGCATGCGACATCACCTCAGTGGCTAGTTTTGTGATTCTTTCTAGACTCCTGATGAAGGTTCCATCGCACTTGAGTAAGAAAATGGTCTTCGCTTGGCAATTTTCCTCCTCTATGGCCTTGTGAATACTTGGCAATAGTAATAGCACGTTGCTTATTCATCACGTGACTGTACACAATGCTTTCCTTATCAAAAATTACAAAGTGCATTATTTTCCTACACTTGCTTGAAGTTTGGCTTTTGTGGGTTTTAGACTGATATTTCCATTGGGCACTTTGCTGAGCCACAATTAGGACTAGGATTTTTATGACCTAAAAGTTCTTGAAATATATACGTATTTATGTTGTAAAATTGCCAAAATATGAGCTAAAATCTTGAAAATATGACTTCAAAACGAAAAATGTATTTACAGTAATAGAGATGAAATTATTCATACCTCTGTAAACCTTCCATTTTCAGCTGAGTGGCACTGGATAACGACATACAGTTTCAGATAGTCTAAGTTGAAGAATCTTCAGCAAGTAGAGTCTCATAGTTGGAGAAACTTATTTCTACATCACATGATACAAACTTGAAATAAGGGAAATCATTAGTAAAAAGTCCTGGTTCATTTTCATCGATATTCCCACAGAGATTGTCAGCAATTTTATACAATATTGTATATGCAGCATTTTTTTCGATGTAATTTTTCCCTAACTTTGTCAATTCTGACTCGATAAGTCACTTTTACTTTCCTTAATGCACCACAGAAGTTCAAGTGATGTAGTTCAATATTACATAGAAATTAAATTTCACGTAGCTAAGTTTCTTGACATGGTGAATGAAAACAATTGCTGTATACTTTTGATTGAAGATGAATCAATTTCGGCAAAGCTATTGAAAATCTTGTAAATCTCACTATAGTTTATGCACTAGTAGTTCGCAGCATCAAGGCAAGTTCCCCAATGGGCTGAAGGGGAAAGGATAAAGCTTATGAGATGATGTTTTAAAAAATATATGAAGTTTTTGAATCGGTAATTTGAAATGGGAAACTAGTCCTCTTTTTGCAAAAATAAGTTGAAATATACATTGCTTCTCACTCTTGAAGCTGTCAGTTAGTGTGAAACAGAAGCTTGTCCTGTATGGTTAAAGCATGACTCCTTCAGGATTCCATTGATTTTAAAAGAGAAGTAAGTCCAGGACTAGTTTCTCTGTTATACTTGGAGAGGGCACTGCAAACAGTTACTGGATTCATTAACCGCTCCTTCGTCGTCATGATGCTGTATGCTCCGTTTCAATACATGTCTAATATTATCAGCCAGGAAACATTCAAATGCTTTCATGACAACAGTAATAGAAGATATCATGCACTTCAAAACCTGGTGACAGAAGTATTTCACACTTTGAAAGTATAAACATCTAACCTACGATAGATGGTTACTTTAGTTACCTCAAGGCATGTGAATATATTGATGGCATTATCCAGCACTCTTTCAAGTTGGTAAAAGGGAACAGATTTGCCCTCCCGGAGAATACTTACATGGGGCAGTTGTTATCCCAATCAACAATAAGAAAATAGCACATGTTGGAAAATATTACAATACATTCCAGATGAACAACTGTATTTCTTTCAGGAAATTATGACACGACCAAGAATTGATGTTGAACTTGATGATGTGTAGATACTATTGCTGTGTTTTGTAATGTCAATATATTAGAGTATGTTAATTAGCCTCATGAGAGATTATTACCACAATATTTTGTTTCATAAGTCTTCAAGTACAAGTCCAAAACATTCTTACACTTCATATAGTTGTCAAATTATTTTATAAAAGAAAGTCCTGAATATTGAAAGTGTTCTGTAAATCAATGAAAAACAAAATTGAGGTCCCTGAATAGACCAAACAATCAATGATGTGTAGATCCGCAAGTTATCTATGGAATATAAATTTCCAAGATGTCAACTTTGAATGTTAATACGTTTATCTTTGGTTTCCAAAAACTATGGTTCAAAGACTTGTTTCCCTTTTCAAATCACCGGTTCAAATACTACATAAAACATGACTAAAGTATGCTCTTATTCGTATATTTGTCCAAAATATGACCTAACACTAAAATATGATCAAATATACATTTATATAACTGATAAAAGCTCATATATTGTGTTTACAACACCAGGAATTGACACAACTTTCCTACATATAACCTGGAACATTGCTTCAATGTATTCAGCTGATACTGATATTGATAATCTGTGCAACGATACACGAGGGTCTTGGTGCAAGTTGTGTTGACATTGATGTCAGTGTTTGAAGTTGAGAGTCTTCCGGGACGTGGAGTATCCTCGAAGTTGAAACCACTTAGGCCACTTGAAAACCTGTGTGTTTCCCATTACCTACTTTACTTTCTCTCGGTAGGCTTGCTGCAACGTTTCCAGTTTCGTCGAGAAAAACGCAAAATCTAATTGATGCACGCTGCTGCAACTTACGATCCATATTTCGTAGTTAAAACGCTCCTCAACTTCAGCTGGAATTTTCACGTCATGAAGCCACAATGCGCTCTTATGGACCATGCTTTTCTTATGGAATAATCAAGTGCGCCATTGCCAAATGTGTGTTTTCAAATGCGACTGAGATGAAATAGGAGCCTGTATTTCCGTATGGAATATGTCGAAGAATACGATGATGTGCAGGAAAATCTTCTATATCATTGCATTTTTTGAAGGAATAAAATTTAAAAATTTGTTGAAAGCAGAGTTTTAATATCTTTCTCGCTCCGAACGCGAACGTTAAATATGGTTTTAAACCAAAATAATCAGAATGGAAAAAAAAAAAAAAAAAAAAAAAAAAAAAACTCTGGTTATTCGCTTGCTTTCATAGGTCATGTTAGTATTCAGATTATAACAATATGTGTAAATATATTTCTTTAAAAATATATAGTTTAAAAGAAACTGTGTGGATTCTTCGTTTATGCAGTGGAGAATGTCGTTGCTGGCTACTTCTCACTCTACAAGTTCACGTAAAAACTTGTAGTTGTCAAGGAAATAATGAAATTATTTTTATATACATATGGAACTTCTCAAGAACCAAGGCATCAATGAATTGGTATTTAAAGGCAAATGTTTGCAGTGCGTAATGCACACAACGCCAACAAACCTGGTCCTCGTGTCTTGAGATGATAAAAACAAGATGTGGTGTGACAGTTGAAGGGGTTGTACTTGAGTGGAGCTTTTTAATAGGTTCCGGTAATCTGAGCCGTGTGCGAGTTTTACAAGCTTTCTTCTAATCGTGTGCATGGCAGTGGATCGTAGAAAAAAGGGCAAAATATTAAAAGTGCCGAGGCAAAAATAATTGTTAGAGTATTTGATTATTTAAAGGAAGAGAACCCCGGACACAGTGAACGTGGTTGTGAACGAAAGCGCTGTAAACGCGGCAACGTGGCAACGCTGCGCGGATTCTGCATCTCAGCCATTGTGCCTTCATGGCGTGAAAACGACTATAACTGAGAACAGCAGGCGAATGACGCGATGGGCTTCCTCCTATAGTTCATACGTTTCCAGTAGCTATTGCAGATATCAAACTCCAGTTCGGGTTATTACAATGCCAAAAAATAATTCCGGTTATTGTTTGACATCCCCTCGTAATTCGTGTTAATCGAGGCAAAGGGTTTTGTTGCATATTTCTTTATAGATATAATGACAATAGGAGATTACTGTAGACTTATACTATGTCCGCTCTCCAATACCACCCAAACTAGGTCGATAATGTTCAAGTCCAGGGATTGTGCAGGTCAGGGAAGATGCTGCAGTTCATTTCCATGCTCCTCAAACCATAGTTGTACTGTCTTGGTTGTGTGAGTGGGTGCATTATTGTCTTGCAATATGGCATTGTTGTTAGGGAACAACATTTGAATCATGGGGTGCACCTGATCACCTAAAATGTTCACATACTCTCTGACTGTAACACGGCTTTTGAGAGTAATGATGGGACCAGCACAGGGTTGCCAACCCGTACGATAATTATGGCGGCATACGATAATTTTAATGTTTGTACGATGGTTGTCAACCCGTACGATAATTATGGGGGTGTACGATAATTTGAATGTATGATAGTTCGATATCGGCAAAATATCATTTTCACTCGTTTGTCACTCCAGCGAAGTGAAACTAATTACAAATAACACCACTTTTGTCCTCATTGTCTGTCCCCACCCCATAGCTACTAAGCCTGCTACCTTTATCCTCTTATTGCCAGTGTGCCCAGGTCTGATAATCTCAATGAAGAAGGCAGGCACTGTTCAGAAAATTGACGATCAATGTAGAAAACTCGGAATACGTGCTATTCCGTGTGAAATAAAGAACATGCCTGAACCTGACAGTTTCTGGAGTACTGTTAAACATATGTCACCTTGGTGGAAATACTGATTTCAAAGAACTAGCGACCTTTGGATTATCAGTGGTTTCCTTGCCCTACAGAAGCACTTCTTGTGAAAGAGTTTTTTTTTTTTCTAAACTAGGTTTAATAAAAACCAAAGTTAGAAACAGATTGGCACTAGATACGGTAAATGAACTCATTTTGTCGTCTCAACTTATGAAAGAACGTGGTGGATCTTAAAATCTGCAAGTCACCGAGAAGATGTTAAGGTTTATCTCAACAACAAATTTGTGCAATGCTGCAACGGTTGAGGAAGCTGAACTTTCAGATGAATAGTGCGAGAAACATAAGTGCTAAAGTTGTAATATTTGTTGAGGTCATCAATCTTGTAAGTGGATATAATAAACATCATTACTCTTATATTTTCATAAGTATTATACTGATATTTTTATTGTTGTAGCGTTTGCTTTATGATGTACGATAATTTTGAATCCAAATCTATAATTTTGAGTGGCTGGTACGATAATTTTACTTTTAAATGTTGGCAACCCTGGACCAACAGAATACCCTGACATGGCTGCCCACACCATCACACTTTCACCTCCATGCTTAACCGTTGGAATCAAACAATCAAGATTGTAGGCATCTTTTGGAGTTCTCCAGACATAAATTCAGCCTGATGTTGGAAATAATATAAATGTTGACTCAATGGACCATATGACTTGTTTCCACTAATAAGCCATCCAGGATTTATGCTCCTGGCACCATTTTTATGCTTCTTTGTGTTGGTTTTAGTCACTAATGGTTTAGATATAGCAGCTCGTCCATGAATATCTGCTGTATGGAGTTCTTGGTGGACAGTGTTGATAGATACAGGATCTAGAAGATGTCTATTGAGCTCTGCACTCACTTTAACCACAGTAGTTTTGTGTTGTTTTGACACAATTCTTGTTAGTGTAGGACGATCTCTTATCATTTAGTTTTGATTTTTTCTCACTATTACTTCTACATGACAATTTCTTTCCATGTTTTGTGTAGACTGTCTTGGTTACTGTTGCTGCAGCTAATCAAGACCCCACAATCTGCCCTCTTTGGAACTCTGTTAAGTCTTACATTGTGCCTCTGAATGCAAATACAAAGTGTGCACTACTTGTAAACAACCTGTACTTGCCTAGTCAGTGATGAACACGTACAGTCAAGTGCGACATGTGCTTTACCTGAGTTCTTGAACATCAAACTTTACTGCCACTGTTGGTATTATTGTGCCTATCCTGTATATAGTACATTTCCGCCTCCCTCGTCACTGCAGGAGCTAGACGAGGTTCTCATAGAAGAGTAGCATAACATTCCACTGGAGAATGTACAATCATTATATATGGTTCAGGTGGTAACGTCTGTGTCCCGTATTCGGGAGGTCGCAGGTTCGATCCCCGTGGCCGCGCACTCGGATATGGGTTTTTCTGTGGCTTCCGCATGTTATTTAGGAGAATGCTGGGGTGCATTATTTCATGCCACGGTTTCCTTTCCATCATTTCCCTTCACTCCATTTCCTTATCATCTTTCAGGCGTGTAGTGTTGGCAGTGCCGGGCAGATGGCATGGTTGACTGCGCAAGGTAACTCACAGAGTGCGACACTGAAACCGCGGTGTGATGTCTGCTTGGCGTGGACTGGCGCCGGAATGAAGAGATCTCAACACTTGTTAGGGACTTCCCCGCGTCTCTGTGGTCTGTCTAGCTGGGACCCCCTGTGTGTGTGGCACCTTCGGTTCCCTCATTTCATCCCTATCTCCTGGGGGATGTTAAAGGACACTGGGAGTGAAATTTTGGTCAAAATTGTCAAAAAGTCGAAATTGTTTTTTTACCTTAAAATGTTCCTGGAACACCGGTGCATTTGGATCAGCTAACATTTTTCATATCCCCCACTCCATGTGGTCATTACGGCCCAGTGCTCTTCCCTTAACGTACACAGCATGCTCCTATATAAAAGCCTGTTTTTCTCAAAACTACATTTCTGCACATTCCAAAAGAAGGTCGCGCCTGAGTTTTGCTTCAACTTCAATGAAAATTTCCAAAAGTATTCATAAATAGCAGCTAAACAAAACTATTATTCAATATTGATGTTATTAATATGAATTCCAAAAACATTTTTTTTTGTATGACAAAAATCAGTAATTTTTAAGATTAAATTTTCTTTGTTATTAAAAATATATGTACAGCATAATGAGCAAACGTATTTGAAATATCTCTTCATACAATTGTTATCCATGTTTTAGAGTATCAGTTCTGCCAATATAAATGAATTTTGAAAAGTCAATAGACGCGAGCTCTATTTTGAAGATGTGCCTATTAAATTCATAAAATCATTTATATATCATAAACGAATTATCTAATTGTAATTAAATTTGGTGTACCTCCTATTCTCATATAAATACAAACACAGTAAAAATTTCAGAAAAATCTATCAAGAAATGTGGAACTTTCAAATTTCACTCCCAGTGTCCCTTAACCACAATATATCTGTGAAGGTCGAAGTGAGCGAGGTGTCTGTACCCTTTACCCTTTATATAGTATTCCAAGAAGAATTGCAGGTTTATTACGGGCAAATGGGGGTCCAACCCTTTATTAATAAGTAGGGCTAGGAAGTTCATGCATTTGCATGTTTTTTCATAGGGGTTGAAAATGTATGCTTTTACATTATGTGCGCGAATTACGGAATTTTCAGTTATTTGGACATGATTTTATGGTGCATATAACTGCATATTTTCTTGATTTTTCATAAATCCATATTATTTCAATACTATAGCCCCTATATTGCATATTTTAATGATTTTTATGGCTTTTTATTACTTTTTTCTATCTGGATAATATTTTTCATATTGGCAGTACTGAACATGATGATGCAATTCACGAAGATTTCAATATTATTGCCGCTATATTGCATATTTTAATGATTTTTATGCATTTTTTTATTTTTTCATCTGTATAATATTTTTCATATTGGTAGCATTTCTGAGACAATGGTTCTTTCCCATTGGTAGATAGATTTGTGTCCAGTACGAAGATAATTTTTGTTAAATCTCCTAAAAGAGTTAAGTTGTTTAGATCAACAGCACCTAATATCCGACTTCCTCCTGCACCAGTGTTCACTCGATGGGGAACATGGATCGATACAGTTTTATATTATGCTGAGCACATAGAAATAATCGAAGAGGTTATTAATTCATTGGACTTGAAAGATGCTTCATCAATAGAAACTGTACAAAATATTCTGTCAGCCACTGGGTTAAAAGAGGATCTTAGTTTCATATCTGCCCATTTTTCTTTCTTACCAACAGCCATAACGGCATTGGAAGCTGTAGGGTCTCCTTTGCATGAAGCACTTACTGTCTTTGAAAAAACAATGTGATCTAAGTTCGGTTCCTGGTAGCATAGGACAAAAAGTGAAAGAGAAAGTGAATTATGTAATTTCAAAAAATTCTGGTTATAAACAGATGCGGTATTCGAGACATCCTAGAAAGAAAACCATCTGTCACACCAAGAGACTTGACTCTCTCTTTGAAGCAGTTAGCATCATTTAAATATGCCCAGATAACATCTTGTGACGTGGAGAGAAGTTTTTCACGTTACAAAAGTGTTTTGCGAGACAACAGACGACGTTTTACAGTTGAAAATTTGTGCAAAGTGTTGGTTGTGAACTGCAATTTAGCAGTTAATACTAGCAACAGGACCACTTCTGCTTCAACCTCTAAGGAATAAGGTAACTTTATTTATTATTTATGCTAACTCGTCTTGTCTACTGCAAAGGAACATTAATTGTTTTAATTAAATAGTGCATATATCTTGGCATATTTTCAAGTTTTTAAGAGCATATTTGCATGCATAGTTCAGTGTTTTTTAGGGCATGAACTTCCGAGCCCTATTAATAAGCATTCGAAACTACAGGTGTTCACATTATTTTTCCTGTCCCCCGTGTTAGAGAAAGTAGTGAGCAATAACAATAGTTTGTAGAAGAGTGGGTAGGGAAATACATGTGATTGTATCAGCAAATTTGTATGAATATCAGAAGGCAAGATGTAAAATGTTAGTTAAAGCCCATAAGTTGTTGTCGAAGTGAAAAAAGTGGGAAAGAAAGAACAGTTGAAAGCAGACACTTGAGGGAAGAAATGCAGAGGGGGCGCGCGCGCTCTCAAGGGTGTGATTATGGAGAGAGGGGAAGATGCACCCTAATGACAGACTACATCAATTGCTTACAATTATCTCTCCGTTTGAACTTTTCCAAAGGAACCGCCCGCCCGTCGACAGACAGCTGGGGCATGAAATTCCAGCCAAAATAACACGCAACTTCTGTTGACCCTAGTTCAGGGAGAATGTCTGTCGAAACAAAAGACAAAAGGTGCTGCTTCATCCACTTCAGCATTTTCAGACACGAACGACAAATAAATGCTGCTCAAAAAATAATGTTTTAAGTTACTAAGACATTAAACGACCCAGCGTTTCCCACATTCAAAAGTAAAATTACCGTACCAGCCACTCAAAATTATAAATTTGGATTCAAAATTATCGTACATCATAAATCAAACGCTACAAAAATAAAAATATCAGTATAATACTTATGAAAACATAAGAGTAATGATCTTTATTATATCTACTTACAAGATTGATGACCTCAACAAATATTACAACTTTAGCACTTATGTTTCTCGCACTATTCATCTGAAAGTTCAGCTTCCTCAACCGTTGCAGCATTGCATAAATTTGTTGTTGAGACAAACCTTAACATCTTCTCGGTGACTTGCAGATTTTAAGATCTACCACGTTCTTTCATAAGCTGAGACGGCAAAATGAGTTCATTTACTGTATCTAGTGCCAATCTGTTTCTAACTTTGGTTTTTATTAAACCCAGTTTAGAAAAAAAAAAAAAAAAAAAAAAAAAAAAAAAAAAAAAAAAAAAAAAAACTCTTTCTCAAGAAGTGTTTCTGTAGGGCAAGGAAACCACTGATAATGCAAAGGTCGCTAGTTCTTTGAAATCAGTATTTCCACCAAGGTGACATGTTTAACAGCACTCCAGAAACTGTCAGGTTCAGGCATGTTCTTTATTTCACACGGAATAGCACGTATTCCGAGTTTTCTACATTGATCGTCAATTTTCTGAACAGTGCCTTCCTTCTTCATTGAGATTATCAGACCTGGGCACACTGGCAATAAGAGGATAAAGTGTAGCAGACTTAGTAGCTATGGGGTGGGGACAGACAATGAGGACAAAAGTGGTGTTATTTGTAATTAGTTTCACTTCGCTGGAGTGACAAACCAGTGAAAATGATATTTCACCGATATCGAACTATCATACATTCAAATTATCGTACACCCCCATGATTATCGTACGGGTTGACAACCATCGTATAAACATTAAAATTATCGTATGCCCCCATAATTATCGTACGGGTTGGCAACCATCGTACAAACATCAAAATTATCGTATGCCCCCATTATTATCCTACGAGTTGACAACCATCGTATAAACATTAAAATTATCGTATGCCCCCATAATTATCGTACGAGTTGACAACCATCGTACAAACATTAAAATTATCGTATGCCCCCATAATTATCGTACGAGTTGGCAACCATCGTACAAACATTAAAATTATCGTATGCCCCCATAATTATGGTACGGGTTGACAACCATCGTATAAACATTAAAATTATCGTATGCCCCCATAATTATCGTACGGGTTGACAACCATCGTACAAACATTAAAATTATCGTATGCCCCCATAATTATGGTACGGGTTGACAACCATCGTACAAACATTAAAATTATCGTATGCCCCCATAATTATCGTACGGGTTGACAACCATCGTACAAACATTAAAATTATCGTATGCCCCCATAATTATGGTACGGGTTGACAACCATCGTACAAACATTAAAATTATCGTATGCCCCCATAATTATCGTACGGGTTGACAACCATCGTATAAACATTAAAATTATCGTATGCCCCCATAATTATGGTACGGGTTGACAACCATCGTATAAACATTAAAATTATCGTATGCCCCCATAATTATCGTACGGGTTGACAACCATCGTACAAACATTAAAATTATCGTATGCCCCCATAATTATCGTACGAGTTGGCAACCATCGTATAAACATTAAAATTATCGTATGCCCCCATAATTATCGTACGGGTTGACAACCATCGTATAAACATTAAAATTATCGAATGCCTCCATAATTATCGTACGGGTTGGCAACCCTGAGACGTATACCACTCTTATCTGGTCTTAGCAACTCTCTTTAAATATACGCTGATAAGCATTTGCAGAAATGGCTTTATTACACATTTCCTTGTAGGTACAAGGAATACAGTAGCCTTCAATAAAGAAAATTGGAGCACGTGTCATAAATAATTTGATGTGTTGCACTCACATGACTTTCTCTACTCTTGTACTAATAATTCTTACAAACTCTTATTCCTATATCTTCTTCATGATAGTTGAGATAAGCATTTGCAAAAATTACCTT
The DNA here is from genome assembly GCA_030765045.1 of Tenodera sinensis. Classification (NCBI taxonomy): domain Eukaryota; kingdom Metazoa; phylum Arthropoda; class Insecta; order Mantodea; family Mantidae; genus Tenodera; species Tenodera sinensis. The sequence goes on from JAUKNM010000041.1 coordinate 2,053,681, forward strand.
ATTGTTTATTTTGTTGTCGGAGCAAGAGCGATAGTCAAATATTTTAAAGCTTTCTAGTTCTGTCCTCTTTGCCATGTTAACATAAAAAAATGAACAACGATCTTCCATTTCACATAAGTATAAGTTCTCCAAAACTTACAAATAACAAGGAATATCTCCGAAATGGTTCACTCTACAAAAAAGTTGATTCAGGCATAAATTGTGCATGTTAGCAAGATCTACATTTTTGTAAGATTTTAATGTTTTAAGAATATGTAATATAGACTCAGGGGTCCCCATCTAGGGAATATATGGATAGTGTACACAAGGTACCCAAGCTGAGCAGAACATTACTTCCACTTACTGGTGTTTTGCTCCTCACTGAAACTTTTCTATCTGACCTTACCTTGGTCACCTCTTGTTCTCTTCCGACCCCGGTGCTATTAGGGTTGCTGAGGGCTAGGGAGTCTTTATTTTTCCAACCTCTCCATTTTTCTATGAAATCTTAACCCCTAACATGCTGACCTGTCATGGCATGTATACGTCCTCTGATTGGTAATCAGAGGATATGTTCGGTGAATTTATTTTGATAATTCTCCCGGTCAGGTCGGTGAGACCCGTAAACCAACGACAGGTGTGGTCCTCCAGACATTCTGGGGGTTGTGATAGAGCGATGTGACCGCCAAAACAAAAATATGGTGCTCTCTAAAAAACAGTTACTATTACTGCTAAGTCTCTTCAATATCAGTGAAAAATATTGGAGAGCAAGAGGATTAATGACTTCATTGTCAGAAATCCAGCATTAGCTAACAAAATATTTGTATAGTAAGATTTGGTCTATCTCTCACGGTTTACCAGTTATGCAAAAGTCGTCCAGAGTAAATACGACTACAGGGGCTATAGCCAGAAAATTCAAGATATACATTTCATTTATCATAAAATATCTCAAACATATGGCATTTTAATCAAGATCGTTAGCCATTTTCGAGAAAATCAAAATTTTCGAAACATTTTTCATGCAAAGGGTAGTTTAGGGTGGGGCTATTTTCTTCAAAATCTTCGTATCGCATCCTTGAAAGACATTAAACTTATATGCCAACTTTGGCTTTTAACCCACGTTTTTCAGTTATTCTGTCCACAGCAAGATAGACAGGCACACACACACAGACACACACGGACCTTTTTCTAAAAATGCTTTTTTTTTTTTTTTTGTATTCAGGGTGCCCCAAAAGATATATTTCCGGTGAAATCTCGACTTCGAACTTTTGGGTGGAATACAATACTTCCTCTATTTTACTATACGTACTAGAGAAAGTAAAGATGAGGTTTAAATAGTTAAAAGAAGTACGAGGAACTAGAAAAAATATAAAAGATAAGGGGAAGTAATAGATATAAGCAACTCCTAGAGGAAGGAATATATTAGATAAGTAAGGTATATTTATTCATTTCTTTTCTTTTAGCTGGTTTCCAGTATCTAAGTTGTGTAAATTATAGCGGGTTTCAGTTGAAATAGCTGCTATCTTCCAGTAGCACAGTTAACTGTAGGAAATATTACTAGTTTTTAGTAGCATAAATTGTTTTAATTTTCTGCACAAATAATTTTTTTATTCATACTTAAAATAGCCTTAAGCGAGAGTCAAATTATTTAGAAGCCGCTTGTATTTTTATGGCTTTAAAATTCGCCATTTGAAAATACAAAACAGTAACAAAGAATATCTCGGAAATGGTTAATGCCACAAAAATGTTGACACGAGTTGTGTGCTTTAACTATGTCTGTTTTTTTTTTTACTTTCTCTACTACGTATAGTAAAGTACAGGAAGTATATCTATTGTATTCTACCCAAAAATTCGATATCGAGATTTCACCGGAAATATATATTTAGAGGCTTCCCTGAATGAAGGGGGAAAAAAAAGAAGCATTTTTTTAAAAAAAAAGTCTGTGTGTGTCTGTCACTCTGTGGACAGCATAGATGGTTAAAAAGCAAAGTTGGTATTTAAGGTTGATGTATTTCAAGGATGCGACACGAAGATAGATTTGGATAGAACATTTTTCGAAAATTTTGATTTTCTTGAAAATTACTATCGGTTTTGATTAAAATGTCATGTTTGAGATATTTTATGACAAATGAAACGTGTATCTTGCATTTTTGGGCTGTAGCCTGTGTAATCCTGTTTACTCTGGATGACTTTTGAATAACTGGCAAACCGTAAGAGATAGACCAAATCTTACTGTACAAAAAATGTAGCTCTCGCTAACATACACACTTTGTCTTTTTTATTTTTGTAGAGTGAACCATTTCGGTGATATTCCTTGTTATTTGTGTAAGTTTTGGAGAACTTATACTTCTGTCAAATGGAACATCGTTATTCATTTTTTTATATGTTCATCGTGTAAAGAGAACGGAATTTTAAAGCTCTAAAACATTCGACTGTCGCTCAAAGTCTACTGTATTCCCACATTCCCCTTATAGCTACAAGGAAATCAGCAGTAAGATAATTTGTACAAATGTTTATCTTAACTAACATGAAGATATAGTAATAAGAGTTTGTAAGAATGGTTAGTACAAGAGTAGAGAAAGTCATGTGAGTGTAACACATCAGATATCTGTATTAACATGAAGAAGATATAGTAATAAGAGTTTGTAAGAATGGTTAGTACAAGAGTAGAGAAAGTCATGTGAGTGTAACACATCAGATATCTGTATTAACATGAAGAAGATATAGTAATAAGAGTTTGTAAGAATGGTTAGTACAAGAGTAGAGAAAGTCATGTGAGTGTAACACATCAGATATCTGTATTAACATGAAGAAGATATAGGAATAAGAGTTTGTAAGAATGGTTAGTACAAGAGTAGAGAAAGTCATGTGAATGTAACACATCAGATATCTGTATTAACATGAAGAAGATATAGTAATAAGAGTTTGTAAGAATGGTTAGTACAAGAGTAGAGAAAGTCATGTGAGTGTAACACATCAGATATCTGTATTAACGTGAAGAAGATATAGTAATAAGAGTTTGTAAGAATGGTTAGTACAAGAGTAGAGAAAGTCATGTGAGTGTAACACATCAGATATCTGTATTAACATGAAGATATAGGAATAAGAGTTTGTAAGAATGGTTAGTACAAGAGTAGAGAAAGTCATGTGAATGTAACACATCAGATATCTGTATTAACATGAAGAAGATATAGTAATAAGAGTTTGTAAGAATGGTTAGTTCAAGAGTAGAGAAAGTCATGTGAGTGTAACACATCAGATATCTGTATTAACATGAAGAAGGTATAGGAATAAGAGTTTGTAAGAATGGTTAGTACAAGAGTAGAGAAAGTCATGTGAGTGTAACACATCAGATATCTGTATTAACATGAAGAAGATATAGTAATAAGAGTTTGTAAGAATGGTTAGTACAAGAGTAGAGAAAGTCATGTGAGTGTAACACATCAGATATCTGTATTAACATGAAGAAGATATAGTAATAAGAGTTTGTAAGAATGGTTAGTACAAGAGTAGAGAAAGTCATGTGAGTGTAACACATCAGATATCTGTATTAACATGAAGAAGATATAGTAATAAGAGTTTGTAAGAATGGTTAGTACAAGAGTAGAGAAAGTCATGTGAGTGTAACACATCAGATATCTGTATTAACATGAAGAAGATATAGTAATAAGAGTTTGTAAGAATGGTTAGTACAAGAGTAGAGAAAGTCATGTGAGTGTAACACATCAGATATCTGTATTAACATGAAGAAGATATAGGAATAAACGTTTGTAAGAATGGTTAGTACAAGAGTAGAGAAAGTCATGTGAGTGTAACACATCAGATATCTGTAATAACATGAAGAAGATATAGGAATAAACGTTTGTAAGAATGGTTAGTACATGAGTAGAGAAAGTCATGTGAGTGTAACACATCAGATATCTGTATTAACATGAAGAAGATATAGGAATAAACGTTTGTAAGAATGGTTAGTACAAGAGTAGAGAAAGTCATGTGAGTGTAACACATCAGATATCTGTATTAACATGAAGAAGATATAGTAATAAGAGTTTGTAAGTATGGTTAGTACAAGAGTAGAGAAAGTCATGTGAGTGCAACACATCAGATATCTGTATTAACATGAAGAAGATATAGCAATAAGAGTTTGTAAGAATGGTTAGTACAAGAGTAGAGAAAGTCATGTGAGTGTAACACATCAGATATCTGTATTAACATGAAGAAGATATAGTAATAAGAGTTTGTAAGAATGGTTAGTACAAGAGTAGAGAAAGTCATGTGAGTGTAACACATCAGATATCTGTATTAACATGAAGAAGATATAGTAATAAGAGTTTGTAAGAATGGTTAGTACAAGAGTAGAGAAAGTCATGTGAGTGTAACACATCAGATATCTGTATTAACATGAAGAAGATATAGTAATAAGAGTTTGTAAGAATGGTTAGTACAAGAGTAGAGAAAGTCATGTGAGTGTAACACATCAGATATCTGTATTAACATGAAGAAGATATAGTAATAAGAGTTTGTAAGAATGGTTAGTACAAGAGTAGAGAAAGTCATGTGAGTGTAACACATCAGATATCTGTATTAACATGAAGAAGATATAGCAATAAGAGTTTGTAAGAATGGTTAGTACAAGAGTAGAGAAAGTCATGTGAGTGTAACACATCAGATATCTGTATTAACATGAAGAAGATATAGTAATAAGAGTTTGTAAGAATGGTTAGTACAAGAGTAGAGAAAGTCATGTGAGTGTAACACATCAGATATCTGTATTAACATGAAGAAGATATAGTAATAAGAGTTTGTAAGAATGGTTAGTACAAGAGTAGAGAAAGTCATGTGAGTGTAACACATCAGATATCTGTATTAACATGAAGAAGATATAGTAATAAGAGTTTGTAAGAATGGTTAGTACAAGAGTAGAGAAAGTCATGTGAATGTAACACATCAGATATCTGTATTAACATGAAGAAGATATAGTAATAAGAGTTTGTAAGAATGGTTAGTACAAGAGTAGAGAAAGTCATGTGAATGTAACACATCAGATATCTGTATTAACATGAAGAAGATATAGTAATAAGAGTTTGTAAGAATGGTTAGTACAAGAGTAGAGAAAGTCATGTGAATGTAACACATCAGATATCTGTATTAACATGAAGAAGATATAGTAATAAGAGTTTGTAAGAATGGTTAGTACAAGAGTAGAGAAAGTCATGTGAATGTAACACATCAGATATCTGTATTAACATGAAGAAGATATAGGAATAAGAGTTTGTAAGAATGGTTAGTACAAGAGTAGAGAAAGTCATGTGAATGTAACACATCAGATATCTGTATTAACATGAAGAAGATATAGTAATAAGAGTTTGTAAGAATGGTTAGTACAAGAGTAGAGAAAGTCATGTGAATGTAACACATCAGATATCTGTATTAACATGAAGAAGATATAGTAATAAGAGTTTGTAAGAATGGTTAGTACAAGAGTAGAGAAAGTCATGTGAGTGCAACACATCAGATATCTGTATTAACATGAAGAAGATATAGTAATGAGAGTTTGTAAGAATGGTTAGTACAAGAGTAGAGAAAGTCTTGTGAATTAACACATCAGATATCTGTATTAACATGAAGAAGATATAGTAATAAGAGTTTGTAAGAATGGTTAGTACAAGAGTAGAGAAAGTCATGTGAGTGCAACACATCAGATATCTGTATTAACATGAAGAAGATATAGGAATAAGAGTTTGTAAGAATGGTTAGTACAAGAGTAGAGAAAGTCATGTGAGTGCAACACATCAGATATCTGTATTAACATGAAGAAGATATAGTAATAAGAGTTTGTAAGAATGGTTAGTACAAGAGTAGAGAAAGTCATGTGAGTGCAACACATCAGATATCTGTATTAACATGAAGAAGATATAGGAATAAGAGTTTGTAAGAATGGTTAGTACAAGAGTAGAGAAAGTCATGTGAGTGCAACACATCAGATATCTGTATTAACATGAAGAAGATATAGTAATAAGAGTTTGTAAGAATGGTTAGTTCAAGAGTAGAGAAAGTCATGTGAGTGTAACACATCAGATATCTGTATTAACATGAAGAAGATATAGGAATAAGAGTTTGTAAGAATGGTTAGTACAAGAGTAGAGAAAGTCATGTGAGTTTAACACATCAGATATCTGTATTAACATGAAGAAGATATAGTAATAAGAGTTTGTAAGAATGGTTAGTACAAGAGTAGAGAAAGTCATGTGAGTGTAACACATCAGATATCTGTATTAACATGAAGAAGATATAGTAATAAGAGTTTGTAAGAATGGTTAGTACAAGAGTAGAGAAAGTCATGTGAGTGTAACACATCAGATATCTGTATTAACATGAAGAAGATATAGTAATAAGAGTTTGTAAGAATGGTTAGTACAAGAGTAGAGAAAGTCATGTGAGTGTAACACATCAGATATCTGTATTAACATGAAGAAGATATAGGAATAAACGTTTGTAAGAATGGTTAGTACAAGAGTAGAGAAAGTCATGTGAGTGTAACACATCAGATATCTGTATTAACATGAAGAAGATATAGGAATAAACGTTTGTAAGAATGGTTAGTACAAGAGTAGAGAAAGTCATGTGAGTGTAACACATCAGATATCTGTATTAACATGAAGAAGATATAGGAATAAACGTTTGTAAGAATGGTTAGTACAAGAGTAGAGAAAGTCATGTGAGTGTAACGCATCAGATATCTGTATTAACATGAAGAAGATATAGTAATAAGAGTTTGTAAGTATGGTTAGTACAAGAGTAGAGAAAGTCATGTGAGTGCAACACATCAGATATCTGTATTAACATGAAGAAGATATAGCAATAAGAGTTTGTAAGAATGGTTAGTACAAGAGTAGAGAAAGTCATGTGAGTGTAACACATCAGATATCTGTATTAACATGAAGAAGATATAGTAATAAGAGTTTGTAAGAATGGTTAGTACAAGAGTAGAGAAAGTCATGTGAGTGTAACACATCAGATATCTGTATTAACATGAAGAAGATATAGTAATAAGAGTTTGTAAGAATGGTTAGTACAAGAGTAGAGAAAGTCATGTGAGTGTAACACATCAGATATCTGTATTAACATGAAGAAGATATAGTAATAAGAGTTTGTAAGAATGGTTAGTACAAGAGTAGAGAAAGTCATGTGAGTGTAACACATCAGATATCTGTATTAACATGAAGAAGATATAGTAATAAGAGTTTGTAAGAATGGGTAGTACAAGAGTAGAGAAAGTCATGTGAGTGTAACACATCAGATATCTGTATTAACATGAAGAAGATATAGCAATAAGAGTTTGTAAGAATGGTTAGTACAAGAGTAGAGAAAGTCATGTGAATGTAACACATCAGATATCTGTATTAACATGAAGAAGATATAGTAATAAGAGTTTGTAAGAATGGTTAGTACAAGAGTAGAGAAAGTCATGTGAATGTAACACATCAGATATCTGTATTAACATGAAGATATAGGAATAAGAGTTTGTAAGAATGGTTAGTACAAGAGTAGAGAAAGTCATGTGAGTGTAGCACATCAGATATCTGTATTAACATGAAGAAGATATAGTAATAAGAGTTTGTAAGAATGGTTAGTACAAGAGTAGAGAAAGTCATGTGAGTGTAACACATCAGATATCTGTATTAACATGAAGAAGATATAGTAATAAGAGTTTGTAAGAATGGTTAGTACAAGAGTAGAGAAAGTCATGTGAATGTAACACATCAGATATCTGTATTAACATGAAGAAGATATAGTAATAAGAGTTTGTAAGAATGGTTAGTACAAGAGTAGAGAAAGTCATGTGAATGTAACACATCAGATATCTGTATTAACATGAAGATATAGGAATGAGAGTTTGTAAGAATGGTTAGTACAAGAGTAGAGAAAGTCATGTGAGTGTAGCACATCAGATATCTGTATTAACATGAAGAAGATATAGTAATAAGAGTTTGTAAGAATGGTTAGTACAAGAGTAGAGAAAGTCATGTGAGTGCAACACATCAGATATCTGTATTAACATGAAGAAGATATAGTAATAAGAGTTTGTAAGAATGGTTAGTACAAGAGTAGAGAAAGTCATGTGAGTGCAACACATCAGATATCTGTATTAACATGAAGAAGATATAGGAATAAGAGTTTGTAAGAATGGTTAGTACAAGAGTAGAGAAAGTCATGTGAGTGCAACACATCAGAGATCTGTATTAACATGAAGAAGATATAGTAATAAGAGTTTGTAAGAATGGTTAGTTCAAGAGTAGAGAAAGTCATGTGAGTGTAACACATCAGATATCTGTATTAACATGAAGAAGATATAGGAATAAGAGTTTGTAAGAATGGTTAGTACAAGAGTAGAGAAAGTCATGTGAGTGTAACACATCAGATATCTGTATTAACATGAAGAAGATATAGTAATAAGAGTTTGTAAGAATGGTTAGTACAAGAGTAGAGAAAGTCATGTGAGTGTAACACATCAGATATCTGTATTAACATGAAGAAGATATAGTAATAAGAGTTTGTAAGAATGGTTAGTACAAGAGTAGAGAAAGTCATGTGAGTGTAACACATCAGATATCTGTATTAACATGAAGAAGATATAGTAATAAGAGTTTGTAAGAATGGTTAGTACAAGAGTAGAGAAAGTCATGTGAGTGTAACACATCAGATATCTGTATTAACATGAAGAAGATATAGGAATAAACGTTTGTAAGAATGGTTAGTACAAGAGTAGAGAAAGTCATGTGAGTGTAACACATCAGATATCTGTATTAACATGAAGAAGATATAGGAATAAACGTTTGTAAGAATGGTTAGTACAAGAGTAGAGAAAGTCATGTGAGTGTAACACATCAGATATCTGTATTAACATGAAGAAGATATAGGAATAAACGTTTGTAAGAATGGTTAGTACAAGAGTAGAGAAAGTCATGTGAGTGTAACACATCAGATATCTGTATTAACATGAAGAAGATATAGGAATAAACGTTTGTAAGAATGGTTAGTACAAGAGTAGAGAAAGTCATGTGAGTGCAACACATCAGATATGTGTATTAACATGAAGAAGATATAGCAATAAGAGTTTGTAAGAATGGTTAGTACAAGAGTAGAGAAAGTCATGTGAGTGTAACACATCAGATATCTGTATTAACATGAAGAAGATATAGTAATAAGAGTTTGTAAGAATGGTTAGTACAAGAGTAGAGAAAGTCATGTGAGTGTAACACATCAGATATCTGTATTAACATGAAGAAGATATAGTAATAAGAGTTTGTAAGAATGGTTAGTACAAGAGTAGAGAAAGTCATGTGAGTGTAACACATCAGATATCTGTATTAACATGAAGAAGATATAGTAATAAGAGTTTGTAAGAATGGTTAGTACAAGAGTAGAGAAAGTCATGTGAGTGTAACACATCAGATATCTGTATTAACATGAAGAAGATATAGTAATAAGAGTTTGTAAGAATGGTTAGTACAAGAGTAGAGAAAGTCATGTGAGTGTAACACATCAGATATCTGTATTAACATGAAGAAGATATAGCAATAAGAGTTTGTAAGAATGGTTAGTACAAGAGTAGAGAAAGTCATGTGAGTGTAACACATCAGATATCTGTATTAACATGAAGAAGATATAGTAATAAGAGTTTGTAAGAATGGTTAGTACAAGAGTAGAGAAAGTCATGTGAGTGCAACACATCAGATATCTGTATTAACATGAAGAAGATATAGTAATAAGAGTTTGTAAGAATGGTTAGTACAAGAGTAGAGAAAGTCATGTGAGTGTAACACATCAGATATCTGTATTAACATGAAGAAGATATAGGAATAAGAGTTTGTAAGAATGGTTAGTACAAGAGTAGAGAAAGTCATGTGAGTGTAACACATCAGATATCTGTATTAAAATGAAGAAGATATAGGAATAAGAGTTTGTAAGAATGGTTAGTACAAGAGTAGAGAAAGCCATGTGAGTGCAACACATCAGATATCTGTATTAACATGAAGAAGATATAGGAATAAGAGTTTGTAAGAATGGTTAGTTCAAGAGTAGAGAAAGTCATGTGAGTGTAACACATCAGATATCTGTATTAACATGAAGAAGATATAGTAATAAGAGTTTGTAAGAATGGTTAGTACAAGAGTAGAGAAAGTCATGTGAGTGCAACACATCAGATATCTGTATTAACATGAAGAAGATATAGTAATAAGAGTTTGTAAGAATGGTTAGTACAAGAGTAGAGAAAGTCATGTGAGTGCAACACATCAGATATCTGTATTAACATGAAGAAGATATAGGAATAAGAGTTTGTAAGAATGGTTAGTACAAGAGTAGAGAAAGTCATGTGAGTGCAACACATCAGAGATCTGTATTAACATGAAGAAGATATAGTAATAAGAGTTTGTAAGAATGGTTAGTTCAAGAGTAGAGAAAGTCATGTGAGTGTAACACATCAGATATCTGTATTAACATGAAGAAGATATAGGAATAAGAGTTTGTAAGAATGGTTAGTACAAGAGTAGAGAAAGTCATGTGAGTGTAACACATCAGATATCTGTATTAACATGAAGAAGATATAGTAATAAGAGTTTGTAAGAATGGTTAGTACAAGAGTAGAGAAAGTCATGTGAGTGTAACACATCAGATATCTGTATTAACATGAAGAAGATATAGTAATAAGAGTTTGTAAGAATGGTTAGTACAAGAGTAGAGAAAGTCATGTGAGTGTAACACATCAGATATCTGTATTAACATGAAGAAGATATAGTAATAAGAGTTTGTAAGAATGGTTAGTACAAGAGTAGAGAAAGTCATGTGAGTGTAACACATCAGATATCTGTATTAACATGAAGAAGATATAGGAATAAACGTTTGTAAGAATGGTTAGTACAAGAGTAGAGAAAGTCATGTGAGTGTAACACATCAGATATCTGTATTAACATGAAGAAGATATAGGAATAAACGTTTGTAAGAATGGTTAGTACAAGAGTAGAGAAAGTCATGTGAGTGTAACACATCAGATATCTGTATTAACATGAAGAAGATATAGGAATAAACGTTTGTAAGAATGGTTAGTACAAGAGTAGAGAAAGTCATGTGAGTGTAACACATCAGATATCTGTATTAACATGAAGAAGATATAGGAATAAACGTTTGTAAGAATGGTTAGTACAAGAGTAGAGAAAGTCATGTGAGTGCAACACATCAGATATGTGTATTAACATGAAGAAGATATAGCAATAAGAGTTTGTAAGAATGGTTAGTACAAGAGTAGAGAAAGTCATGTGAGTGTAACACATCAGATATCTGTATTAACATGAAGAAGATATAGTAATAAGAGTTTGTAAGAATGGTTAGTACAAGAGTAGAGAAAGTCATGTGAGTGTAACACATCAGATATCTGTATTAACATGAAGAAGATATAGTAATAAGAGTTTGTAAGAATGGTTAGTACAAGAGTAGAGAAAGTCATGTGAGTGTAACACATCAGATATCTGTATTAACATGAAGAAGATATAGTAATAAGAGTTTGTAAGAATGGTTAGTACAAGAGTAGAGAAAGTCATGTGAGTGTAACACATCAGATATCTGTATTAACATGAAGAAGATATAGTAATAAGAGTTTGTAAGAATGGTTAGTACAAGAGTAGAGAAAGTCATGTGAGTGTAACACATCAGATATCTGTATTAACATGAAGAAGATATAGCAATAAGAGTTTGTAAGAATGGTTAGTACAAGAGTAGAGAAAGTCATGTGAGTGTAACACATCAGATATCTGTATTAACATGAAGAAGATATAGTAATAAGAGTTTGTAAGAATGGTTAGTACAAGAGTAGAGAAAGTCATGTGAGTGCAACACATCAGATATCTGTATTAACATGAAGAAGATATAGTAATAAGAGTTTGTAAGAATGGTTAGTACAAGAGTAGAGAAAGTCATGTGAGTGTAACACATCAGATATCTGTATTAACATGAAGAAGATATAGGAATAAGAGTTTGTAAGAATGGTTAGTACAAGAGTAGAGAAAGTCATGTGAGTGTAACACATCAGATATCTGTATTAAAATGAAGAAGATATAGGAATAAGAGTTTGTAAGAATGGTTAGTACAAGAGTAGAGAAAGCCATGTGAGTGCAACACATCAGATATCTGTATTAACATGAAGAAGATATAGGAATAAGAGTTTGTAAGAATGGTTAGTACAAGAGTAGAGAAAGTCATGTGAGTGCAACACATCAGATATCTGTATTAACATGAAGAAGATATAGTAATAAGAGTTTGTAAGAATGGTTAGTACAAGAGTAGAGAAACTCATGTGAGTGTAACACATTAGATATCTGTATTAACATGAAGAAGATATAGGAATAAGAGTTTGTAAGAATAGTTAGTACAAGAGTAGAGAAACTCATGTGAGTGTAACACATTAGATATCTGTATTAACATGAAGAAGATATAGGAATAAGAGTTTGTAAGAATAGTTAGTACAAGAGTAGAGAAACTCATGTGAGTGTAACACATTAGATATCTGTATTAACATGAAGAAGATATAGGAATAAGAGTTTGTAAGAATAGTTAGTACAAGAGTAGAGAAAGTCATGTGAATGTAACACATCAGATATCTGTATTAACATGAAGAAGATACAGTAATAAGAGTTTGTAAGAATAGTTAGAACAAGAGTAGAGAAAGTCATGTGAGTGCAACACATCAGATTTTTTTGTATATTAAGATTTTGTCTGTCTTGCAGTTTCCCAATTGCGTATTCCCTGAAAATTCAAGACAAATATTTCATTTGTCATGTAAATATAATGAACATACTGTTCATTTTTTCCCAGAGAATCAAAAATCAGGAAAGCTTTACACGTAATGGGTAGTTAGGCTTAAAGGATTTTCTTCTTAAGCTTCCAGTCACATCTTCAAAAGAGCTTAGAAGTTTTGGACCAGCGGTCTTTTACATTCAAACAGAACAAATGTAACGTGTTTTTTATAGTAATACGTAAAGCTTCTGAGGGATTTTCAAAAGCGCCTTTCTTTAGAATGTAATTAAAAACCATATCCTCTTTGTTCTTGATGGATTTGCACAAGACGTCAAAAACTTCTTTCCGAGAAATCGTTCATCGCGCAACTGAAAAAAAGAATGAGTAACTTTAAATGGAGCAAACGTAGCAGCGAAAGCTCTTGCTCGCATGTTCGTGAGGCATCTAGAATATACAGGATGTCCCAAAATTAGACCGACAAACTTTGGGAGCTGATAGGTAACATTATTTTAAACACTTTTTGTTAAGGAAAGTTTTTTGATGCGGTGCTTCGTTTAAGTGCTAGTCGAGTTAATATCATAGATTACTGCCTCCCACACAGTTTAAGTATTTACTGTAAAATCAACAATGTAAATTAGTATTGCATTTATCTTAGTAAAGCGCGCGCGCGCGCACACACACACACACACACACACACACACACACACACACACACTCACACACAGAATCTTAATCCAAGAAACAAACACGGAACACATAAACAAAACACAAACATCACATTGTTTACAGTTAAATTGTTTACAGTTGGAACGCACGCCCATTGCGATCAACACACAGAGTGCATCGACGTACTCTATTCTGCCGTACTATCACAGAGACATCAGCCATTTCTCTGGTTTAAAAGTTTGTTGGTTTAATTTTGAGTAATCTGACATTAACTCGTCTAGCACTTAAACGAAGCACCGCAGCCTAAAACTCTTCTTAACAAAAAGTGTTTAAAATAACCTATCAGCTCGCAAAGTTTGCCAGTCTAATTTTGAATAGTATTTTCAAGTTTTTAGCGTCTGAAAATGCGAGTCCTAGGCATAATCACAAGGTAGACAGTGCACTTCCTCCAAATCCTTGTGATTTTGTGCTGTTAGTGAGAAGTAGTAACATACTACTTGTAGATGCAAACCAATATTGCACAATTAACGAGGGAAAACAAATGTTCGCAACGTGCAATGAGATTAGGGGAGCAGGGTCTGGTTGAAGTGTAGCTGCCGATTACTCACTTGCAGCTAAACAAATGATACTGTTGCTGCAGGAAACAAATGAGGAAAGTATACTGTTCGATGTCCTAGTCAGGCAATTACGTAGGTGCGTTGGTTTACAAATGAAATGATAATGTTGAAATAAACGTAGGGTCTAGCGACCAAGAGTTGTGGTGTGGTTGCCATGGTAACGCAGGACAGGTGAATGACTACTGCACGGATGTAGTGCTGGAGTATTTCTGTAGATGATAGCGTACACTTCCTCTCGATGCTGCTGAATATAGCGAGGGCTCAATCTCAGAAATAGCAACGCATCTTTGGCCCAGTTCCCCACTGTGAGCAGCCGCCGTCATCCGTATTCTAGGCCACTGTTTATGTTTCGCAACTTGCCCACACCTGTCGGTCGGTCGGCCCGCCGGTGTACAGCGGCGGCTGGTGCTGCTGTGATCGGAATCTTTATATTGCACAAGCCGAACATTACCAAGTCTCTAAACTTACAAACAAATTCCATACTTTATGACGTCACACTTGGCTAGGAAGCAGTGTAGCAGATGGATGTACGGTTACTTGTGAAAAAAATCTGATGTGTTACACTCACATGACTTTCTCTACTCTTCTGCTAACCATTCTTACAAACTCTTATTCCTATATCTTCTTCGTGTTAGTTAAGATAAACATTTGTACAACTTATTGCTTATTTCCTTGTAGGTACAAGGGGAATATGGGAATACAGTAGGCTTTGTGCGACAGTCAAATGTTTGAGATTCTGTTGTCTTTGCACACTTAACATATAAAAAAATGAATAACGATGATCCATTCCACGAAAGTTCTAAGTTTTCCGAAACTCACACACATAACAAGGAATATCTCCGAAATGGTTCACCCTGCAAGAAAATTTATTGAGACATAAATTGTGTATTTTAGCAAGATCTACATTTTTTGTATAGTATGATTTGGTCTATCTCTAACGGTTTACCAGTTATGCAAAAGTCGTCCAGAGTAAATACGACTACAGGGGCTATAGCCAGAAAATTCAACATTTACATTTCATTTGCCATAAAAATATCTCAAACATATGACATTTTAATAAAAATCGTTAAAGTCATTTTCCATGTAAAGGGTAGTCTAGGGGGGACCTATTTTCTTCAAAATCTTCGTGTCGCATCCTTGAAAGACATTAAAGTTAAATACCAACTTTGGTTTTTAACCGACGTTTCGTTTTTGAGTTATGCTGTCCACAGACTGACAGACACACAGACACACACGGACCTTTTTCTAAAAATGCTTTTTTTGGATTCAGGGGGCCTCAAAACATGTATTTCCGGTGAAATCTCGACATCGAATTTTTGGGTGGAATACAATACTTCCCCTATTTACCAGTAGAGAAAGTAAAAAAACGAGCAACGATGTTTCATTTGACGAAATTTTACGTATTGCAAAACTGACGCAAATAGCAAGGAATATGCCCGAAATACTTCACTCTACAAAGAAAAAAATGGGCACAAATTGTGTGCTTTAGCAAGATCTACATTTTTTGTATAGTAAAATTTAGACTATCTCTTACAGTTTACCAGTAATACAAGAGTCATCAAGAGTAAATAGGACTACATGGGCTATAGCCAGAAAATTCAAAATATGCATTTCGTTTGTTTTAAACATATCTAATTCATATGGCATTTTAATAAAAATATTTGCAACTATTTTTGGGAAAATCAAAATTTTCGAAAAATGTTCCATAGTTAAGGTTGGAGGAATTTTGTTCAAAATCTTAGTGTTAAACCTAAATACCAACTTTTTGAGTTATGCTGCCTACAGACAGACAGACAGACACACACACACGCACACACACACGCACACACGCACACACACACACACACACACACACACCACCTTTTTCTAAAAGTGCTTTTTTATTCAGGAGGCGTCAAAACGTGTATTTCCAGTGAAATCTCCACATCGAATTTTTAGGTGCAATACGATACTTCCTTTGCTTACTACACGTAGTAGAGAAAGTAAAAATACAGATGATGTGGGATATTGTGGTGGACAAAGCGGAGTAGGGGAGGGTTTCCTCCGGGTTCTCCGGTTTCCCCCACCATCTGTGTTCCATCCTCATCCCAAGTATCATCACTGAATCCCGTATTTCTAATCAAACTGCTTAACCTTTTCCCACACTTTTAAGGATAAACAGAAAGGTTATTATTCGGAAGTCATACCCAGATGAGCAGATATAATTATGTGTGTTTGTGCTTATTTATGCTTATTGCGTAGGAAAGTTTTTTTTTGCTTACTTATTTTACGATGTTGAATTAAAACAGTACATTTTACCCTAGAACTGTAAATTTAAAGTGCATATTTCACAGTTATCCGTGATTTTTAACAGCGATTCACTATTTTCTCGGCTAAATGCGTAAGAAAGAAATGCTAGGATATGGTCAGGTGATGTGAAATAATACTGCAAGGAGAAAAGACTTGCTGCTTCGATTGGGTAGACAGTCAACTGTCAGTCAGTTATTGCCTACATTGATATCATGGACAAGGACGGTGATTCCCCGAGTTCCAAGTAGCAGCGTGTTGTACCTGACTTTTAAAGCAGTTGGGAGCTCGAAATAATTCCTTGGTACATTCGCTTCCTCAGATTGAAGAACTTTCAGTAACATTGTCGTCAGAAACACAGTGAGTTGCTGCAATTGCGTTTGACAAACCCAATCAGGTGCTACAGAAATATTCCGGTTACAAAACACCGTGTGAAGTTTCTAAAAAGCTTTCTGGTGAAGAAACACATGTTGATGAGCAATTCACCGAGAAAATGTGGTGCTTTTCTCATGCGCTTGTGACGTCATGCTACGTGGAAAGAACATTTTCATTATACAAATAATTTTTCACTGATAGACGCAGGAGGTTTACACAGGAAATTCTCAGAATGACCTTGCATATGTATGTCTTATAACAGACTTCGACAAACTAAGAGTTCTGTGATAATTCGTTTTTGCTTAATTTGGTGCTTATTTTCATCATTTTTCATGCTTGTTTGCTTGCTTATTTTACTATTTTGTTGTTTTTAATAATTTAAGGAAACTCTTTTGTGCAATTAAATACAATATAGTTGAGCTAGACTAGACACAGAACAACAATGAGACTTGTAATTGGGGTACCATCCAGCGATAGTCCCAATAATGGTACACAGAAATAGGGAAAACAGTTACAGAAAAACATTTGTATAGAGTTAAATGTTCAGTCGCAAATCGGAATGGCAACGGCGCTTCAGTCTTCGTCGTAGAGGTTCAGGAGGAAGATAAATATGGCGCAGCAGCGGATTGCGATGGCGCAGACAGGACTGATGCAGTCTCCTGTAGCAGATGCGGAGGATACACATCACCTCCGGTAGACCTATATCAGCATGCAGCGTAGATTTGCGCACGTACCAGGGAGTGCCAGTGAAGAGGCGTTGAGAACGATTCTGTGTATGTTGGATCCTGATGATCTGCAGAACCCCAAATTGCACAGCTATACTGCCACATGGCTCGAATTAAGCAAGTATAAACAAAGCGCTTGTACCGCAAAGGCAATGGCGAGGAACCAGACACAAGGTGATGGAGTCGCGGATGCGGTGACAAATCCTCTGCACTAGACTCTAGAGATGAGGACCCCATGTTAGCCGGCTGTCCAAGATAAGGCCGAGGTATCTTATGGAAGTCGCTGTGGGTATCTCCTTCCCATTCAGATAAAGGGGATGATGGGTCACGTTCTTTTTGTAAGTGAACTTCACAACTCGGGACTTCTGAGCGTTCATAGTCACTCTCCAACGTCGGCACCAAGACTGAGTTAGATTGCAGAAGTCCTGAAGTTGGCTAGCAGTCACAGCACAAGCACCCATACGTCATCGGCCACGTCATCGGCATAGTGAGCGATGGTGAGTTGAGGATGACTAGGAAAATCCGAGGTATATACCAGATATAATATGGGGCCTAGTACACTTCCTTGCGGTACACCAGAGGAAATAGGAAGAGCCTTGGAGAAGGGTATTTTCTTGTGCTTAGAAATCCAGGCTGCAATCACTTGTATCACTGCGGTTGAGCATGTAGTAAAAGTGGACTTGAAACACTACCAAAAAGGGAAGAAAAAACAACCACTGTGCTCATCTCACGAGAATATGGCCGCGCAATCTCAAGCATTCCAACACGAGCGTGTTTTGTAACAGGCCTAAACCATGTTGATATGCTGCAACTGTAACCGTAATGTTTCTCAGATAACAGTAGAGTTGTTGATGTCAGACACATTGCTTAAACCCATATTCTCGTGTGAGGCACATAGTAAACACAGAAAATTTCTACCACATTCCACAAAAAGTTTGATGTTCAGCGAAACATGTTTTGAGATCCCCTAAACACGAAAAAGATCTGTAATGTCCTGAACAACGTAACTAAAAAACCAAAACTTAAATACCACAAGTTTAAGATATTTTTATGCCATAGGAAATCTTGAATATTTTGGGAATAGCTTCTAAAGTCCTCTTGATTCTGAATGTCTTTTGTGTAACTGGTAACCGTAAGAGATAGGCAAAATCTTACTAAACAAACACTTAAATTTCGTTAAAAAAAACAACTTATATTAAATACCTACATCTTTTGTGCTGTGTTAACCATTCCAGAGATATTTCTTGTTATTGGTTCTTATTTTCAAATGGGTATACTCTTCTGAAATGGGATCTCATTAGTATTTTTGGAAGAGCATGCAATTTCAAAGCCGTCACATACCGATAAACTGTTTTAGAAACTGGCTATACGCTTTGCCTACTGTATCTTGCAACAAAATGTGTAAATGCAAATAGAGCGAGAAGATTTTGTTCGAATAATTTGTAAAAGAACTAGTTTTTGTTTCCACTCCTACACCATCCCAACTTGTTGTGTTGTTTTCCCTGCAATTATTGCACTTTTTGTTTGATTTTGGTTTTGAAATCGTCAAAAGAATGTTGCATGCGAGAGAGACGCAGTCAGTCAGATGTTCTCAATTCGTAGTTGGAGTGCCCCATTTGACTGACAGAATGCACCTGTTTGAGTTAGAGCACACAAAGAGGCGACTAATCTGGAAAAACGGGTGGAGGGAATTTACCGTTTCGCTGACAGCGAGCAAATTAAAATTATGAGGGCAAATTAAACGCTTAATCAAGTAACTACCCAATAAATAAACGATTAAATATACCAACGCAAATCCGTTGAACATGGGAGAGCTATTCATTTGAGGGCTTTATGGAGCAGCTGTGAGCTCGGAACCAGGGCTTGGAAAATAAACAGCGTGTGATAACAAAATGTCGAGAACTTCAACCTGGCTTCTGGAACTAGGAACCGTGTTATATTGTCTTCTCTTGTTTCTAATTCAAAGCTACATAGACAAGTAATTATAAAATTAAAATTCGAATCTTGTATATTACTTTCGTATTAAACTATTAAATTTTGACATTGTTTAATTCATTGTATTAAAATTGATTTAAGTATATACATAGACGACCGCCTCTGTAGCGCAGTTGGTAGCGCGCTTGCATCTGGCGCGGAGGACCCGGGTTCGATCCCGGTACCAGCAAGGGGATTTTATTCCCTCTGGAAGGTCTGGCACGGGGTGCACTCAGCCTCGTTAGGTCCCTGGGGGACCAATTGAAGAGCTACTTGATGGAGAAGTAGCTACCCCAGGTCGTGAAGACCGTATAACTAGCCGAGATGGATCGGGACGTTGACCACGTCCCACTCTCCAGTACTGCACCTCACCAATGACGCCTGTAGTGGGCCGAGGTGGGGGACGCAGCGGCTGGGCGGCAGGTCTTGTCCCTTCATGGGCTGTTGTGCTAGGGTTTTTTATATACATAGACATTTTGCATGAAGGGGATGATTAATACTAACAAAATTATTTATAAATGTTCAATTTTTACTTTCTCTCCCACATATTTACAGTAAATAAAGAGACATTATATACCATCCAAAAATAAAATACTGAGATTTCGTCGCAAATAATTTTTTTTTAATCCCGTGATTGAATAATAATTTTAAAAACTTCCGATGTGTTACATTCACATAGCTTTCTGTACCTCTTCTCTAACAAACCATTCTTTAAAAAAATTTGATGTGCTGCAGTCACACGACTTTCTCTACTCTTGTACTAACCATTCTTAGAAACTCTTATTCCTATATCTTCTTCATGTTAGTTGAGATAATCGTTTGTACAAATTATCTTATTGGTTACTTCCTTGTAGGTACAAGGAGAATATGGGAATACAGTAGGCTTTGGGTGATAGTCAAATGTTTTAATGCTTTGAGATTCCGTTCTATTTGCACGACTAAGATAAAAAAGTGAATAAAGATCTTATACTTGACGAAAGTAGTGCTCCAAAACTCACACAAATAACAAGGAATATCTCGGAAATAGTTAACTCTGCAGAAAGATATATTTAGACATAAATTGTGTGTTTTAGCAAGATTCACATTTTTTGTACAGTAAGATTTTGTCTACCTCTTACGGTTTGCCAGTTATGCAAAAGTAATTAAGAGTAAACAGAACTAGATGGGCTATGGACAGAAAATTCAAAATATACATTTCATTTACCATAAAAATACCTTAAACATATTACATTTTCGATGTAAAGGGCAGTTTAGGGTGGAGGAATCTTCAGAATCTTTGTATTGCATCCTTGGAAGATATTAAACTTAAATACCAACTTTGGTTTTTAATAGACTTTCTGTTTTTGAGGTGTGCAGATCATAGACGCGCGCGCGCACGCACACGCACACGCACACGCACACGCACACACAGACACACACACGCACACACGAACCTTTTTCTTAAAATGCTTTTTTTATTCAGGGGGTCTCAAAACATACATTTCCGGTGAAATCTCGACATCGAATTTTTTGGTGAAATACAATACTTCCCCTAATTTACTAGTAGAGAAAGTAAACAATTTAATGAAGGAATGAACTGTTAAAATCTATTGGGCATAGGTTCATTAAGAAGCATTAATTATGTGGCGAGCATTTTATTCAGACTATATCATACATAAAGGGTTAAATTATATACAAATTATCAGCTTGTCATTCTTTTGTTCAGCCAGTGTCGCCAACTGTATCCCACAAATCGCTGAAAAACAATTAATTACACATTACAATTGATTAAGAATCAAAACAGCACTCCATTTCAATTTGACAACTGTTTTTAACAATTGTTCTTTTAATAATTAATGTATTTTTTCAGAAGTAAGTTATTTGTTAATGTTAAAAGTACAGTGAGATTTATTTGTGATTATAAACTGGTTTTCTACTATAACAATAGAACATCGAAATACATGTAGTTCTTACGTTTCATTTTCCTCAGCTGGTAAGCTGTGCTACACTAATCGAAATTAATATATTTTAGGTTATTTTTTATACAATTTAACATTTTCTAATCAAATCTTTGCGATATAGTATTTATATTAGTATTTTATTTATGAAATAGTCGAGATAAATATCGTTTAACAGTCTGACTCTCGCTCCGTTCGAGAATTTAGGTTAGGTCGGACATCTTATGATATTACTTGTGATTATTTACATTTATTTATGGTATGTGAAATTTTATTTTGTGGAGTTAAATGTTGTACTGTGTGGCGTTTGAAGAGTATCAACTTTTAAAGTTTGTTTTAGAAAGAATTGAGGGCAAACTTATAAACCTAGGATTTAATTTCCATTTGGGGAAAGAAAATAAACACGTTTTTGTTATTTTAGTATTGGAATGTCGCCCTCACGCAAAATTCCAAAAAGCTAGACTTGACACTTGCAGGGCCAGCTGTATAAACGGAGGCGGCGGGTTTGCTTATCTCAGATATTCCGTCGGAAACCTTATAAAAATAAAGGAGAAACGCGGTTTGAATGCCAAAGCAAACAGCCAAGGGTCAAGTCTTGTGGTCAGTGGGTCATTGACACATGTTATGGTGCCGGAAGTTTGAGTCATCGTGTTTTGCGTCACTTTGTTTCAAAAGAAGTGTCAAAATGACGTATATATATAGCACCTCTTACGGGATGATTTAATGGCGTTTATATCAGCAGCTGCTGCCAAAAGTGTAGGAGTGACGTTCATCTATATCACTTTGAGGAGAAAACGCAAGAAACAAGGTGATTTGGAACTTGTAAGGGGAAAGCGTGACACATCGATAGTGGGTGAGTATTATCTCACAGGATTACTTGTCATGACTAAATCAAAATTTGTACTCCGCTGAATTAAATTTGTGATACATAATGTGAGTTACTCGCTTCTGTTGGATTGTTCTTGCATTTAGCTCTTCTAATCATTAACTAACG
This sequence comes from Tenodera sinensis, assembly GCA_030765045.1. NCBI lineage: Eukaryota > Metazoa > Arthropoda > Insecta > Mantodea > Mantidae > Tenodera > Tenodera sinensis. The sequence continues at coordinate 2,076,023 of JAUKNM010000041.1, forward strand.
TATCGAACACAGGACTATTCTTCATACCTCCCCTAGACAATCACTACTTGCCCGTGCTTTGAAATAACTCGCCGAGGAAATATCAAAAGAGATCTAAGTCGAGCCCAGAGCCAGCCGGCGCCGAAACCTTGCCCTGTCCCAGTCAGGCATCCGCCACAATACTGTTATTTTTACTTTCTCTACTGGTAAGTAGGGGAAGTATTGTATTCCACCCAAAAATTCGATGTCAAGACTTCACCGGAAATATATCTTTTGAGGCTCCCTGAATCCAAAAAAAGCATTTTTAGAAAAAGGTCCGTGTGTGTGTCTGTGTGTCAGTCTGTGGACAGCATAACTCAAAAACGAAAAGTCGGTTAAAAACCAAAGTTGGTATTTATGTTTAATGTCGCTCAAGGATGTTTCACGCAGATTTTGAAGAAAATAGCCCTACCCTAAACTACCCTTTACATGGAAAATTTTTCGAAAATTTTGATTCTCTTGAAAATGGCTCTAACGATTTTGATTAAAATGCCATATATTTGAGATATTTTTATGACAAATAAAATGTATATCTTGAATTTTCTGGCTATAGCCCCTGTAGTCGTATTTACTCTGGACGACTTTTGCATAACTCGTAAACCGATAGAGATAGACCAAATCATACTATACAAAAAATGTAGATCTTGGTAAAATACACAATTTATGTCTCAATAAATTTTCTTGTAGGGTGAACCATTTCGGAGATATTCCTTGTTATGTGTGTGTGAGTTTCGGAAAACTTACAACTTGGCGAAATGCAACAACGTTGTTCATTTTTTTATATGTTAATCGTGCAAAGAGAACGGAATCTCAAAGGTCAAAAAGATTTGACTGTCGCACAAAGCCTTCTGTATTCTAATATTCCCCTTGCACCTACAAGGACATAAGCAATAAGATAATTTGTACGAATGTTTATCTTAACTAACATGGAGATATAGGAATAAGAGTTTGTTAGAATGGTTAGTACAAGAGTAGAGAAAGTCATGTGAGTGCAACACATCAGATTTTTATTGTAAGGCTTTCTTGATTAAAACATATCATTTGGCCGCCATTTGCTGCTGAACACACTTTATTTATCACTTAAGAGTCTTAGCGTAGCTTAAGTGTACACTTGAGACACATATTCAGAACAAATGACTGTCAACTGTGTACCATCCACGTCGAACACTTGTCAGTGGGCCTCGAATGCAAAACAAACGTTCTGGAAAGGGAATCTACTTGAAAGAGCCAAAATGAATCTTCTGGAGCGGGGAAGCTGCATACAATGGCTGTTGTTCTGAAGTAGATCGACCATTACCTGTAACCAGGCCTGGTAGTCGGATGGGTATGTGCTAACGCCGGCAGCCCGCGCCCCGTTGGGTTGCCCTCCGCACTCTAAGGTCGGCAAAGGGGGAAGATTTTTTTTCCGGGCGTAAAAATCCTTAGATGGCTTCCTTCGGAAGGGAAGTACAGCAAAGCAGGTGGTTCCGTGTGGTAGAACCTCAAGCCTGATAAAGAGGCCTCTGAGCAAAATTAAGTGATCTTTCAGGCTCATTATGGAATGGGACGCTCAGAATCACATCATTTAAAGATAGCCCATAAATAAAACTCAGCCATTTTCGCACCGCGTTGGTATGTTGAGGCAAAAGAATAAAACCAGCAACTGCTCACAAATTTTGAGAACTGTCCAAATACTCGTATGTAAGTGAAAGTTGGAAATTTTTTCAGCTCAACGTTTTTCAGGTGTTCACATATTGCCATTTATTGTTGGTAAAAGTCGAAAATGTATTCTTGTGTTTATAATTTAATTTGTGCACGATCCAAGGTTGACACTTTGGATCACATGCAAATAGCGTAATCTTTAATTTATTTTACTTTATCTACCAGCTACCTTCAGTAGGTAGAGGATGAATTCTACTCCATCCAAAAATTTTATATCAAGATTTCGCTTTGAGGTCCACTGAATACCAGATGTGTGATGAAACTCAAAATTTAGAAGTTGAATAAATACCAAAGTTGGATTTTACGGAACATTTTTCCTTTGTTTTTGATTTTGTTAAATATGGCTCTTAAGGATTTTCATTAAAGTGTCATAAGCTGTTTACCAACATAACTCCTAAGATGTATATGTTAAATTTGTTGCGAATGGTCCGTGAAGTGGTCTTCGTTCTGAGCTGGGCTGGGTTTTCGTAGGTCTCTAGGGCAATGCTGATATGGATATACTGGAGGGTTAGACGCAGTGGATGATGGTGTGCTGCGTATGTAGTGGTTATACTCTGAAGAGAAAACTGTTTCTGCTTTAGGGTGAAAGTTTAGTATTCCTGCTCGAACCGGTTGGTGTGGATAGAGGAGGCACTGAAAGCAGCCGAGGAGGTTGAGTTTGGAAACGTTAAGGAACCTGCTGCGCTGTGACTACCACCATGAAAACTTGTTGCCCTTCGTACTCTGTCACCGCATCCCTTCCTCTTCCGAAGTATTATAGGTGCAATAGGTCCGTTCTAGTGTTGAAAGCGTCCTATTTATAATCTATATCACTGTGATTTACAACTTGTTTCTGTAAATGAAAACACTGCTTTAAGAAGATACTAATACAGATACTGTTAATTTTGTATAGTTTGCTGCTCCATGCTATTCATCTCTTTTCTTTTACAGTGCAGTAACTCTTCTCATTTATATTTTTACTTTCTCTCCTACGTATCTTTATCAAGAAATCCATGTTTTGAGAGATCCTTCAATCTAAAATGCAAAAACAGGTTTTAGAAAAAGGTCTCTTCCTCCCTCTCTCTATCTCTCTTCCCGCTCTCCCCCTCCCCCCTCTCCCCCCTCTCTCCCCCTTTCCCCTCTCTCTCCCCCTTTCCCCTCTCTCCCCCTCTCTCTCCCCCTCTCTCTCCCCTCTCTTCCCCCCTCTCTCCCCCTTTCCCCTCTCTCTCCCCCTTTCCCCTCTCTCCCCCTCTCTCCCCCTCTCTCCCCCTCTCTCCACCCTCTCTCCCCCTCTCTCCCCCTTTCCCCTCTCTCTCCCCCTTTCCCCTCTCTCCCCCTCTCTCCCCCCTCTCTCTCCCCCTCTCTCCCCCTTTCCCCTCTCTCTCCCCCTTTCCCCTCTCTCCCCCTCTCTCTCCCCCTCTCTCCCCCTGTCTACCTCTCCCTTCTCCCCTCTCTTCCTCTATGTCCCCCTCTCTCTGTATGTGAATACCAAAATTGGTACTTAAGTTCACTTTCTTCCAAAGATGCGACACAAGGATTTTCTAGAAGTATCCTTTACACCTGCAACATTTTCATTCAAATACTACTTGTTTAAGACATGTTCATGATAAATACGTTCTGGGAATACCCTGTGAAGTGCTTCATTCTGAATAACTTTTGCATAACTGGCAAAACGTAAGAGATGGACAAAATTTTACTGTAAAAAATGTAATTTTCATTAAAATACATACTTATGTCCAATACATTTTCTTGTTTTGCTAACCATTTTCAAGATATCTCTGTTGATTGTTTTGTATTTCAAAATATTCATACTTTTTGGAAATGACAAGTTGTTAGTCTCTCTCTCTCTTTTTTTTTTTTTTTTTTTTTTGTTCCTGTTCATGCAAAGAGTGGAATTTCAAAGCCATTACATACCGACCAACTCCTAAATTGTTAGACTATAACTAAATCCTACTGTATTCTCATATTTCCATTGTATCTAGAAGGAAATATATAATAAAACATTTCTACAAATGTTTATCTCGATTGAAGTTTTTTAAAGAATGGTTTGGTTATAATTAATGGTTTTTCTCTTTCTTTTTGCAGGTAAGCGAAATGATGAAGTAGTATCCACTTCTGCTGTTCAAAGTGGTTAGGGTTCGGTAAGTATTGGCAGGAAAACTTGGCCTTGCTCGGGGCTTTAATGAGTTTGGTAAAACATCTGTTTTCCAATATTCGTTCGTTTAGTTTGACTATCTCACCTGCTTCTACCAAATTTCTTATTTGTACTAAAAGTTCTGTAACATGTTTGAACCTTATCCGCATTAGAGCTGACTTTTTAAAATAATTAGCAACCCTAAAAGAATGTAGAGCAATTTTTTTTATTTCTTATTTTAAAACAGGACACCATCCTCAGAACATCCCCTACCAAACGTATTTCACCCTCTTTCGTTGAGAGTTAGCTTTTGTCTTTCACCCCTAAAAGAAGGAAACGTGGTTTACCTACCTTTTATTGCACAATACTGTAACAAAACGACAAAATTCAAATTGCTCTTACTTTTCTGTCACTTTATTTTCCTCTAAATTTGACTACCAATGCACATTTTCCTTCTCGTTGCTAACACAGTTTATAGTCTTCTCTGCTATTACAATTAACAGTTGTTCTTCTGATAATCTTTCAATGTCTTTCCCCAATTTCACTATCTGTTATTTCTTGATTATTCCGGTATAATCACTCGACGACACATGTACTTGCTGACAGGCTGGCCGACTCACTCATGTTCCTAAAAGCTAACTGTACACGACGACTTACACACTAAACAACACAACTCAAAACTAATTCGAATTGACACCTACTATATCACTCACTCAACTAACTGAGCTGCTCACTGTCTTTCCTATTTATACTGTAGCCGATGTCACGTGACATTCGAGAACGTTCCATACACATGTGCAGTGGAATTAACTAGAAGCTTCTAGACAGTACGGTGTTATCGCGCTGTTCGCACAGTCATTAGTTGCCCTGTAGTCTCACACCATTCCTTTGTGTTTTACCGCCATTATTACTATCACCTACACACACAGCCGCTCGCCGTATCCAAGTTCACTCGTCCCCCTCTCGTCTATATATTGTTGAACGACCCAATGTCACACTACCATCGCAAAAATGTGCTTAAGAATCACATAATTACTTTCCGCCTAACATTTTCCTTCCACTGTTCCGTTAGGGGTGGTTTTTGTGATAGTATATTTTTACTACTGTCCTAAATAATATGTCTCAAGTTTACTATTCGTGTTGAAAATTCCCGCAGGTGCTTGCCATCAAATAGTCTTCAACCCTGTGTCGCAATAGGGGTTGTTTTATGGAACAAGCCATATTTATACCTAGTGGGAGGGAAGTCATTAAATTAATTTAAACCAGTGACATCTCGATATTTGGAACACATTTTGTATCGTTTTTGTTTCTGACCATTTCCTACGGAGATATTTTAGTTTTCTCAAAAACAAGCTGGCAACACTGCCCATTGTGTGGGTGTCACTTTCCCTAGCTCAGTACATAAACATAGTAATGGTACTTCTTGAAAACAAAGCCATACCCTGTCTTGTTCTTCAGTGTTTACTATGCGAGTGTAGGCCAATGACAAGCGTTAGGCCCCAAAACATTAAAACGAAAGCGAAAGTCAGACCTGTTTACATCCACAAACCAGGTCAATTCCCTGACCAACCTCAACGCAAAGCTGTCGACTTACCTCACGTCTGAAAGAGCTGCTGGGAGTATTCCTTTAATTCTTTTAAGTGATTAATTATTTTGAAACCCTGTGTGATGTCCCATAATTACTACCGAAGATATGTGAGAAATAAGTTACTCGACGTATTTTACAAGTAACAAACTGTTATCTTTGTACATTCTTGTATAATAACACATCCAAAACCATTTATTGTTTTCGAAATCGGCTGATCAAAGAACAAAATGCCATGAGACCTTTATGTTTATAATGTTTCTATGAAGCACATATTAGAAGGAATGTAATAACTTCCCTTCCACTCTGTATACAGGATGTATGTATATTGGTGTCAAATATCTCAACATCAAAATAGTAAAAAAAGAGTGCATGCTAAAGAAAGTAGGTATTGACGAATAGAAATAATTAAATGTTTTAAGATGATAGATAAAATAAATCAATTTAGAAATAACTGGAAAGAACATGTCCAAAGAATGAAGGAAATCACAAGGTGAATGGAATATTCGTTGGCTGAACAACATATGGTTTCAACTTTTTGATTCAAAACTTTTTGAAACTGGCACGTGTATGCAAATGTATTCCGTTTATTACTTTCTCTACTACGTATAGTAAGTAGAGGAAGTATTGTATTCCACCCAAAAATTCGATGTCAAGATTTTACCGGAAATACACGTTTTGAGACCCCCTGAATAAAAAAAAACACTTTTAGATGAACGTCTCTGTGTTTCTGTGTGTCAGTCTGTCAGTCTGTGTACATCATAACTCAAAAACGAAAAGTCGGTTAAAAACCAAATTTCATATTTAAATTTAATGACTTTCAAGGATGCGACACGAAGATATTGAAGAAACTTTCTCCTCCCTAAACTACAGTTTACATGAAAATTTTTTTGAACATTTTTATTTTCTCGAAATGGCTCTAGAGGTTTTGTTTAAGACATTTTTATAATAAATGAAACGTATATTATTAATTTTCTCGCTGTAGGGTATGTAGTCCTGTTTACTCTGGATGAATTTTAAAGAACTGGTAAACCGTAAGAGATAGACCAAATCTTACTGTACTAAAAATTTAGATCTTGCTAAAACACACATTTTATGTCTCAATAAATTTGTTTGTAGAGTGAACCATTTCGGAGATATTCCTTGTTATTTGTGTGAGTTTTGGAAAACTTAAATTTTCGCCAAATGGAAGATAGTTATTAATTTTTACTCTCTCTACTGGTAAGTAGGGGAAGTATTGTATTCCACCCAAAAATTCGATGTCGAGATTTCACCGGAAATATATGTTTTGATACCCCCTCAATCCAGAAAAAGCATTTTTAGAAAAAGGTCCGTGTATGTGTCTGTGTGTCAGTCTGTGGACAGCATAACTCAAAAACAAAAAGTCGGTTAAAAACCAAAGTTGCTATTTAAGTTTAATGTCTTTCAAGGATGCGACACGAAGATTTTGAAGAAAATGGCCCCACCCTAAACTACCCTTTACATGGAAAATTTCGATTTTCTTGAAAATGGCTCTAGCGATTTTGACTAAAATGTCATATGTTTGAGGTATTTTTATGACAAATGAAATGTATATGTTGAATTTTCTGGCTATAGCCCCTGTAGTCGTATTTACTCTGGACGACTTTTGCATAACTGGTAAACCGTTAGAGATAGACCAAATCATACTATACAAAAAATGTAGATCTTGCTAAAATACACAATTTATGTCCCAACAAATTTTCTTGTACGGTGAACCATTTCGGAGATATTCCTTGTTATGTGTGTGAGTTTCGGAAAACTAAACTTTCGTGAAATGGATCATCGTTGTTCATTTTTTATATGGTAATTGTGCAAAGAGAAGAGAATCTCAAGGTTTAAAAGATTTGACTATCGCTCAAAGCCTTCTGTATTCCCATATTCCCCTTGTACCTGCAAGGAAATAAGTAATAAGATAATTTGTACAAATGTTTATCTCAACTAAGATGAAGAAGATATAGGAATAAGAATTTGTACAAATAGTTTGTACAAGAGTAGAGGTCATGTGAGTGCAGCACACCAGATTTTTTATCTCTTAGCCATGCAAAGAGAACAGCATCTCAAAGCTTTAAAAGATTTGACTATCGCTCAAACTCTACTGTATTCCCATATTCCCCTTGTACCTGCAAGGAAATAAGCAGTAACATAATTTCTGCAAATGTTTGTCACCTAACACGAAGAAGATATAGCAATAAGAGTTTGTAAGAATGGTTAGTACAAGAGTAGAGAAAGTCATGTGGGTGTAGTACATCAGATTTTTTTAGTTTTGCTCTTCATGCACACTTCACTGGACCTCAAAACATGCATTTCTGTTGAAATGTCCAAATCGAAGTTTTGGCTGAAATACAAATACTTGCTCTACCCACAACATGCAATGACTTGAGCATGTAAAAACCTGAATGTTGTGGTAAAAATGAACGGCATAATTGCCTTAATCCAGTAGAACTTGCCACAGAAACAGATGCACGTGTTAATGGCCGGAGTCCACATACATATATTCACTCGCCCTCGGCAGGAGCGCTGGAATCCCTCACTTGTTACGAAACATAAACAATTACACTGGCGCAGGTTGTGTAACATTACAATATTTTCCACTGCAGGTCTTTGCCCTCTAGTTGGCATCCCACAGTTCCCTCTCATATCGTAAAAATAGAAAATACACTCATTCACTGATGCCGATTTTTAACTCCTTTCCCCATGTAGAAAGGGAAATTAATAAAATGCACTGTTTGAGAGCATCTCTGTTTCTTATCGTGTTACAGGGTAGGGTACGTGGTGAGGCTTAACGCCTGACAATAAACTACTGACAGTTGCAATACGGGGCTAGAGCCGAGGCGGTGCAAGGAGGACAAGAAAAGGGGAAAAAATTATTTTGTTGTTTAACGACGCTGTCAATTGCCAGGATCACCTCAGCGTCGCCGTTGTGCCGGAATTTTGTCCCGCAGGAGTTCTTTTACATGCCAGTAAATCTACTGACATGGAGCTGTCGTTTTTAAGTACACTTAAAAACCATCGACCTGGGCGGGGTTTGAACCCGCGCCGTTGGGATCAGTAGGCCAGGGGGCAGATACACCTGGACTCATAGAAAAGCCACGTTTTAATTTTCTGTAGATTAATCTCCAAAGTATCAATGCCTGTTAATGAAAATGTTGCAAATGTTACTCGAGGCAGCATTTATTGAGTTAGCGGCAAATCTGTGGCGGGTAATGACATGACTTAAGGATACCCATCTGTGTAAAAAGTCTAAAAATTTCAAAAATTGCCAAAAATGGATTTTTGTTTTATCAAATAGTATAAATCTTCTGCTTTATTTTGATATACTTTTTATAGCCTTACGGCCTTTTTATCTATGTCACGTGGCCACCTAACTGATTGCCTGTAGGTGGTCATGTCCATTTAAATCCATACAGTTCCATTATCCTTGCTATGACTTAAAACTTGGTTTTTCCATGTTTTTATTTTTAACACTATTTGCTCTTTAAAATGCTCCACACGGTGCAATTTTCAGTACTTATGCATGAAATTTGGTGTATCTGCTTAGAAATAACATTAAAAAGAAATGAGATAATTTTCTCATAACGTGAATAACTGCTGAGTAATTAAATATTAAAGTTTACATTTCGAAATTTAAATGAAAAAAATTATGAATTTAAACTTTAAAATTTATTTTTATCCAAACTAATAACAAAGAAATTATCTCATCAATTTGCTAACATTCTATCATAGGACATAACTGAAAATTATTAAGTTTTTCAAATCAAAATTGCATCATGGGGAACCATTTATACAAATATTAAAAAAATATATAATAAAATATTAATATGTTAGCAACTAATCTGACTAAATGTATGAAATTTAGCAGAGTTACTCCTCACTATACAGTGATGGTTGTGTTAAAATTTCAAATCAATCCAATGAAAACTGTAGATTTTCCAAATTTCACAGATGGGTATCCTTAATACCATCGTCAGGGGCAAAGCAATATGTCGCTCTCCCTGCTTCAAACAACAGGCGTTCAAACGTAAACAAGCAGCGGTGTGCACGACATCGGTACGACATGGCTCTTTCGAAACCACGAAAACGCAAAGCAACCTTCCTATAAATCTAGGGATATTAGGAATGTTAAACAATTCGAAGACAAGATTTCATGACTTCAAAGTAATGAACTATGATTTTTAATTTTTCACAAAACCTTTCCCTCTGGACGTTTATACAGTAAAACAATTAGAAACTGAGGCTGGCAATTTACAAACAAACACAATTTTGAAATTAGCATTACAAAATAAGGCTCGTTTATGTTTATCTAGAGAATTTGATATGGCATATTTTAGTTTCTCTGTTCATTTGCTACGCATATTGGGCCTATATTTGGCTCCACGTATACGGAAGCTTAGGCAGTTCTTTTAATAAATTGAAAATTGTAAACTCTGAAAGCAGGTCGCGATTCACAGATAAAAATACTTGTGAACTAACGTTAGATGTATCCGAACTCTAACACTCTAGATGAAGTAAGGAATAAGATGTAAAATAGTGTTAAAGCCCTCTCAGTGTGTGTGTGTGTGTGTGTGTGTGTGTGTGTGTGTGTGTGTGTGTTTGTGTGTTTGTGTGTGTGTGTTGGGCAGCGTAACTCAAAAATGAAAAGTCGGTTAAAAACCAAAGTTGGTATTTAAGTTTAATGTCTTTCAAGGATGCGACACGAATATTTTGAAGAAAATAGCCCCACGCTAAACTACCCTTTACATGGAAAATTGTTCGCAAATTTTTATTTTCTTGAAAATGGGTAACGACTTTGATTAAAATGTCATATGTTTGAGATATTTTTATAACAAATGAAATGTATGTCTTCAATTTTCTGGCTATAGCCCCTGTAATCGTATTTACTCTGGACGATTTTTGGATAACTAGTAAACCGTTAGACATAGACCAAATCTTACTTTGCAAAAAAATGTAGATCTTGCTAAAATACACAATTTATGTCTCAATAAATTTTCTTGTAGGGTGAACCATTTCGGAGATATTCCTTGTTATGTGTGTGAGTTTTGGAAAACTTAAAACCTTCGTGAAATGGATCATCGTTGTTCAATTTGTATATGTCAAGTGTGCAAAGACAACAGAATCTCAAAGCTTTAAAACATTTGACTATCGCACCAAGCCTACTGTATTCTAATATTCCCCTTGTACCTACAAGGAAATAAACAATAAGATAATTTGTACAAATGTTTATCTCAACTAGCACGAAGAAGATTTAGTAATAAGAGTTTGTAAGAATGGTTAGTACAAGAGTAGAGAAAGTCATGTGAGTGCAACACATCAGATTTTTTTTCCACTTTCTGAACTACGAGTGTCTTAAATTTCGCAGCATACTGTTGCACATGATATTTAAGTTACACTACTTTTCACTCTGGACATATTTAATCGACTGTGAACTCAAAACTGTCGATATGTAATTTCCCAACACAGCACAACAAGAACGTTGTATAAACTTTGCTGATTCACAGATGACTAATTTATTATGCATATAGCTTAAGTATCAGTGTATATATTAGCCGGATTGTGAAGCGATAACAGGTGCAGTGGAGGAATTATCTGTTATCTTACAGGCTCGTGTAGCTAGAGTAATCAGGATGTTTATATTTTCTTCCAACTGAAGGGATTCTATAGCTGACATATCAGTTCTTCCAATAATGAATAACAAATTGCGACATCCATATAGCGTTCCACTCTTAGAAGACAGTATGGAGTTAAATGGGACATCTGTGTCTCTATCTAGCGCATACAAGTTGCCATTAGCCGCGTCCTTTTCTACCCTCGCTCTGTTGCCAGATTCCTAATAGCATGGTATAAATATTCATTTGTTATAAATTTCAGGTTTGAACACATTATCCTATGCAGAATTTTTTTCTCTATCAGGTTATATCCTTTTCAGAGTCATTATACATTTCTATAGGTCCAAATTTCTTCAGAAAACGTTTTTTTCAATAGAAGTCCGATATTTGCTGTTTCTACACTCATCACGCACTAACTAACAAACTAACTGCTAGAATGCATCTATATTTTTTTCTTAGGTAGAGTAAACTATAGTGCTACTACCTGCCTACTTTGAATTCTCTATGTTTACCCAGTTAAGTGTTATGATTTTTTAAATTAAATGTTTTCGGAAAATTTTATATCTGTGCACTGCAAAAGTTACGCAGTGTGAAACTTTTTTGTTATTGAGTTTACATCAGGGAACCAGCGAGAACAAATGTTGAGGAAGGTTGGAGAAAGTTTTTAAAATAAACCAAAAGGCAGTACCCTCTTTCTTTTATCCAGTAAGGCAAACAAAAGGTATTCATCTATTCAGCGCCAGGCCTGACACAGAAGATAGTATAAGGAGCAGCACTAACATTAGTTCGAAAGAAGCCGTGTGTGTGTAACTGTGAGCTGTTATTGCGTTATTTGTTTAATATTTTTGTAAATATTTGTAATTATGGAGGGGGAAGCTAGGAAGAGACGATATGTTGGTAAATTAAGAAGTAAGGAACGCCAAATAATTATGAATGTGTTAGATTATTTTTGAAGCAAAATGCTTGGCAGTAAAGGCAGTAAAAGAAACAGCTAAGGCTATCGGGTGTTCAGAAGCAGTAGTGTGTATGATTAAAAAGGAACTAATGGAAGTAACTCTAAGAACGCCATCGAAAAAGAAAGCAAAAAGGGTGGGACTACACAAAACGCTAGGTTAACGCAACATGATTGAATAGTGCAAGGTGGAGTGCGGCGAATTGTTCATTCTTTACTGTTTGCAAATATTCCACCCACGCTGAATATAATTTTGTCACAGTTCAACAGTGATGAGACCCTACCAAATTTCTCAAGGGCCACTCTGATTTGGGGTTCGAATATGAAAGAAAGGGTAACAAGTGCATATTAATAGAAAGAGACGATATCGATATCATCAGATGGCGACATAAATATCTAAAAGACGTAAAAGGTTTAGGGACCAGGGGAAATCAATTGTTTATACAGACGAGTCATTTGTAAATTTAGGTCATACAGTAACAAAGGCGTGGAGGGATACCAAAGTTAAAAGTGCCCGTCTCGTCAAGCAGCAATTGAAGGACTAAGTACAGGACTCGGCCACCTCGAGTCGCTCGCGGAGAAAGATTCGCAACTAGTACATGTTGCAACACTGCGCTCCATTTAACGTGTACTGTCTTTTAAGGGTGAGACGCGCTTTAGCATGCATAACTGAGCATTAAAGAAGTAGATGGTGTTTTGTTAATAATTATTCTGCTGCTGCTTTTATGTGATTTATGTGAGAATTTTTTTTAAAATGTTGCCTTTATGCGATTTGTGTGTAATTTAAGGGACAATGGGAGTGAAATTTTGGTCAAAATTGTCAAAAAGTCGAAAATTGTTTTTTACCTTAAAATGTTCCTGGAACTCCTGTGCATTTGGATCAGCTAACATTTTTCATATCCCCCACTCCATGTGGTCATTACGGCCCAGCGCTCTTCCCTTAACGTACACAGGATGCTCCTATATAAAAGCCTGTTTTTCTCAAAACTACATTTCTGCACATTCCAAAAGAAGGTCGCGCCTGAGTTTTGCTTCAAATTCAATAACCATTTCCAAAAGTGTTCATAAATAGCAGCTAAACAAAACTATGATTCAATATTGATCTTATCATTAACATGAATTCCAAAAACATTTTTTTTTGTATGAAAAAATCAATAACTTTTAAGATTAAATTTTCTTTGTTATTAAAAAAATATGTACAGCATAATCAGCAAACGTATTTGAAATATCTCTTCATACAATTGTTACCCATGTTTTAGAGTATCAGTTCTGCCAATATAAATGAATTTTGAAAAGTCAATAGACGCGAGCTCTATTTTGAAAATGTGCCTATTAAATTCATAAAATAATTAATATATCATAAACGAATTATCCAATTTTATTGAAATTTGGTGTAGCTCCTATTCTCATGTAAATACAAACACAGTAAAATTTTCATAAAAATCTATCAAAAAATGTGGGACTTTCAATTTTCACTCCCAGTGTCCCTTATGCGAATATCCAAAAATATGTATTTACACAAAGAAATTAAAATCTAATGTGTTATACTCACATAACTTTCTCTATTCTTGTACTAACCACTTTTACAAACTCTTATTCCTATATCTTCTTCATGTTAGTTGAGATAAACATTTGTACAAATTATCGTATTGCTTATTTCCTTGTAGGTACAAGAGGACTATGAGAATACAGTAGGCTTTGTGCGATGGTCAAATGTTTTAAAGCTTTGAGATCCCGTTTTCTTTGCACGGTTAACATAAAAAATAAACAACGATGTTCCATTTCACGGAAGTTTTAAGTTTTCCGAAACTGACACAAGCAACAAGGAATATCTCCGAAATGGTTCACTCTAGAAAAAAAATTATTCCCTCATAAATGGAGTGTTTTAGCGAGATGTAAATTTTTTTGTATAGTACGATTGTGTCGAGCTCTTACGGCTTACGAGTTATTCAAAAGTCATCCACAGCAAATAGCAGGCTATAGCCAGAAAATTCAAAATATACATTTCATTTGCCATAGAAATATCTTGGCATTTTAGTTAAGAAGATTAGAGCCATTTTCAAGAAAATCAATATTTTCGAAAAGCTGGAGCTGTCTGGAGAGGACATTGAACGTCCCGTCGGCCAAGCAGCCCTCCGGACACCGTTACACACCACATTACGTAAGAAGGAAATGAAATGCAATGTGAGAGTGTGTAGTCGATGGTAATCGAACCTGGGGCTTCCCTCCGCGTTCTATAATAATAAGCTATTTACATTATTTTTGTAGCGAAGTTTCAAGTTCTCCTAAGCAGTTGAAGTGCTAAGTTGCCATTTTCATCAACATGAACTTGTGAATGTGCCTCTCTCACCAAAACTTTTAAACTTGATCATTTAATTATGCCTCCTCAGAAAAGGAAATTAACTGCTTCAAGTATTCTTTATGAGCTTATTTTACTCGTTAAATTCCTTGAGAAGAAAGTAACTTGCATTATAAGGCGATACTTCAAGTGGGAACTGTTTTAATTAGAGCCTTTCTTTCGCCGAACTAAAGGTGCGATAATATTTCATCTTGTGGTTGTGGAAACTCCTGCCTGGCTGAAACAAAAGCTGGCGGTCGGTGTATTAGCATTTTCATACCAACTAGGTGTCTGATACTTTCACTTTCGGCTACAAGGTTTGTTTAACTTGGTGTGGTACAACTAGCGGCCCACGGGCCACCTTCACTCCTTCGTGATAGTGAAGGGGAATATGTTATACGTTCATACGAGTTTTTACCAATAACAAATTCACATATTCTAAAGCGCGTCTCACCCTTAAAAGACAGTACACGTTAAATGGAGCGCAGTGTTGCAACATGTACTAGTTGCGAATCTTTCTCCGCGAGCGACTCGAGGTGGCCTGAGTCCTGTACTTAGTCCTTCAATTGCTGCTTGACGAGACGGGCACTTTTAACTTTGGTATCCCTCCACGCCTTTGTTACTGTATGACCTAAATTTACAAATGACTCGTCTGTATAAACAATTGATTTCCCCTGGTTCCTAAACCTTTTACGTCTTTTAGATATTTATGTCGCCATCTGATGATATCGATATCGTCTCTTTCTATTAATATGCACTTGTTACCCTTTCTTTCATATTCGAACCCCAAATCAGAGTGGCCCTTGAGAAATTTGGTAGGGTCTCATCACTGTTGAACTGTGACAAAATTATATTCAGCGTGGGTGGAATATTTGCAAACAGTAAAGAATGAACAATTCGCCGCACTCCACCTTGCACTATTCAATCATGTTGCGTTAACCTAGCGTTTTGTGTAGTCCCACCCTTTTTGCTTTCTTTTTCGATGGCGTTCTTAGAGTTACTTCCATTAGTTCCTTTTTAATCATACACACTACTGCTTCTGAACACCCGATAGCCTTAGCTGTTTCTTTTACTGCCTTTACTGCCAAGCATTTTGCTTCAAAAATAATCTAACACATTCATAATTATTTGGCGTTCCTTACTTCTTAATTTACCAACATATCGTCTCTTCCTAGCTTCACCCTCCATAACTACAAATATTTACAGAAATATTAAACAAATAACGCAATAACAGCTCACAGTTACACACACGGCTTCTTTCGAACTAATGCTAGTGCTGCTCCTTATACTATCTTCTGTGTCAGGCCTGACGCTGAATAGATGAATACCTTTTGTTTGCCCTACTGGATAAAAGAAAGAGGTTACTGCCTTTTGGTTTATTTTAAAAACTTTCTCCAACCTTCCTCAACATTTGTTCTCGCTGGTTCCCTGATGTAAACTCAATAACAAAAAAGTTTCACACTGCGTAACTTTTGCAGTGCACAGATATAAAATTTTCCGAAAACATTTAATTTAAAAAATTATAACACTTAACTGGGTAAACATAGAGAATTCAAAGTGGGCAGGTAGTAGCACTATAGTTTACTCTACCTAAGAAAAAAATATAGATGCATTCTAGCAGTTAGTTTGTTAGTTAGTGCGTGATGAGTGTAGAAACAGCAAATATCGGACTTCTATTGAAAAAAACGTTTTCTGAAGAAATTTGGACCTATAGAAATGTATAATGACTCTGAAAAGGATATAACCTGATAGAGAAAAACATTCTGCGTAGGATAATGTGTTCAAACCTGAAATTTATAACAAATGAATATTTATACCATGCTATTAGGAATGTGGCAACAGAGCGAGGGTAGAAAAGGACGCGGCTAATGGCAACTTGTATGCGCTAGATAGAGACAGAGATGTCCCATTTAACTCCATACTGTCTTCTAAGAGTGAAACGCTATATAGCTAGGTTATTCACGACAACTTTATCAGAGATTCTTTTCATGGAAAGTAAATAAAGGAGGGGGGGGGGGGTGGCAAATGTTTAAGGATATCTCTCAGATTACGTACTCACATTTGGAGAATAGCCTTTATGTTTATGGACATTCCATAACTGCTATGGATCTGAGGGTCCCATTCTATATTGGGTGTAAAAGACCAACTAATTTTACTCGGAGGCAGTGTTGCCATGTCTGTCAAAGTAAAAGAGCATGATTTGATTTAAAAAAAGCAGGAGAGAACACTAGATTTTTTTAAGTGGCAATTTTGCTTACTGTATACATATTTATGACATTTAATAATAATAATAATAATAATAATAATAATAATAATAATAATAATAATAATAATAATAATAATAATAATAATAATAATAATAATAATAATAATAATAATAATAATAATAATAATAATAATAAAAACAATAATAATAACTAGGGCTCGGAAGTTCATGCCCTAAAAACACTGAAATATGCATGCAAATATGCTCTTAAAAACTTGAAAATATGCCAAGAAATATGCACTATTTAATTAAAACAATGCCCCTTTGCAGTAGACAAGACAAGTTAGTATAAATAATAAATAAAGTTACCTTATTCTTTAGAGGTTGAAGCAGAAGTGGTCCTGCTGCTAGTATTAACTGCTAAATTGCAGTTCACAATTCAACACTTTGCACAAATTTTCAACAGTAAAACATCGTCTGTTGTCTCGCAAAACACTTTTGTAACGTGAAAAACTTCTCTCCACGTCACAAGATGTTATCGGGGCATATTTAAATGATGTTAACTGCTTCACAGAGAGAGTCAAGTCTCTTGGTGTGACATGGTTTTCTTTCGAGGATGTCTCGAATACCGCATCTGTTTATAACCAGAATTTTTTGAAATTACATAATTCACTCTCTCTTTCACTTTTTGTCCTGTGCTACCAGCAACCGAACTTAGATCACATGTTTTTTCAAAGACAGTAAGTGATTCATGCAAAGGAGATCCTACAGCTTCCAATGCCGTTATGGCTGTTGGTAAGAAAGAAAAATGGGCAGATATGAAATTAAGATCCTCTTTTAACCCAGTGCCTGGCAGAATATTTTGCACAGTTTCTATTGATGAAGCATCTTTCGAGTCCGATGAATTCACAACCTCTTCGGCTATTTCTATGTGCTCAGCATAATATAAAACTGCATCGACCCATGTTCCCCATCGATTAACACTGGTGCAGGAGGAAGTCGGATATTAGGTGCTGTTGATCTAAACAACTTAACTCTTTTAGGAGATTTAACAAAAAGTCTCTTTCTACAGGATACAAATCTATCTACCAATGGGAAAGAATCATTGTCTCAGAAATGCTACCAATATGAAGAATATTATACAGATGAAAAAATAAAAAAGCATAAAAATCATTCAACTATGCAATATAGGAGCTATAATATTGAAATGATATGCATTTATCAAAAATCAAGAAAATATGCAGTTATATGCCGCATAAAATCATGTCGAAATAACTGAAAATTCCATAATTCGTGCACATAATGTAAAAGCATACATTTTTAACCCCTATGAAAAAACATGCAAATACATGAACTTCCTAGCCCTAATAATAATTAATAATCCCTCCAAAATTCTTGCGCTGTAGAGTGCAATGTGAGTATTGCGCAATAGCCTCCTCTTCCATTCTGTATAGACTATTTGTTGTATTTCTTGAACTGCTTTCACCAAATTAGTAAACCGAGAAGAAGCAAGACAAGTGACTGTGCAGTTGACTGAACTGTTTGGTTCTAACACTTGCAACATTGTAAGAAGAGGATCATCACTTAATGAACCACGACTTAGTGTGTCGCGAACTGACTAAATCAACACAAACTTGACATATTTGTCAGTTAAGGATGATTTTGTCACAGATATTTGAACTTTGGCACCAAAATACATGTTTTCCACAGCAAGAAATACTTTTGGATCCCTGTGTTCAACTTTATCTATTTCAGTGGAATTCAAATGTTCATGTTTAATGTAGAATAGTTCACAATGCAGAGACAACTGTTTATGTATACACGTGATTATATTAATCTTTTGTTTTTATACACGAGGTAAATGCCTTGCCTGAAAATATTTTCCGGAAGAGTGAATTATATGATGTTGCGGAAAATAATGTTCAAAAATGGAAAAAACATAAAAAGCAGGAGATTTTGAGGTGCGTTCAGTTTTTAGCAGTAGATCAGCAGATTTGCAAACAAACAGGAGGTATCCTGAAAAATCAGTAGACCTGGCAACCCTGCTCGGAGGTGTTTTTATCAGCCTCCCCATGTTGGCATTCCAAAGAGCTTAAGAAATGCATATTTCGGAGTGAGAGATGATGTAATACCCAGGGCGTCGAACTGATTCCTCAGCAGTTGACGTTGACTTAACAAACAAGCCTTTGATATAGCTTATTATTTATGAATTGGGCGTAATGTTGGCAAAGCTGCTGAGCGGTTTATTTTAGAACAAAGAGGTTCTTGACTGGTGGATGGATGTCAGAAAGTCATCTCTTTTCGCAACTGACTCAAGTATGTTTATTGATCTGACAAGCGTTTCTTGGGTTTATTTTAAAATTCTGTCTTGCCACTTGGCTAGACATTCCCTCCCGGAAGAGGAAAACGGGGCCGTAGACCGTCAAATGGAGCAATGTAAACAATCGTTTTCTGCGACTGTAATTGAAGTAAAGAGGAGCAGAACAAAAATATGTTAGGGCGTACACATAATATACTTTTATACTCGACCATACCCAAATTTATTAATTATAAGTCTGATAGCGGCTCTTTAATGAACCTCCTAAAGTTCAAACTTTCATTAAAGGACTGGTCTTCATCCAATCGGACAAATCAATTTTCATTAAAGGACAGGTGTTGCACCAATCAGAGAATTCCCATGCAGCAATGGCAAAGCGCAATATCGATTAATTCTCGAAACGCAACTAGCGCGAGTTTAGAAAACGCTAAAATGACGGCGGGCGGACACTACTGACAGTGAGATGCAACTTACTCCACCTGCCCGCCTAAGTAAGATGCAACTTACACAAATTAACCTCAATACAACATCAACTTCCAACAATATTGCACCAAGCACAGTTAATTTCACTAACTGTACAATAAATAGCAGTTGGTAGAGCACCTGTCTACTGTGCAAGGGATCCCGGGTTCGATTCCCGGCAGGGGAGTAGGAATTTTTCTCCAGCCAGGATTATTCCTCATCCTTCCCTGAGTCTGGAAGTATAATGACGGCGCCGTGGCTGAGTGGTTAGACCGCTCGCCTACCACCTAGGCGGGACCCACATGTGGTATTCGTGGTGGACGAAGCGGCGTCTGGGCGGATTTTCTCCGGGTTCTCCGGTTTGCCCCGTCATTCATTCCACCAATTACTTCATTATCACCCTTCCAATCATTCATTTCGCCTGCATTTCATATTATCCTCTTCCTCACTATCATACCTGTTGCTTGGCTGACCACCCGCTTCCAGGTCTTCACTCTGTCTGGTCCAGAGGTCTCTTTGCTCCCCGACAGGCGTCTGACCCTAGACACTGGCTTGTAAGTCCTACATAAGGGGAGAGTAATTAGGGAAAGAAGAAGAGTACAATAAGTAACTTATACATGAAATAAAGTTTCGTCTGAAAACCAATATATTCAATTTGCCTCCTATTTTTCAATGTTACGTAACATTCCAAGGTTATCATTTTCATCATGCAGCTCTGACGTGCTGGAAACGAATCGATCGTTTAGCGCCTGCGCACAACTCCAAATATCCGCTGTAGGTCATTGTCCCTGGTGAGTGTACAACATACTTCAACTATATATGCCATGCGATTCTATGGAATTGAAGTGCTTGGAATCATACAAAATAAGTTTAGAAGTTTTCATATGGGCATAATTTTGCGAGCACGAACCGCCAGGAGTATAAATGATTACTTGTCTGTTTGGGATAGTAGAAGCATTTGGGAGACGATATGTTTAATAAGAGGGTTAGAGGTCCTTGTTTCCAATAACGTCCTACATGAACTGCACCGCAGGTGGTCTTACTCGGAATAAGGATCGTGGTTAAGTCATCTTTTAACACTGATGTCACTCACACATTCGCTCGCCTAGCACTCAATATTTTAAATAGACAAAGAAAAAGTGCTCACGCCACGAATCAATATCGAGGTCAATATATATATACTTTCAGTCTATGAGGTCACGCTGTAGGTGTATTACGTCACACTGGTTGCAAAATTATAAATCCTGTAACACCCACATGGGCTACAGCAGTTCACTCTTAGCATTTAGCACACGTTTTACTTTTTCTACCGTTATTTGTAGGTAGAAGAAACATTGTATTCTACGCAAAGATTTGAAGTAGTTAGATAAGCACTTGTAGAAATTATCTTATTGATAATTTTCTTGTAAGTACAAGGGGAATACAGTAGGCTTTAAGCGATAGTCAAATGTTTCAAGAGCGGTCGTTATATGAGGGCTTTGAAATTCAGTTCTTTCCAAGACCAAGAGAGAAAAATGAATATAACGACCTCCCATTTGAGAACGTCTATATTGCGAAATTCTGACAAATAAGAATATCTCCGAAAAGGTTCTAAACTATGCCCCGGTTGGTGGGATGCAGTACTGGAGGGTGGGACGTGGTCAGCGTCCCGATCCCTGCCGGCCAGTTATCGACCTGGGGCCGCTACTTTTCTATAAAGTCACTCCTCAATCAGTCCCCCCCCCCCGGGACTAACGAGACTGAGTGTACCCCGTGCCAGACCTCCTACAGGGGATGAAATCTCCATTCTGGTACCGGGGATCGAACCCGGGTCCTCCGCGCCAGAGTCAAGTGCGCTACCACCGAAAAGGTTCACTTCACAAAAAGATAATTTGATATAATTTGTCAGTTTTAACGAGATCTACATATTTTGTATAGTAAGACTTGGTCGATCTCTTACGGTTTACCAGTTATGCAAAAGTCATCCAGAGTAAACAGGACTACATGGGCTACAGCCAGAATATTCAAAATATACATTTTAGTTGCTACAAAAAATGTGTTAAACATGTGGCTTTTTAATCAAAATCGTTAGAGCCATTTTTGAGAACATCTTTGAAAAAATTTCGAAACAATTTTCCATGTAGAGTTAAGTTTACGGTGTGGCAATTTTCTTCAAAATTTTCAAGTTGTATCTCTAAAAGATATTTAACTTAAATACCAACACACACACACGCACGCACGCGCACACACACACACACACACACACACACACACACACACACACACACACACACACACACACACACACACACCATAGTCTGAAAATGCTCTTGTTTTGGATTCAGGGGATCTCGAAACATTTCCAGTGAAATTCTGACATCGAATTGAAAACAGTACTTCCCCTAGTCACTATATGTGGTAGAGAAAGTAATAATTTTAATAAAATAATGGACCAAACTGTAATATATACAGGTCACAGTTATTATTGTAAATAGTTTGTTGATATGGATATCCTAATTACTACATTTATTAATTTTAAAATATGTGAATATTTTACGATCCCTAATACTAGCCAAGATACCTATTTAGATTGTTAATAAAAAGTTCATAGAGAGCAGATGGTTATTTATGAGTAGTTTCTTTCCAGTGGTATGTCGTTTGAACCTTTTCTAAATTTTGCAGCAACTATACAGGCTCTGAAAGTGGTCACATCAAGTTCTTAGGTTTTAATTCTTTTTATTAGTTTTAAGACAGCACCCAATCACGAAAAACGAGCCCTTTGGAATGTCTTCAGAAATGGGCATTTTGAGCACCACTAAAGCCATCAAAATAATTTGGAGAAAGGTATGAGCTCCCGCACCAATTTACGTGTTTATATACAGGGTGGGAGGGAAGTCATTACATTAATTTAAGCCAGTGATAGATCCCGGTATTTGGAACACATTTTGTATCTTACGTTTTTGTCTCCGAACATTTCTTACGGATATATTTTAGTTTTCTCGAAAACAAGCTGGCAAATTTGTAGATTGTGTGGGTGTCACTTTCACTAGGTCAGTATATGAACAAACACAGTAAAGGTGCTTCTTGAGAACACAAACTCAAACCCTGCCTTGTTCTTCCGTGTTTACATTCATAAACCAGGTAAATTCCCTAACCAACCTCAACGCAACGTTGTCGACTTAGCTCACGTCTGAAAGTGCTGCTTGGAGTATTCCTTCACGTCTATTAAGTGATTAATTATTTCGAAACCCTGTGTGATGTCCCATAATTACTACCGAAGTTATGTCAGAAATAAGTTACTCTACGCATGTTACAAGTAACAAACTGTTATCTTCCGCATCCAAGTTGGATAAAAAAAACATTTTTTTTTTTTTTAATTGGCTGATCAAAGAACAAAATGCCTTTAGACTTTTTTGTTTGTAATGCTTCTATGAAGCACATATTAGAAGGAATGTAATGGCTTCCCTTCCACCCTGTATACCTATGAAAAAGTGAGAGGGTAGCATTCAACATAAACAGCATACTTGAGCCGGAGACTTAAGCAATCAGGCAATGTTTAAGAGGTTGAATCAGAAACTGAAAAATTCAATGCCATAGCCGGGATTTGAACCACGGATCTTCCGCTTATTGAGCGGCTGCTCTAACCATTAAGCTACCATGGCCAATTTACCAGTACGACATTAAATTCCCCAGCTGGCTTGTGTGTTTAAAAACACCAGCAGTAAGCTTGTTGGCATAAATAAATAATAATCAGTCAAGTGTTTGTAGAAATATCTCCCAATCGAGTGAGATGGCTCCTTGGTAATGTATGAGGCTCGCATTCGATTCCCGTCGACCACCCTATCCTACTAGGGTTTTTCGTGGTTTACCCTGGTGTATAGCGGTATGTTGCAGTAGTTTATCTGCACAGTTTGCATTCCATCATTTCAGTTTCATTTCGTTTCCTTCTCATGTTTCAAGTGTTCTTGTAGGTCAGGAATGGGGAAGAGGTGTGACAGGAATGCAATCGAATATTTAGCCTCTCCACTTTTACCAAGTCATCAAATGCAGCCACCTGTCTCTTCTGTTTCGGTTTGTTTGCGTATACACACGTGTTCACAAACAAGGGAAGTTTCAAGGCGTGCAGTGGCGGAACTGAAGTGGAACATGATGTATTGGTTCTATGATTACGTTGTGTACATTTTCTTTTGTCATAACAAACACAACGTGTTGTTTTTACTAGGAACGCAAAAGTACTTAAGTTCCCATTCGGCTTTAAAGTATATTTTTACCTTGTTGTGCGACATTATTCCACCACTGACACAATTTGAGGGACTGACCGGTTCTCTGAGGTAGATAGATAACAGCGGCGGGCATGGCCGTGTGTAGCCGAGTGGACGGGGTTAAAATTACGATGTAGGGGAAATGACACATTGTGTTAGTTCTCCCGATCTATGTTGTAGGTTTCCTGTCGTGTAGCCCTCTCTGGGCAGCTCCATCATTAGAGTTGGAACTGTTAGGGACTTCCGTGCGTCTCTGTGATCTGTAGCCTCTTGTGGTTCGTTTACGACAATCCCTTTCTCCTGGGAGGTGTTAGACTAAATGAGTCTATGTAGGTCGCAGTGCGTGAGGTGTGCTCCGTTATATGATCTACATTTCAAAGAACTCTTTCCATAGCATTAACCACTTCCGAAATGTTCTTCCTTGTTTTGAGTTATCAACCACTTGTGCTTGTATGAAGCGGAAAGCCGTTATTTGGTTGTTTTTCGCAGTGTATGGTGATAGGACGTTCAACTTTGCCGACTGTGCTGCCCAAGAAGGTGTTGAGATAGAGCAGGTGTTGGGACACACACACACACCCACACGACCTGTTGCTCCTAGTGATGTCATCGGTGTCGTCATCACTCGAGTATACATGCGAGTCGATAGTTGTTTCCTCGTGCACGCTGCAGGGAGTACACAAGTCACGTTGCCCTTTACCCAAAACTACACTGCAAATGCACGGTTTGAGGTCCCTATAATTAACATACCTTAGTATCAGTTAATACGTTATTCAGTTGCATGATTTTCCGCACATATACACTGGAAGCCCGAAATAGTGCGGGGGAGGGGGGGGGGGGGGGAGGGAGTATGTCCCCAAAATTCTATCGTACTTTTTATTTATTTATTTATTTATTTATTTATTTATTTATTTATTTATTTATTTACTTATTTACTTATTTACTTATTATTTTTTAAAGTTATTATTATTATTTAAAGTTATTAATTATAATTCTGATAGCGATCCTTTATTGGACCTCCTAAGTTCAAACTTTCATTAAAGGACAGGTGTTCCACCAATCAGAGAATTCCCATGCAGCAATGGCAAAGCGCAGTATCGATTAATTCTCGAAACGCAACTAGGGCGAGTTTAGAAAACGCTAAAATGGCGGAGGGCGGACATTACTGACAGTGAGATGCAACTTACTCCGCCGGAAATTAAGGCAAAAGCACTGACTGTGACGAAGTACTTATTGCCGGAAAAATCAAGAAAGATTTACGAAGAATAAAGTTTGTCTGAAAACCAATATATTCACTTTGCCTTTAGTGTTACGCAGCATTCCAAGGTTATGCAGCTGTGACGTGCTGGAAACGAATCGATCGTTTAGCGCCTGCGCACAACTCCAAATATCAGCTGTAGGTCATTGCCCCTGGTGAGTGTAGGTACAACATTTTACAATATTTAATCTATAAAATTAGGTATATGGTCGAGCATTAATTGTCGTAAAAAACTTTGGTAATTAAGACGCCTGCTTCGCTCGTTTCCTAATATATACTCGCGTCTTAGTTACTATCATTACAGTCTCGTTGCATAATATACTTTTGGCTACCCCTAGCATGGACCTTTGCCACTGCGGCCGCTGGGTTCCTAGCGTTGACCTTAGCCACTGCAATATTTCCCTAAGCAAGGAGAAATGCACACGGAAGAAGATATTCTGTATGTTAGTGAATTGGTAAGCCATAAACAAGATGATTCTGTGTATGGAGGGACAGTATTCGCCTCCATCTTGGTACAATCAAACAATACGTGGAGGGGGGAAAACAAAATTGTGAATTATGCCGCCAAACAAAACTTGCTGATTTCTTTAAGACAAAGCAAAATTAGGTTAGTGTAAAATGGGTAGTTTGTACTGTATAAATTAAGATCAGTTACATGACTGGAATACACACTTTACAATGTAGTATAGTTTATTATTGCACGAATGTTTGCCCCTGCCTTCACGAATTAATGGACGTTAGTTATGAAATGTTATTTAAATGCTGTATTTTAATTACTAACATCTTGAAAGACATACATTAGCGTCCACTGACACGGCCCGCAAGATTATCACATTGATGCTCTAATGTTTTAAGTTGTTTCTAGTTGCAGTATCTGGTGTTAATTTATAATTTCGTCCAGTACGAAAGCTGTGCAACTGATTCCAAACATATTTCCACTAGTATTCTGTGTTGTGAGGTTTCCTTCTTCGAATCGTTTCAGCACTAGATGCTTCACCGAAGCAACAGTCAGCCTTTTTTGACATTTAAACCTAGCGGCTGTTGTGTCAAATTACGGAAGCTGTAGGACATTGCAGCTAGACTCTCTAACCTGATCATAACATAACAGCACAGGTGATAGTGAGATTTGATACATTTGTCGTGAATGAAGGCTGCCATTGGTTGAAATTTGAAACTGTTGTGCACATGATTGGTTGATTTCAAGCAAGTCGCGTATGAGTGGAAGTCCGAGAATTAACTCTTTGTTCAGAAGGAACATTGTGTGTTTGTGGTAAACCATAAAAGATAGATAAAAGTATTACACGCGAAGGTCGATCTCGTTAAAACTGTATTCAGTGTTAAGTTACCATTGTTTTGTTTCTGGCGATATCGTGCGAAGAGTATGGCATTTCAAAGCCAGCTGACAAGCATTTTACTATCGCTTCTATTGTTTTTCTCTTGCACGTGCTACGAAACGAGTAATGAAACTATTTCTGCCAACATTTATCATGGTTAACATGAAGTACACGGACAAATATGTAGTTTGGAATGCAGAAGATCCTCTACCCTAGTTGAGAGGCAGAGATAAGCAAGTCTGACGCTGATGAGCTATTAGACACGAAATTAAACGCGCAGTTTCCCCATGCAGCCGTTGCTAAGCGACACACACATAGCCTGATGACAAAACACGCTCGCACTCTAATTACGCCACAAGAGAGCGGTTGGGGGCGGGGAAATATATGAAAACTAGTTAAAAACACAATATGACTGTAGTGTTCTTTCCTAGAAGTGTGGTCTGTTTACGTCACGACTGTCATTCATAATGGGCTGTTTACTGTGTTCCTCTAACGAGAATGTGGCTGTAAGGCATATGTTTACATCAAAAATTCAAGAGAAAGATTACAGCTAGGGTTTCAACATTGAGATCCGTACAACTTTGGTATCCCAGTATTGCTAACATATGTTGAATGTTTTCGAAGAAGCCTAAACCTTCTTGGTATGTTGCAAGTCTAGCCTTAATGTTTCTCAGAAAACACCATAATTGTGGATATCAAACTCATTCTGGTGAGAGTCACACAGTGTACTCAGATATGTAAACATATGGGAGGGGAGAAACAAATACTGTAACGAAACACTCTTAGGCCGCTGAGTGTTGTAGGGAATTGTTGTGGGTTCATTCCGGGCGGCAACCTTCTCTATAAACACACATGAATTTTCCTCTACCAATCAGCGACCTAAAAGTGTTTTGTTACAGTAGGTATCTCTTTCTCCCGTCATATGATTCCAGAGTTGTTTTTAGACGTGCCGAATGACCTTTCTAGGATATGCGCTAGCAACTTCATGCAAATTGATGGTGGGGGTAACGTCTCTGTTTCCTTCCTTGAAATAAACAAGGCACTGCTGATAATGGGAGTGAGCACTGTATTTAGTCGTGTTGTGTTCCCGACAGGGTTGTCAAACCGTACGATAATTATGGGGGTGTACGATAATTTGAATGTATGATAGTTCGATATCGGCGAAATATCATTTTCACAGGTTTGTCACTCCAGCGAAGTGAAACTAATTACAAATAACACCACTTTTGTCCTCATTGTCTGTCTCCACCCCATAGCTACTAAGTCTGCTACCCTTTATCCTCTTATTGCCAGTGTGCCCAGGTCTGATAATCTCAATGAAGAAGGAAGGCACTGTTCAGAAAATTGACGATCAATGTAGAAATCTCGGAATACGTGATATTCCGTGTGAAATAAAGAACATGCCTGAACCTGACAGTTTCTGGAGTACTGTTAAACATATGTCACCGTGGTGGAAATACTGATTTCAAAGAACTAGCGACCTTTGCATTATCAGTGGTTTCCTTGCCCTACAGAAGCACTTCTTGTGAAAGAGTTTTTTTTCTAAACTGGGTTTAATAAAAACCAAAGTTAGAAACAGACTGGCACTAGATACTGTAAATGAACTCATTTTGTCGTCTCAACTTATGAAAGAACGTGGTAGATGTTAAAATCTGCAAGTCACCGAGAAGATGTTAAGGTTTATCCCAACAACAAATTTGTGCAATGCTGCAACGGTTGAGGAAGCTGAACTTTCAGATGAATAGTGCGAGAAACATAAGTGCTAAAGTTGTAATATTTGTTGAGGTCATCAATCTTGTAAGTGATATAATAAACATCATTACTCTTACATTTTCATAAGTATTATACGGATATTTTTATTGTTGTAGCGTTTGCTTTATGATGTACGATAATTTTGAATCCAAATCTATAATTTTGAGTGGCTGGTACGATAACTTTACTTTTAAATGTTGGCAATCCTGGTTCCCGATGTTTACTACACGGAATTCGGAGAGATACTAACCCGAAATCCTTATGTCCTATAAATCCAAAAGTGAACTCGATCATAAACCACTGCGCAAATATCTGCCATTCGCCACGTCTAAAATATACATCTGTATAACAGCATCATATGAACACTAAAGAACACTTTACATCTGCAGCTCACTGCGAGAGGAAACAAAACACTCGCGTTATACTACACCTTCACCTTGCGTCTGCATACACTTGCAAGGCAATGCTTCACTAGTTCGCAGAGTACTACGTTACGTTGTTTTTGACTCTTGCGTCTAGTGGAAGTTGTTTGCACATTTGATGACCGTGCTGTGCTTCTGACGTCATTCATACTCTGCATCCAGCTAGCCTGTATCGCAGGCGAGTGCACATCCCTCCGGCCTTTAGAAATAAACAATAAGATAATTTCTGCAAATGTTTATCTCAACTAACAAGAAGAAGATATAGGAATAAGAGTTTGTAAGAATGGTTGGTACAAGAGTAGGGAAAGTCATGTGAGTGCAGCACATCAGATTGTTGAAGAATAGTTCGTACAAGAGTGAGTAGAGAAAGTGATGTGAATGTAATACATTTATTGTTGTCAGGTGGCCAGTAGAATAGCCGTAGGAGGACCTTATTGCCACTAAAGTACGAGTAACAAACCTAACTGAATTTAGCACAATGCGTACATTTGTTGTCGAGAGTCCAGAAAGCCTGAAGATTGAGAGCGAGTTTCTGGGAGTGTTCATTCAGATCAGATTGGCAGCACTGACGCTCCAGACCCATCGCTGTCAAACGTTACGTAAGCTTCTTGATTGACGAAGTAAAATCAAACACAGACATTTGGCAAGTGTTCAGCATGCCCCACATCTGTACACCGTTTTACTGATCAGGATTATGTAAAAGCAATTTATTAGTCAGCGATTGTGCGTATCGATCAAAATTGGGTCAATGTATC
The DNA here is from genome assembly GCA_030765045.1 of Tenodera sinensis. Classification (NCBI taxonomy): domain Eukaryota; kingdom Metazoa; phylum Arthropoda; class Insecta; order Mantodea; family Mantidae; genus Tenodera; species Tenodera sinensis. The sequence goes on from JAUKNM010000041.1 coordinate 2,105,098, forward strand.
TCAGTTTGTCCAAACATTTATATACACACAGAGCCTCAAAACGTGAATTTTCACTAAATATGTTACATTTACTCTAAAATGAAAACTTGGTATTCAAGTTCAAAGACAAGCTAAAATCAGAACACACAATATTTGATTATGCATTGATAAAAACACAAATTTCAATGTTTGAGAGGTAGAACTGGAACTTAAAACATTCAATGCCACAACTGGGATTTGAACCACAGACCTTCTGCTTACCAGGTAGCTGCTCTAACCATAGAGCTATTGTGACAAACTGCCAGAATGGCATTAAATACGAACTGGTTTGAGAATTTAATGCCATTCTGGCAGTTTGTCACAATAGCTCAATGGTTAGAGTAGCTGCCTGGTAAGCAGAAGGTCTGTGGTTCAAATCCCAGTTGTGGCATTGCATTTTTAAGTTCCAGTTCTACCTCTCAAACTTTGCCCACACACGGCTTGTGTGTTTAAAAACACCCACAGTAAGTTTGTTGGCATAAATAAATAACAAATTTCAAAGTTGAAGGAATCTGTTGATTTTCGGTAATGGGAACTAACGTGTATGTTGAGATAGTTAGATTTCGTTATTTCTCCAGAATTGATGATGACGTAGCCTTGATACCGGAATTACTGACAGGTAATATTAATAAATTTATAAAGAAATGCAGCTTAATAATTACAGTAAACAACTTCTATATGTTAAAATCAGTGTATAATGCAAGAAACATAAGTTTCAACAGCTGCTTGTGGATAAAAAGTAGAAGGCAGTTTAAATTTGAGGAAAAATAATTAGTTATAAGTCAGTGTAGCCAAGGCAATTAGGCGTTCCGGTGAGCTCATTCAACAAGAAATACATTATTCGGGTAATTAAATTTCAGTATGTCTAGAAATCAGACAATTGTACAAACATACGTATGACAGTTCTGAAAATTAGAATGGGAAGGGAATTATTAGAATTTAGCAAGTCACAGAGTGAAAAGTTGTGTTTCGGATAAGTGGAGTAAGATTTGGCAACGTATAATGTAGAAATTTCATCATGAGGTGTTTCTAAAATTTGTGTCTTTCGCATCTTACAAAAATGTTTAACTGTGATTGTCTATCGGCCGTCCTTAGCGCATAAAGACCACGCTAGGGTTACCACCAGGGAGCGGGGTTTTAGTAAGAAATCCATCAAGTTAAGCGTGCACCTACAACGGGAAGTAGAAGCGCCGGCCGGCGACCTTGCAGTGCTCTTGTAAACAAGTAGACTGGAAGACAGCACAGAGTACACCCTGCTTCAAAGGTAGCAATACCAGGGTTAAGGGGGCGTTACTAGGTTTTAATGTCTACATCGTGAGCGGTTATTGCAATGTGCAATAATGTATTTCCTAAATTTATGGAAAATAAGTCGCATCCGATTTGCTCGTAGAAAGTTTTTGTATTTTGAAAAACTACGTTGCAGACGTAACAGGAACGTACAAAAACATGACTCTGTGTCTCTGAAACTTGTTCTGTTGTCTAGATAGTCTCTGATGCACATGACTTAATATGTTATTGCGGTTACTATATTACTGAAATTCTTCTCAATGTATGAAAGACCTTCAAACAAGGCTGGTGTAATTACATATTTGCTTCACTGCACGTTTTGCGACATTTTTCTGCACGCCACAGACTTTTATTATGTTTACAATTCTGTGGTAATATTGAGTATAATATACTGCAGCCTGTAGCCATGTCCACCATTTGGTTGTAGAGGCAAGGGAATTCCAGGTGCCATCTGTTTAAGTATCTTGATTTTGGAGGGTGTTTTGCGAAATATCTTTTTCGTGTTGTAAAAGAGGATATAATTTCTTCCGCAACATGGTGGAGACTATGTGCTAGACAAGTTTTAGTTTTTGGAAATGCTTACTGTATTGCTGTGGCAGCTTTCTTCATATAGGAAGTCAAGTAGTAAATCATTTTGTGTTATTGGACAAACACAGTAGAGAGAAGAAAACAAGAAAACAACCAAATATAACATAGGACAGTCGCAGGAAACAGGCTGTTGTGTAGGGGTGGGCGTGTCGTTTCCTCAACCCTCACGCTAGCTGCCGGCTCTATACTCCGTGCTGTTAATATCATTCCTATGTTTGTCTACTAAAATCCCGCTCCCTGGTTATCACATACTTGGTGGTAGCCGAAAGGGGATTCACCATTTAGCATTTGAGCTATTCGTGGCAACTTAGGGTTCTGATTCTTACAATGAAAACAAAACAACTATACAAAAATAATAAAACAACAAAACTCTGTGTGCAAATAAGTTAAATATAATGTAATTTTAGATATAATGATTTTGCCACGGTCTGTCATACAAACACAGCTAGATGTTTACACCTCATTTCATTTTTTTGAAGTGGATATTTTATGTTTGTTTCATTTCACTGCAAATAGTCATCTTGATAGAAATTACGAGTGTGATATGTCAGCTCCCAACGTGACGTCACAGATTCTTTTGTCAGGTCGCCATTATGCCGGACGCCACGATTGCCACCTTTTGTTTTCAGATCTGGTGTTATTTGAGTAAATGAGACAAATAATTTTCCTGCAAGCTTTAGTGCAGTTGTTTAGGATGAAGGATGTCTAACTCTTGTGTATTTAATATGTAGAACAAAAAGTGATATTTTAATTAAATGTCAGAGCAGTTTATGCTGGACGGTTGGTATTACGCGTGGTGTCTGTCACTCAGTTTGCAAGACAAGTGATGCTGGATGAATTAACATCTGAATGATGCATACTGTCGGGAGATGTTAACAAAAGCCTGTTAACAATGAACGTAAATCTCCGCGCATACAGGCGGATGTCAATCAAATGGTCCAATGATTCCATTCGGTTGCTAGTTGTCTGGTGACCTGTTACTGCCTTCCATTTCTGAAACACCTTCAACAGAAAAGGGATAAAACGGTTACATAAACGTGTATTTATTTATTTAAACGAGCAATTCTTGTTTATAAATATATTTCGCATATCTCGGAAACGATTCAAACGGTTTGGCTCTAACTTTGTATTCAGATAAGGTTTTGCTTTTTGACTTTATGTATATAGGCGTCTTTCCTGTAAAAACGGGATTTTACCCACAAAAAACATTTTTTATTCGCTCTTCTACGAATAATTCATTAACTTTTCTGTATGTTTGAAATAGAAATACTATGTATTACATTCACACTGTTTTCTCTACTCACTTTTAGGTAACACATTCACATCTCTTTCTCTACTCCTTTTATAAAGAATTTTCCTGAAAAAACGGGATTTTATACAAAAAAACCATTTCGTTTATCCCGTCTTCTACAAATAACATACAATTTTCTGTACGTTTGAAATAGAAATATTAGTCACACTGTTTTCTCTACTCACTTTTAGATACCTAACACATTCACATCTCTTTCTGTACTCCTTTTATAAAGAATTTTCCTGAAAAAACGGGATTTTATACAAAAAACCATTTCGTTTATTCCGTCTTCTACAAATAATATACAATTTTCTGTACGTTGAAAAATAAATATTAGTCACAGTGTTTTCTCTAGTCACTGTTAGATACCTAACATTCACATCTCTTTCTCTACCCACTCTTCTACAAACAATTCATATCATCTATAGATGTATGTTTGTATGTATCTAATGGTTAATCTCCTAAACCACTTGATCGACCCGCGAAATTCAGCACATATATGTTGTTTTTCACAGATAAGCTTTTTATGCTATCCATTTTAATATACAGTATAATACTTTCACATGGTTTTCTCTATTCGCTTTTCTTTTACGTAACACATATAACCTTCTCTACTCGCCCTTCAACATAGAATTTATACAGTTTTCTATACTTGAAATATAAATGCAACGTATAACATCTAAATAAGCATCTTCTCCATAAGATAAAAATATTGCAACCTCTTTCTCTACTGCATCACTTAGTAAGTGGAGCACGTATTGTGTTCGACGACCCGAGATTTAACTGAAAATACATGTTTTGAAATCCCTGATTTAAAAAAAATCTGATGTGTTACACTCACACGACTTTCTCCACTCTTGTACAAACTATTCTTACAAACACTTATTTCTCCACTTCATCTTAATACAGATAAGCATTTGTACAAATCATCTTATAATTTTCTTTTAGCTGCAAGGGGAATACAATAGGCTCTAAAATATGGTTGAATGTGTTAAGAGTGGTCGCTATATGATGAGTTTGAAATTCCATTCTCTTTGCATAACTAAGAGCTAAAAAAGGAATAACTACCTACTTCCCATTTAAGAACGGCCCATAAGTATAACAAAATTCTGACGACTAATATCTCCGAAATGGATCATTTCACAAAAAAGACTACTTTATATAAATTGTGTGTTTTAGCAAAGTCTACATTTTTTGTATAGTAAGATTTGGTCTATCTCTAACGGTTATTTATGGACGCTTTTAACTGCTATAGTTCTCAGAGTCCCATGCAATGTTGGGCGTGAAACACCATTTAATTTTGCTCAGAGGCCTCTTTAGCACACTTCAGATTATTTTGCGTACATCTACTACGCGGGACCTCCGGGTTTACTTCCCTTCCGAAGGAATCGTTGCTAAGGAATTTTACGTCCGAAAAAAATTCATTGTCCTCACTGGTCTTTTAATCTCAAAGCCATCACAGTATGACCAGTTCTTAATAGATTTGGCTTTCACTTAAGTCTACTATATTGTGCTATTCCAATTGTACCTACAAGGAAATATGCAATAAAAACATTTCTATAAAATAAGAGGTGGGATCAGAGCTGAAACGTTCAATGCCATAGCCGGGATTTGAACCACAGATCTTCCGCTTATTCGAGCAGCTGCTCTAACCACTAAGGTACCGTTGCCAGCTTGCCAGTATGACATTAAAATCCCGGCTATGGTATTGAATTTTTCCTGATTCTACATCTTAAAAATTGACCACACACAACTTGTGTGTTTAAAAACACCAACAGTATTTGTTGGCATAAGGGACACTGGGAGTAAAATTTGAAAGTTCCACATTTTTTGATAGCTTTTTCTGAAATTTTTATTGTGTTTGTATTTATATGAGAATAGGCGGTACAACAAATTTCATTGAAATTGGATAATTCGTTTATGATATATAAATTATTTTATGAATTTAATAGGCACATTTTCAAAATAGAGCTCGCGTCTATTGACTTTTCAAAATTCATTTATATTGGCACAACTGGTACTCTAAAACATGGGTAACAATTGTATGAAGAGATATTTCAAATACGTTTGTTGATTATGCTGTACATATTTTTTAATAACAAAGAAAATTTAATCTTAAAAATTATTGATTTTTTTCATACGAAAAAAAAGTTTTTGGAATTCACGTTAATGATAACATCAATATTGAATCATAGTTTTGTTTAGCTGCTATTTATGAATACTTTTGGAAATTTTCATTGAATTTGAAGCAAAAGTCAGGCGCGACCTTCTTTTGGAATGTGCAGAAATGTAGTTTTGAGAAAAACAGGCTTTTATATAGGAACATGCTGTGTACGTTAAGGGAAGAGCACTGGGCCGTAATGACCACGTGGAGTGGGGGATATGAAAAATGTTAGCTGATCCAAATGCACAGGAGTTCCAGGAACATTTTAAGGTAAAAAAACAATTTTCGACTTTTTGACAATTTTGACCAAAATTTCACTCCCAGTGTCCCTTAAACATTGACCACACACAACTTGTGTGTTTAAAAACACCAGCAGTAAGTTTGTTGGCATAAATAAATAATAATTTCTACAAATGTTTATTTTGATTAACATCAATAGATGAAAGAACATATGTTTATTAAAATAGTTTGTGTAAGATTGAGTAGAGAAAGTCATGTGAATGAAACAAATGTTTTAGAAATAGAGCTGTAGATTTCCCAAAAAGCAGGAGATTTGCTGCAAAATGAGTAGATATGGCAAGCGTGGAAGCCAAGAGTTGTATGAACACGGAACTGAATGACGTCACGTACCTGAACTGCAAGCTTGCACGACCTACGTTTTAATTCCCGTAGTGGAAAAGTTCACAACAGGTTTCTTGTTTTACAGATGTGGAAACTTGCATCCGATGCTGTTTATTACTATAGATGATCTAAGCTAAGCTAAATGAAGCAAGTGTAGGCGAACCCGTAGCACACGTCAACACTTCCCTCATGTTAGGTAGGGCAAGTGTCACTTGCTTTCACGGAAATGCACGTTTTGAGACTCCCTCAATAAACCTTTCTCATGGTTTCTTCTCAGTGTTGCCAACTTAGTAGTTTTCCCACTAAATCTGGTGCTTTTAAGCACCCATCTACTGTTCAAATTTTCCACCTAGTGGCTAGTGGGAATTATGGTTGGTTTTTTAAAATATTTGCTTGGTTTTACGGACAAATTATTCAAAGTTACTTGATTCATTCAACAGTGCAAACAACCCTTGAATTTCTAACACCTATAATCGCTCCACCCTTAGATCCGCACTTGATGTAAACACAACTAACTCATGATACGCCGAAACCGAAGCACACCATAAAATATAGTACCTTAAATATTGGCAATTATCTGCAAGTTTTCAAGATATGTGATAACCTTTGTAAACACTACTTGAATGTAACGGTATTCCTGAAACTGCCGAGTAAATATCATTCTGTTGCGTCATAAACACGAGGTATGAGTCCAGTTTTAGTTTGTATTAGTCGCACCTGATATGAACATCAGGTTATCGCGGAAGGATACAAGGGGCGGTTCTAAGGCTGGACGGAGTATAAATATTTGGTTTTTCAACAGTTTTTGGTTTCTTTCCTGCGTTGTTTTGCTTATTTGTGGAATAGAATGAGTTAGAAATAATTGACAAACGTCTTTGTTTACTTGTTTTGTTATTGCTCATTGCAATTTTGAGAAAAAAAAATCGTGTGTTTTAACGAGATCTACATTTTATCTCGTTAAAACACCACTTATGTTTGAGAGGTAGAACTGGAACTTAAAAATTCAATGCCACAACTGGGATTTGAACCACAGACCTTCCGCTTACCGGGCGGCTGCTCTACCACTGAGCTATTGTGACAAACTGCCAGAATGGCATTAAATTCTCAAACCAGCTCGTATTTCTCCTGGTAAACCACAAAGGCGGTCTCACATCAGAGACTTCTGAAGGTTATTTAATCCTGGGATATAAAGTACTTATAATAGTAAGTCACCATTGGGGTAATTTGTCTCTGATGTGAGACTGCCTTTGTGGTTTACCAGGAGAAATACGAACTGGTTTGAGAATTTAATGCCATTCTGGCAGTTTGTCACAATAGCTCAGTGGTAGAGCAGCCGCCCGGTAAGCGGAAGGTCTGTGGTTCAAATCCCAGTTGTGGCATTGAATTTTTAAGTTCCAGTTCTACCTCTCAAAGTTTGCCCACACACGGCTTGTGTGTTTAAAAACACCAACACTAAGTTTGTTGGCATAAATAAATAATAATTACCACTTATGTTATTTTTGAGTATGTGTGTGTGTGTGTGTGTGTGTGTGTGTGTGTGTGTGTGTGTGTGTGTGTGTGTGTGTGTGAGTGTGTGTGCGCGCGCGCGTTTGTGTGCGCGTGTGTAAACACAGTAACTCTAAACAGAAAACTTTATTCATGTGCATTATAGGTGCATATTGCTTTTAATTTTACACCAAATTGGACCTGTTTATTTTCCGTCGACAAATGTTTCTTTTATGTGTAAACTTGCAGCCGCTTACAGCAACGCCCTGTATAGTGTTTCAAGCCTATAGTCGGACGAAGGAGCGCTCACGTGTTCTTTGATAACAAACGCGCCATATCTGATTTTAGGTTGCAAACAAATCAGAGAAAGAAGTGCATCGAGTGTAGAAACAAATGCCGGCGCAGCTTGGCGTTGCCTTGGAAACACAAGGTATATAAATGCCATGTATGAAGCCGAAATTCATTGAAATAAATGACTTGTCGCGCCAGCTGATTCTTTTCACACAATTCTGGACGCTTTCCAAATACAGAGGCAATTCAAATCAATTCAGAAGAACCCTTCTGTGTGGGATTAATCAAGTTCCTCTGCCGCGAGACAAAAGGATGTGACGGAGTCCTCGAAGCGATGAAAAAATACTGCACTAGGTGCTTCTAGAATAATCTGGTGCTGGCAAAAATTCCTTCATACCCTCCGGAAATCTCCTGCAACTGCGCACCGACTCTTAAATTTACTTCAACTCAGTTCTACAATCATCATTTCGAACTTCAACATTTAAAGTGTAATATTACCAATGCAGAAGCAATTTTGGATGAAAAAAATCTGATGTGTTGCACTCACATGACTTTCTCTACTCTTGTACTAACCATTCTTACAAACTCTTATTACTATATCTTCTTCATGTTAATACAGATATCTGATGTGTTACACTCACATGACTTTCTCTACTCTTGTAGTAACCATACTTACAAACTCTTATTACTATATCTTCTTCATGTTAATACAGATATCTGATGTGTTACACTCACATGACTTTCTCTACTCTTGTAGTAACCATTCTTACAAACTCTTATTACTATATCTTCTTCATGTTAATACAGATATCTGATGTGTTACACTCACATGACTTTCTCTACTCTTGTAGTAACCATTCTTACAAACTCTTATTACTATATCTTCTTCATGTTAATACAGATATCTGATGTGTTACACTCACATGACTTTCTCTACTCTTGTAGTAACCATTCTTACAAACTCTTATTACTATATCTTCTTCATGTTAATACAGATATCTGATGTGTTACACTCACATGACTTTCTCTACTCTTGTACTAACCATTCTTACAAACTCTTATTACTATATCTTCTTCATGTTAATACAGATATCTGATGTGTTACATTCACATGACTTTCTCTACTCTTGTACTAACCATTCTTACAAACTCTTATTACTATATCTTCTTCATGTTAATACAGATATCTGATGTGTTGCACTCACATGACTTTCTCTACTCTTGTACTAACCATACTTACAAACTCTTATTACTATATCTTCTTCATGTTAATACAGATATCTGATGTGTTACACTCACATGACTTTCTCTACTCTTGTAGTAACCATACTTACAAACTCTTATTACTATATCTTCTTCATGTTAATACAGATATCTGATGTGTTACACTCACATGACTTTCTCTACTCTTGTAGTAACCATTCTTACAAACTCTTATTACTATATCTTCTTCATGTTAATACAGATATCTGATGTGTTACATTCACATGACTTTCTCTACTCTTGTACTAACCATTCTTACAAACTCTTATTACTATATCTTCTTCATGTTAATACAGATATCTGATGTGTTGCACTCACATGACTTTCTCTACTCTTGTACTAACCATACTTACAAGCTCTTATTACTATATCTTCATGTTAATACAGATATCTGATGTGTTACACTCACATGACTTTCTCTACTCTTGTACTAACCATTCTTACAAACTCTTATTACTATATCTTCTTCATGTTAATACAGATATCTGATGTGTTACACTCACATGACTTTCTCTACTCTTGTACTAACCATTCTTACAAACTCTTATTACTATATCTTCTTCATGTTAATACAGATATCTGATGTGTTACATTCACATGACTTTCTCTACTCTTGTACTAACCATTCTTACAAACTCTTATTACTATATCTTCTTCATGTTAATACAGATATCTGATGTGTTACACTCACATGACTTTCTCTACTCTTGTACTAACCATTCTTACAAACTCTTATTACTATATCTTCTTCATGTTAATACAGATATCTGATCTGTTACATTCACATGACTTTCTCTACTCTTGTACTAACCATTCTTACAAACTCTTATTACTATATCTTCTTCATGTTAATACAGATATCTGATGTGTTACACTCACATGACTTTCTCTACTCTTGTACTAACCATTCTTACAAACTCTTATTACTATATCTTCTTCATGTTAATACAGATATCTGATGTGTTACACTCACATGACTTTCTCTACTCTTGTACTAACCATTCTTACAAACTCTTATTACTATATCTTCTTCGTGTTAATACAGATATCTGATGTGTTGCACTCACATGACTTTCTCTACTCTTGTACTAACCATTCTTACAAACTCTTATTACTATATCTTCTTCTTGTTAATACAGATATCTGATGTGTTACACTCACATGACTTTCTCTACTCTTGTACTAACCATTCTTACAAACTCTTATTACTATATCTTCTTCATGTTAATACAGATATCTGATGTGTTACACTCACATGACTTTCTCTACTCTCGTACTAACCATTCTTACAAACTCTTATTACTATATCTTCTTCATGTTAATACAGATATCTGATGTGTTACACTCACATGACTTTCTCTACTCTTGTACTAACCATTCTTACAAACTCTTATTACTATATCTTCTTCATGTTAATACAGATATCTGATGTGTTACACTCACATGACTTTCTCTACTCTTGTACTAACCATTCTTACAAACTCTTATTACTATATCTTCTTCATGTTAATACAGATATCTGATGTGTTACACGCACATGACTTTCTCTACTCTTGTACTAACCATTCTTACAAACTCTTATTGCTATATCTTCTTCATGTTAATACAGATATCTGATGTGTTACACTCACATGACTTTCTCTACTCTTGTACTAACCATTCTTACAAACTCTTATTCCTATATCTTCTTCATGTTAATACAGATATCTGATGTGTTACACTCACATGACTTTCTCTACTCTTGTACTAACCATTCTTACAAACTCTTATTACTATATCTTCATGTTAATACAGATATCTGATGTGTTACACTCACATGACTTTCTCTACTCTTGTACTAACCATTCTTACAAACTCTTATTACTATATCTTCTTCATGTTAATACAGATATCTGATGTGTTACACTCACATGACTTTCTCTACTCTCGTACTAACCATTCTTACAAACTCTTATTACTATATCTTCTTCATGTTAATACAGATATCTGATGTGTTACATTCACATGACTTTCTCTACTCTTGTACTAACCATTCTTACAAACTCTTATTACTATATCTTCTTCATGTTAATACAGATATCTGATGTGTTACACTCACATGACTTTCTCTACTCTTGTACTAACCATTCTTACAAACTCTTATTACTATATCTTCTTCATGTTAATACAGATATCTGATGTGTTACACTCACATGACTTTCTCTACTCTTGTACTAACCATTCTTACAAACTCTTATTACTATATCTTCTTCGTGTTAATACAGATATCTGATGTGTTGCACTCACATGACTTTCTCTACTCTTGTACTAACCATTCTTACAAACTCTTATTACTATATCTTCTTCATGTTAATACAGATATCTGATGTGTTACACTCACATGACTTTCTCTACTCTTGTACTAACCATTCTTACAAACTCTTATTACTATATCTTCTTCGTGTTAATACAGATATCTGATGTGTTACACTCACATGACTTTCTCTACTCTTGTACTAACCATTCTTACAAACTCTTATTCCTATATCTTCTTGATGTTAATACAGATATCTGATGTGTTACACTCACATGACTTTCTCTACTCTTGTACTAACCATTCTTACAAACTCTTATTACTATATCTTCATGTTAATACAGATATCTGATGTGTTACACTCACATGACTTTCTCTACTCTTGTACTAACCATTCTTACAAACTCTTATTACTATATCTTCTTCATGTTAATACAGATATCTGATGTGTTACACTCACATGACTTTCTCTACTCTCGTACTAACCATTCTTACAAACTCTTATTACTATATCTTCTTCATGTTAATACAGATATCTGATGTGTTACACTCACATGACTTTCTCTACTCTTGTACTAACCATTCTTACAAACTCTTATTACTATATCTTCTTCATGTTAATACAGATATCTGATGTGTTGCACTCACATGACTTTCTCTACTCTTGTACTAACCATTCTTACAAACTCTTATTCCTATATCTTCTTCATGTTAATACAGATATCTGATGTGTTACACTCACATGACTTTCTCTACTCTTGTACTAACCATTCTTACAAACTCTTATTACTATATCTTCTTCATGTTAATCCAGATATCTGATGTGTTACACTCACATGACTTTCTCTACTCTTGTACTAACCATTCTTACAAACTCTTAATACTATATCTTCTTCGTGTTAATACAGATATCTGATGTGTTACACTCACATGACTTTCTCTACTCTTGTACTAACCATTCTTACAAACTCTTATTACTATATCTTCTTCGTGTTAATACAGATATCTGATGTGTTGCACTCACATGACTTTCTCTACTCTTGTACTAACCATTCTTACAAACTCTTATTACTATATCTTCTTCATGTTAATACAGATATCTGATGTGTTACACTCACATGACTTTCTCTACTCTTGTACTAACCATTCTTACAAACTCTTATTACTATATCTTCTTCATGTTAATACAGATATCTGATGTGTTACACTCACATGACTTTCTCTACTCTCGTACTAACCATTCTTACAAACTCTTATTACTATATCTTCTTCATGTTAATACAGATATCTGATGTGTTACATTCACATGACTTTCTCTACTCTTGTACTAACCATTCTTACAAACTCTTATTACTATATCTTCTTCATGTTAATACAGATATCTGATGTGTTACACTCACATGACTTTCTCTACTCTTGTACTAACCATTCTTACAAACTCTTATTACTATATCTTCTTCATGTTAATACAGATATCTGATGTGTTACACTCACATGACTTTCTCTACTCTTGTACTAACCATTCTTACAAACTCTTATTACTATATCTTCTTCGTGTTAATACAGATATCTGATGTGTTGCACTCACATGACTTTCTCTACTCTTGTACTAACCATTCTTACAAACTCTTATTACTATATCTTCTTCATGTTAATACAGATATCTGATGTGTTACACTCACATGACTTTCTCTACTCTTGTACTAACCATTCTTACAAACTCTTATTACTATATCTTCTTCATGTTAATACAGATATCTGATGTGTTACACTCATATGACTTTCTCTACTCTCGTACTAACCATTCTTACAAAGTCTTATTACTATATCTTCTTCATGTTAATACAGATATCTGATGTGTTACACTCACATGACTTTCTCTACTCTTGTACTAACCATTCTTACAAACTCTTATTACTATATCTTCTTCATGTTAATACAGATATCTGATGTGTTACACTCACATGACTTTCTCTACTCTTGTACTAACCATTCTTACAAACTCTTATTACTATATCTTCTTCATGTTAATACAGATATCTGATGTGTTACACTCACATGACTTTCTCTACTCTTGTACTAACCATTCTTACAAACTCTTATTCCTATATCTTCTTCATGTTAATACAGATATCTGATGTGTTACACTCACATGACTTTCTCTACTCTTGTACTAACCATTCTTACAAACTCTTATTCCTATATCTTCTTCATGTTAATACAGATATCTGATGTGTTACACTCACATGACTTTCTCTACTCTTGTACTAACCATTCTTACAAACTCTTATTACTATATCTTCATGTTAATACAGATATCTGATGTGTTACACTCACATGACTTTCTCTACTCTTGTACTAACCATTCTTACAAACTCTTATTACTATATCTTCTTCATGTTAATACAGATATCTGATGTGTTACACTCACATGACTTTCTCTACTCTCGTACTAACCATTCTTACAAACTCTTATTACTATATCTTCTTCATGTTAATACAGATATCTGATGTGTTACACTCACATGACTTTCTCTACTCTTGTACTAACCATTCTTACAAACTCTTATTACTATATCTTCTTCATGTTAATACAGATATCTGATGTGTTGCACTCACATGACTTTCTCTACTCTTGTACTAACCATTCTTACAAACTCTTATTCCTATATCTTCTTCATGTTAATACAGATATCTGATGTGTTACACTCACATGACTTTCTCTACTCTTGTACTAACCATTCTTACAAACTCTTATTACTATATCTTCTTCATGTTAATACAGATATCTGATGTGTTACACTCACATGACTTTCTCTACTCTTGTACTAACCATTCTTACAAACTCTTATTACTATATCTTCTTCATGTTAATACAGATATCTGATGTGTTGGACTCACATGACTTTCTCTACTCTTGTACTAACCATTCTTACAAACTCTTATTCCTGTATCTTCATGTTAAGATAAACATTTGTACAAATTATCTGATTTCCTTATAGGTACAAGGGGAATATGGGAATACAGTAGGCTTTGAGATTCCGTTCTCTTTGCACGGCTAAGATATAAAAAAATGAATAACGACCCTCCATTTGACGAAAATTTGTTTTGCAAAACTCATACAAATAACAGGGAATATCTCCGAAATGGTTCACTCTACAAAAATAATTATTTGGACACCAATTGTGCGTTTTAGTAACATCTCCATTTTCTGTATAGTAAGACTTGGTCTATCACTTACGGTTTGCCAGTTATACAAAAGTTATCAAGAGTAAATAGGACTACATGTGCTCTATCCAGAAAATTGAATATATACACTTTATTTGTCATAAAAGTATCTTAAATATATGGCATTTTAATCAAAATCATTAGCCATTTTCGAGAAAATGAAAATTTTCGAAAAATATTCATGTAAACGGTGGTTTAGGGCGGGGGAATTTTCCTCAAAATGTTCGTGTCAGATTCTTAAAAGATGTTAAACTTAAATACCAACTTCGGTTTTCAACCGACTTTTCGTTTTTGAGTTATGCTGTCCACAGACCGACAGACTGACACGTACACGCGCGCTCGCGAATCTTTTAGTAAAAATCTGATGTGTTGCACTCAAATGACTTTCTCTACTCTTGTACTAACCATTCTTACAAACTCTTATTCCTATATCTTCTTCGTGTTAGTTAAAATAAACATTTGTATAACTTATCTTATTCCTTATTTCCTTATAGGTACAAGGGGAATATTAGAATACAGTAGGCTTTGTGCGATAGTCTAATATTTGAGATTCTGTTGTCTTTGCACACTTGATATATAAAAAAATGAAAAGCGATGATCCATTTCACGAAAGTTCTAAGTTTTCCGAAACTCACACACATAACAAAGAATATCTCCGAAATGGTTCACCCTACGAGAAAATTTATTCAGACATTAATTGTGTATTTTAGCAAGATCTACATTTTTTGTATAGTATGATTTGGTCTATCTCTAACGGTTTACCAGTTATGCAAAAGTCGTCCAGAGTAAATACGACTACAGGGGCTATAGCCAGAAAATTCAAGATATACATTTCATTTGTCATCAAAATATCTCAAACATATGACATTTTAATCAAAATCGTTAGAGCCGTTTTCAAGAAAATCCAAATTTTCGAAAAAATTTTCATGTAATGGGTAGTTTAGGGTGGGGCTATTTTCTTTAAAATCTTCGTGTCGCATCCTTGAAAGACATTAAACTTAAATACCAACTTTGGCTTTTAACCGAGTTTTTGTTTTTGAGTTATGCTGTCCACAAACAGACACACACACGGACCTTTTTCTAAAAATTCTTTTTTTGGATTCAGGGGGCCTCAAAACATGTATTTCCGGTGAAATCTCGACATCGAATTTTTAGGTGGAATACAATACTTGCCCTACTTACCAGTAGGGAAAGTAAAAAGAATAGAAAAAGGGAATAGGAGATGCTGATAAATTGGTTACCTTTAACAAGTCCTGCATTTGTATAGTAAGATTTTGTCTATGTCTTACGGTTTAGCAGTTATACAAATCATTCTGAATAAAGAGGACTTGTGAGATAATTCCCAGAAAATTCAAGATATAGGTATATTTATTTCAATTGTCATATCAAATACCCAGTGGTTACTTTGTAAACCCAATTAATTCAATTACCTATGTGCTTACGGTCGATTTCAATAAAATTAATTCTTTGAAATAAATGTAACTGCGGGATATTTAACAGACAGTTAATGTTAAATGAGCGAGTTTTTATTATATTATGTTTTTGTAATTACTCAGCTTTCAAATGCAGATGTTGACCTCTCAAAATGTATTTAATATTTTCGCATACTGCACATATATCCAATGGTATGGGAACAATCACAACGATATCATTAAAACAATTTACGTTCTAGAGCAATCAAACCGCAAAAGTGCAATAATTTAGTAATTATATTTTCGCTCTCATCGAAAACGTAAACATGGTTTGTACTTGATGCTTCGGTGTCAGGTATGACGTATGGTTACGAGACACCTAGCATAGCGTGCTGTACAGATGCATTTAAATGTACCTACATGCATGACCTACATTAACATTACAATTACTGCATTGCGGTTACTTTTTAATGACGTTCGCATGTTTACAGATGCTAATCGCATTTATGACGCTCCTAAACGCACTCATGAAAATAGAGGAAAATCTGCCACATGGACGTGAGAAACATTCAACAAAATTATTACTTCATAAAAAATGCAAGGAAAAATGTCCACAAAAAATGTGCTCCGCAAAATAAAAGGTCTAATAAAAGCTCAAGAATATTTTTCTAGGGCATTTGAAACATAGCATTTTAACAAAATCCCTATCGAGTGTCTGTTTTGAGGTTTAAGTATTTTTTTAAAAATCTCTGATGTATTTACATTCACATACCCTTAGCGCTACAGCCCAGGAAGGGCCTTGGCTTGCCGCCCAGCCGCTGCGTCCCCCACCTCTGCCCACTACAGGCGTCATTGGTGGGGTGCAGTACTGGAGGGTGGGACGTGGTCAGCGCTCCAAGCCCTCCCGGCCAGTTATACGGCCTTCACGACCTGAGGCTGCTACTTCTCCATCAAGTAGCTACTCAATTGGTCCACCCGGGACTAGCGAGGCTGAGTGTACCCCGTGCCAGTCCTCCCTTGCTGGTACCGGGGATCGAACCCGGGTCCTCCACACCAGAGAGGCGGTCATTACATTCACATGTCTTTCTCTATCCATTCTCCATTCGTCTATCCAGTTCAGGAATGGGCACGAGAGGAGAGTTAGCGACTGAACTTCCCTTCACCCCACATTCTCTTGCCGAGTGACAAAACTTGTTTGGATACATGCAGTGGTGGGTTCGTTCCATCTGCGCGGCAGTAATAATTTCTATACAGTTATTAACTGTTTTGTTTATATTAAACAAATTTTGCATACAATAATTATTACTGTGGTTAGGAAAATTACATAATCTTCAAGTTTATAACATTCCTTTATCTCATACAAATAATATCCTTACACTGTCTTATGATTATATTACTAAATTGTTTCTCTTTCACAATAAATAAAGTAGTAAAGTTACATTGCTATTTAGTCATAAACTATTTTAAAACTATTTGATCAACATAATAAATTGTTTGGTTTTAAACTTAATATTATGTTCAAGCTTTGAAACACGAAATACATGTTTATATTAAATAAACTAATAAGAAACTAAACCACTAAACAGTGGAATCATATCGTCCTTTTATATATTTATAAATACAAGTATTCAGAAAGTACCTTTTGAAATTGTAAATAAATACCTGTAAGTTTGATTTATGCTTCTGATCAAACATGTTTTTAATATTATAACGCTTTATATTTGTAAATTGAAATCCGTATATCTACCAGTCTTCATGAAACAGTCATGCTCGTCACTGAATGAGGCGTGTCGGAACCTGAACAGCAGTACAGGGAAGGAATGGCTGGTGGAGTGAGGCAAGAACGCGTTTCAGTGGAGGGGCCGTTTTGAGCCTATTTTGCCAATGCCTATTAATCGAGATAAATGTTTGTAGAAATTATAATTACATATTTCCTTTTATATACAATTGGAACGTGAGAATGCAATATACTTCAGTGGTAGTCAAATAGTTTAACAACTGGTCGCTATGTGGTGGTTTTGACATTCCATTCTCTTTGTATGGCCCGGACAAAAAAGGGGAAAAACAGTTTCTCATTTGAGAAAAGTATAAGTATTGAATAATTCGGCCACTCTACATTTTTTGGCAGGAAGGTTTTTTTTTGGTCTATTACGGTTTAGCAGTTATGTAAAAGTTGAGTCGTCCATAATGAAGAGGACCTCTAAGGACATTCCCAACATGTACATTCCATTTGTCTTTACCTTAAATATATAGCATTTTATCAAAATTATTAGATCCATATTTGAGCAAATATAAATTTTTGAAAAATATTGCATTTAAAGTGTAGTCCGGGCTAGGGGGGGGGGGGGGGGCGGGCTGAATTTCCCAGAAAAATCGTTGTGTCGTATCGTTACAAGATGCCGAAGTTAAATATCAAGTTTGGTATTAACGTATATTTCCTGTTTACTTTCTGTACTGCGTATACTAAAGTAGAGGAAATATTGTATTCCACCCAAAAATTCGATGTCGAGATTTCACTGCAAATATATGTTTTGAGTCCCCCTGAATCAAAAGAGAAGCATTTTTAGAAAAAGGTGTGTGTGTGTGCGCGTGCGTGCGTGCGTGTGTGTGTGTGTGTGTGTGCGCGCGCGTGTGTGTTTGTCAGTCTGTCAGTCTGTGGACAGCATAACTCAAAAACGAGAAGTCGGTTAAAAACCAAAGTTAGTATTTAAGTTTAATGTCTCTCAAGGATGCGACACGAAGATTTTGAAGAAAAGTTTTCCATCCTAAACTACCCTTTACATCGAAAATTTTTCGAAAATGACATAATAATTTTGATTAAAATCCATATCTTTAAGATATTTTTATACCAAATGAAATGTATATGTTGAATTTTCTGGCTATAGACCATGTAGTCCTGTTTACTCTGGATGACTTTTGAATAACTGGTAAACCGTAAGAGATAGACCAAATCTTAGTATACAAAAAACGTAGATCTTCCTAAAACACACTGTTTATGTCGAAATAATTTTTATGTTAGAGTGAACCATTTGGGAGATATTCCTTTTTATTTGTGTCAGTTTCGCAAAACTTATACTTCCGTAAAATGGAACATCGTTGTTCATTTTTTATGTTAACCGTGCAAAGAGAGCGGAGTTTGAAAGCTTTAAAACATTTGAGTATCGCTCAAAGCCTACTGTATTCTCATATTGTACTTACAACGAAATAAGCAATAAGATAATTTGTACAAATGTTTATCTCAACTAACACGAAGAAGATATAGGAATAAGAGTTTGTCAGAATGGTTAGTACAAGAGTAGAGAAAGTCATGTGAGTGTTAACACATCAGATATCTGTATTAACATGAAGAAGATATAGGAATAAGAGTTTGTAAGAATGGTTAGTACAAGAGTAGAGAAAGTCATATGAGTGTAACACATCAGATATCTGTATTAACATGAAGAAGATATAGTAATAAGAGTTTGTAAGAATGGTTAGTACAAGAGTAGAGAAAGTCATGTGAGTGTAACACATCAGATATCTGTATTAACATGAAGAAGATATAGTAATAAGAGTTTGTAAGAATGGTTAGTACAAGAGTAGAGAAAGTCATGTGAATGTAACACGTCAGATATCTGTATTAACATGAAGAAGATATAGGAATAAGAGTTTGTAAGAATGGTTAGTACAAGAGTAGAGAAAGTCATGTGAATGTAACACATCAGATATCTGTATTAACATGAAGAAGATATAGGAATAAGAGTTTGTAAGAATGGTTAGTACAAGAGTAGAGAAAGTCATGTGAGTGTAACACATCAGATATCTGTATTAACATGAAGAAGATATAGGAATAAGAGTCTGTTAGAATGGTTAGTACAAGAGTAGAGAAAGTCATGTGAATGTAACACATCAGATATCTGTATTAACATGAAGAAGATATAGTAATAAGAGTTTGTAAGAATGGTTAGTACAAGAGTAGAGAAAGTCATGTGAGTGTAACACATCAGATATCTGTATTAACATGAAGAAGATATAGTAATAAGAGTTTGTAAGAATGGTTAGTACAAGAGTAGAGAAAGTCATGTGAGTGTAACACATCAGATATCTGTATTAACATGAAGAAGATATAGGAATAAGAGTTTGAAAGAATGGTTAGTACAAGAGTAGAGAAAGTCATGTGAACGTAACACATCAGATATCTGTATTAACATGAAGAAGATATAGTAATAAGTGTTTGTAAGAATGGCTAGTACAAGAGTAGAGAAAGTCATGTGAATGTAACACATCAGATATCTGTATTAACATGAAGAAGATATAGGAATAAGAGTTTGAAAGAATGGTTAGTACAAGAGTAGAGAAAGTCATGTGAACGTAACACATCAGATATCTGTATTAACATGAAGAAGATATAGTAATAAGAGTTTGTAAGAATGGCTAGTACAAGAGTAGAGAAAGTCATGTGAGAGCAACACATCAGATATCTGTATTAACATGAAGAAGATATAGGAATAAGAGTTTGAAAGAATGGTTAGTACAAGAGTAGAGAAAGTCATGTGAACGTAACACATCAGATATCTGTATTAACATGAAGAAGATATAGCAATAAGGGTTTGTAAGAATGGTTAGTACAAGAGTAGAGAAAGTCATGTGAGTGTAACACATCAGATATCTGTATTAACATGAAGAAGATATAGTAATAAGAGTTTGTAAGAATGGTTAGTACAAGAGTAGAGAAAGTCATGTGAGTGTAACACATCAGATATCTGTATTAACATGAAGAAGATATAGTAATAAGAGTTTGTAAGAATGGTTAGTACAAGAGTAGAGAAAGTCATGTGAGTGTAACACATCAGATATCTGTATTAACATGAAGAAGATATAGTAATAAGAGTTTGTAAGAATGGTTAGTACAAGAGTAGAGAAAGTCATGTGAGTGTAACACATCAGATATCTGTATTAACATGAAGAAGATATAGTAATAAGAGTTTGTAAGAATGGTTAGTACAAGAGTAGAGAAAGTCATGTGAGTGTAACACATCAGATATCTGTATTAACATGAAGAAGATATAGTAATAAGAGTTTGTAAGAATGGTTAGTACAAGAGTAGAGAAAGTCATGTGAATGTAACACATCAGATATCTGTATTAACATGAAGAAGATATAGCAATAAGGGTTTGTAAGAATGGTTAGTACAAGAGTAGAGAAAGTCATGTGAGTGTAACACATCAGATATCTGTATTAACATGAAGAAGATATAGGAATAAGAGTCTGTTAGAATGGTTAGTACAAGAGTAGAGAAAGTCATGTGAGTGTAACACATCAGATATCTGTATTAACATGAAGAAGATATAGGAATAAGAGTCTGTTAGAATGGTTAGTACAAGAGTAGAGAAAGTCATGTGAGTGTAGCACATCAGATTTTTTAGTTATGTTGTACAAACACATTCATACTTCTATGCTAGTTCCCACCCTCTAGCCGGGAATTGAACCCCGGACCTTTCCCACAGTTGGCAGGTGCTGTGCCGTCTGACCCGAGGGACTGGACAGTTGAACGTCTTCTCGCCGCCATGCATGTAGCCAAGGCAACGTGCTACTG
This sequence comes from Tenodera sinensis, assembly GCA_030765045.1. Lineage (NCBI taxonomy): Eukaryota > Metazoa > Arthropoda > Insecta > Mantodea > Mantidae > Tenodera > Tenodera sinensis. The sequence goes on from JAUKNM010000041.1 coordinate 2,126,614, forward strand.
TTTCTTGCAAGAGATTGAGGTAAAGGGAATGAAACAAAGGAGAAGCGTTTTATTTGAATGGTTAAGTCTTGCCACTGTTGCGGAGCGAGAAAGCGACCCCGGGGTCGCATGACCCTACACTTCCTCGTTGGCTAAATTAGGCTCAATGAAACAGTACGGGTAACATGTGATAAGTCACATCCTGCGTTCACACTCTCTAGGTCACAAGGTCGAAATCTGACCCTTCTCTTCCGGCTAAGTAGCGCCGAGGATGGTCACTACTGGTGTGTCCAGTATTCCGGGTTGCATCTATTACCTGTTGTAAACAGTTACCCGAGAACGGGTATATTCTGATGGATATATGTATGTACCTCTCAATTTTACACTTAACTTTTGTAATTCAAGTTTTTGGATATTTAGAATTATCCAAATTCCACTGTTCTTCAATAGTTGTCACAATCACTTCAGTAATATGATCTAGTTCTAATTACTTTCTCTACTGGTAAGTAGGGGAAGCATTGTATTCCACCCAAAAATTCGATGTCGAGATTTCACCGGAAATATATGTTTTGAGGCCCCCTGAATCCAAAAAACGCATTTTTAGAATAAGGTCCGTGTGTGTGTGTGTGTCAGTCTGTCAGTCTGTGGACAGCATAACTCAAAAACGAAAAGTTGGTTAAAAACCAAAGTTGGTATTTAAGTTTAATGTCTTTCAAGGATGCGACACGAAGATTTTGAAGAAAATAGCCCCACCCTAAACTACCCTTTACATGGAAGATTTTTCGAAAATTTTTATTTTCTTGAAAATGGCTCTAAAGATTTTGATTAAAATGCCATACGTTTGAGATATTTTTATGAAAAATGAAATGTATATCTTGAATTTTCTGGCTATTGCCCCTGTAGCCGTATTTACTCTGGATGGATTTTGCATAACTGGTAAACCGTTAGAGATAGAGCAAATCATAATATACAAAAAATGTAGATCTTGCTAAAATACACAATTTATGTCTCAATAAATTTTCTTGTAGGGTGAACCATTTCGGAGATATTCCTTGTTATGTGTGCGAGTTTCGGAAAACTTAGAACTTTCGTGAAATGGGTCATCGTTGTTCATTTTTTTATTAGTTAAGTGTGCAAAGACAACAGAATCTCAAAAATTTGACTATCGCACAAAGCCTACTATATTCTAACATTCCCCTTGCACCTACAAGGAAATAAGCAATAAGATAATTTGTACAAATGTTTGTCTCAACTAACAAGAAAGAAGATACAGGAATAAGAGTTTGTAAGAATGGCTAGTTCAAGAGTAGAGAAAGTCATGTGAGTTCAGCACATCAGAGTTTTCTTCTTTGTTTTCTAAAGGCAATGAATTTCAAAGCCATCTCGTAGTGGCTAGATCTACGATTTGATTATCACCTAAGTCTATTGTATTCTCCTATACCCATTTTACCTATAACGAAATGTGTAATAAAACAATTTGTACAAATGTCCATTAACATGAAGTAGATAGAATAGTTCGTGCAAGAGTGAGTAGGGAAGGTTATAGATTTGTTAACATTTCGATCTTCTCTGTCCCCTTGACATGTGTGATGGAACAATTTCCCCAAACGTTTTAACATGAAGAGGGTACAAAATTAAGGTTTGTGACTTAGTTAGCAATAGGTAGGTCTATATTGGATTTGTTGACGGTTGGGTGTGACGAAGGTCGACTGATTCGCCTTCAGATGTCAATACCGTTTCCTCTTGTACGTTCTTCATTTTGTTCCGTTCGGTCAAGAAAAACAACTGCAGGCGCCAAAATTGCTTGCTAAGGGGATGTTGGTAGCACATCCAGACTATGCAAGACTTCACTATCAGGGCCGTTCGCATTGTGCCGCCTGTTGCCTGGTCTTGCTCGATACAGATTTCCACCATTGCTCCAGACACACTACAGCTGTAGGGGATTTTGTAACCTCTATGCTTGTAATGTTAATTTTAAGAAGTTTAACTCCAGTTTTCAGAGAAACTATTTACTCTACAATTGTTAAATTTGGTACACATTTAAATCAATACTTTTTAAATGTACTGACTTTTTATGACATAGATATTATTTCCATATTTTTAATAAAATATTTAACTAATATATATTACTTTCTCTGCTGGTAAATAGGGGAAGTATTGTATTCCACCCAAAAATTCGATGTCGAGATTTCACCGGAAATATACGTTTTGAGACCACCTGAATCCAAAAAAAGCATTTTAAGAAAAAGGTCCGTGTGTGTGTCAGTCTGTCAGTCTGTGGACAGCATAACTCAAAAACGAAAAGTCGGTTAAAAGCCAAACTTGGTATTTAAGTTTAATGTCTTTCAAGGATGTGACACGAAGATTTTGAAGAAAATAGCCCGAGCCTACACTACCCTTTACATGGAAAATTTTTCGAAAATTTTGATTTTCTTAAAAATGTCTCTAACGATTTTGATTAAAATGTCATATGTTTGAGATATCTTTATGACAAATGAAATGTATATCTTGAATTTTCTGGCTATAGCCCATGTAGTCGTATTTACTCCGGACGAATTTTGCATAACTGGTAAACCGTTATAGACAAAATCTTGCTGTACAAAAAGTGTAGATCTTGCTAAAATACACAATTTATGTCTCAATAAAATTTCTTGTAGGGTGAACCATTTCGGAGATATTCCTTGTTATGTGTGTGAGTTTCAGAAAACTTAGAACTTAAGCGAAACGCAACAACGTTGTTCATTTTTTTATATGTTAATCGTGCAAAGAGAACGAAATTTGCAAGCTGTAAAAGATTTTACGATCACTCAAAACCTACTGTATTCCCATGTTCCCCTTGTATCTACAAGGAAATAAGCAGTATGATAATTTCTGAAAACGTGTATCTCAACTAACACGAAGAAGATATAGTAATAAGAGTTTGTAAGAATGGTTAGTACAAGAGTAGAGAAAGTCATGTGAATGTAACACATCAGATTTTTGCCTCAAAGGTATTTCCGGTTAAATCTCGTTATCGAATTTTTGGGTGGAATACAATACTTCCCCTACTTATTATACGTAGTAGAGAACTGTAAATAGGACATCAGATTATTACATTTAATTTGTTGTGAAAATATGTTAAACCCATGATATTTTGATAAAAATCGTTAGTGCCATTTTTGAGAAAATCAAATTTTCTATATAAAGGATAGGGGGCATTTTCTTGGATATCTTAGAGTGACATACCTGAAACTGCTGAACTTCGTGTTTGACCGAGCTTTCCTTTTGAGTTATGTTGTTCTTAGACATACGTATACACAGACCGTTTTCTAATGCTTTTCTGTTCGTATTTAGGTAGTCTTAAAGCAATCGTGTATTTGCAGCAGGGTTGCCAACATTTAAAAGTAAAATTATCGTACCAGCCACTCAAAATTATAGATTTGGATTCAAAATTATCGTACACCATAAAGCAAACGCTACAACAATAAAAATATCAGTATAATACTTATGAAAATATAAGAGTAATGATGTTTATTATATCCACTTACAAGATTGATGACCTCAACAAATATTACAACTTTAGCACTTATGTTTCTCGCACTATTCATCTGAAAGTTCAGCTTCCTCAACCGTTGCAGCATTGCACAAATTTGTTGTTGAGATAAACCTTAACATCTTCTCGGTGACTTGCAGATTTTAAGATCTACCACGTTCTTTCATAAGTTGAGACGGCAAAATGAGTTCATTTACCGTATCTAGTGCCAAGCTGTTTCTAACTTTGGTTTTTATTAAACCCAGTTTAGAAAAACAAAAGGAAACCTCTGATAATGCAAAGGCCGCTAGTTCTTTGAAATCAGTATTTCCACCAAGGTGACATGTTTAACAGTACTCCAGAAACTGTCAGGTTCAGGCATGTTCTTTATTTCACACGCAATAGCACGTATTCCGAGTTTTCTACATTGATCGTCAATTTTCTGAACAGTGCCTTCTTCATTGAGATTATCAGATCTGGGCACACTGGCAATAAGAGGATAAAGGGTAGCAGGCTTAGTAGCTATGGGGTGGAGACAGACAATGAGGACAAAAGTGGTGTTATTTGTAATTAGTTTCACTTCGCTAGAGTGACAAACGAGTGAAAATGATATTTCGCCGATATCGAACTATCATACATTAAAATTATCGTACACCCCCATAATTATCGAACGAGTTGGCAACCATTGTACAAACATTAAAATTATCGTACACCCCCATAATTATCGTACAGGTTGACAACCATCGTACAAACGTTCAAATTATCGTAGACCCCCATAATTATCGTACGAGTTGGCAACCATTGTACAAACATTAAAATTATCGTACACCCCCATAATTATCGTACAGGTTGACAACCATCGTACAAACGTTCAAATTATCGTAGACCCCCATAATTATCGTACGAGTTGGCAACCATTGTACAAACATTAAAATTATCGTACACCCCCATAATTATCGTACGGGTTGAGAACCATCGTACAAACGTTCAAATTATCGTACACCCCCATAATTATCGTACGGGTTGGCAACCATCGTACAAACGTTCAAATTATCGTACACCCCCATAATTATCGTACGGGTTGACAACCATCGTACAAACGTTCAAATTATCGTACACCCCCATAATTATCGTACGGGTTGGCAACCATCGTACAAACGTTCAAATTATCGTACACCCCCATAATTATCGTACGGGTTGACAACCATCGTACAAACGTTCAAATTATCGTACACCCCCATAATTATCGTACGGGTTGGCAACCATCGTACAAACGTTCAAATTTTCGTACACCCCCATAATTATCGTACGGGTTGACAACCATCGTACAAACGTTCAAATTATCGTACACCCCCATAATTATCGTACGGGTTGGCAACCATCGTACAAACGTTCAAATTATCGTACACCCCCATAATTATCGTACGGGTTGACAACCATCGTACAAACGTTCAAATTATCGTACACCCCCATAATTATCGTACGGGTTGGCAACCATCGTACAAACGTTCAAATTTTCGTACACCCCCATAATTATCGTACGGGTTGGCAACCATCGTACAAACGTTCAAATTATCGTACACCCCCATAATTATCGTACGGGTTGGCAACCATCGTACAAACGTTCAAATTATCGTACACCCCCATAATTATCGTACGGGTTGAGAACCATCGTACAAACGTTCAAATTATCGTAGACCCCCATAATTATCGTACGAGTTGGCAACCATTGTACAAACATTAAAATTATCGTACACCCCCATAATTATCGTACGAGTTCGCAACCCTGATTTGCAGTGAAACCTCGTATTGAATTTCCAGGTGGAACACCATACTTTCCCTAGAGAAGGAGATGGATAGATGAAATGAATGAAAGGTGATTGGATGTTTTTACATCTACCCAGCGGTTTGTCGAGTTAGAGATGAGCTTGCGGACAGTTCCCCTCGCTGCAACATTTTTGGCAGCAGGTACTTGTAAGACGTCTCATCTGTTTTTGGCTTGTGATCAAATAACCGCAAAGGAATTGGGCAGATTGTTCCGGTGGCGTCATCCTTGTCTGACGGAAGTTTGCACAGGGGCCACCCAGACGAGATAAGAGAGAAGGACGGACAAGCATGCATCAAGTTCATGGTCATGTCCAACTTTACAACATCTCTATTCACTTAGTGCTGGCTTCCATCACAGGTTTATTGGGTCTTGCTGAACACGACTTGTGGCTCACTGCAAACTATTCTTACGGAATCTCAACTATGCACTGCGGGTAGAGGAAGTATTGTATTCCAGTGTTGCACTCACATGACTTTCTCTACTCTTCTACTAACCATTCTTACAAACTCTTATTCCTATATCTTCTTCATGTTAGTTGAGATAAACATTTGTACAAATTATCTTATTGTTTATTTCCTTGTAGGTAAAAGGGGAATATGGGAATACAGAAGGCTTTGTGCGATAGTCAAATCTTCTAAAGCTTTGAGATTTTGTTCTCTTTGCACGGTTAACATATACAAAGTGAACAACGATGTTGCATTTGACGAAAGTTTGTTTTCTAGAACTCACACAAATAACAAGGAATGTTTCCGAAATGGTTTACTCCACAAAAAATTCATTTGTACATAGATTATATGTTTTAGCGGAATCTACATTTTTGTGTCCGTCTAGGGGATATGTGAATGGCGACCACAAGGTACCCAAGCTGAGCAGAACATTACTTCCACTTACTGGTGTTTTGCTCCTCACTGTAACTTTTCTATCTGACCTTACCTTGGTCATCTCTTGTTCTCTTCCGACCCCGATGCTATTAGGGTTCCCGAGGGCTAGGGAGTCTTTATTTTTCCAACTTCTCCATTTCTCTATAAAATCTTAACCCCTAACATGCTGACCTGTCATGGCATGTATACGTCCTCTGATTGGTCATCAGAGGATATGGTCGGTGAATTTATTTTGATAATTCTTCCGGTCAGATCGGTGAGACCCGTAAACCAACGACAGGTGTGGTCCTCCAGACATTCTGGGGGTTGTGAGAGAGCGATGTGACCGCCAAAACATAAAAATATGGTGCTCTCTAAAAAGCGGTTACTATTACTGCTATTGCTCTCTTCAATATCATCAGTGAAAAATATTGGAGAGCAAGAGGATTAATGACTTCATTGTCACAAATCCAGCATTAGCTAACAACATATTTGTATAGTAAGATTTGGTCTGTCTCTCACGGTTTACCAGTTATACAAAATTCATCTAGGGTAAATACGACTACAGGGGCTATAGCCAGAAAATTCAAAATATACATTTCATTTGCCATCAAAATATCTTAAAGATCTGTTATTTTAATCAAAATCGTTAGTAATTTTCAAGGAAAAATTTTTTTTCGACAAATTTTCTATATAAGGGGCAGTTTAGGGAGGAACAATTTTCTTCAAAATCTTCGTGTCGCATCCCTTAAAGGCATTAAACTTATATACCAACGTTGGTTTTTAACCGACTCTTCGTTTTTGAGTTATGCTGCCCACAGTGTGACAGAAATACGCGCGCGCGCACGCACGCACACATACACGCACGCACACACAATTTTTTTCTAAAAATGCTGTTTCCGCTGAAATGGCGATACCGAAGTTTTGGGTGGAATACAATCCTCCCCCTGCTTAGTAGTACAGAAAGTAGAAACATTTTTAGAAAAATGTCCATTATATCTCTGTGTATGTCTGTACACAGCATAAATCAAAAACGAAAAGTCGCTTAAAAAGTAAAGTTGGTATTTAAATTTAATATTTTTCAAAGATGCAACATGAAGATTTTGAAGAAAATTCCTCCACTCTAAATTTTTCGAAAATTTGGGTTCTCTCAAAAAGCGTTCTAACGATGTTGATTGAAATGCTAATATGTTTAAGATATGTTTATGACAAATGAAATGTATGTTTAGAATTTTCTGGCTAGAACCTGTTCACTCTTGATCACTTTTGCATAACTGGTAAACCGTAAGAGATAGACCAAATCTTACTATATAAAAATGTAGATCTTGTGACATATTCTTTGTTATTTGTCAGAATTTTGTGATAGTTATACACGTTCTCAAATGGGAAGTCGTTATTCTATTTTTTTTTTTTTTTTTTTTTTTTTTTTTTTTTTTTGTGCCGGTCATGCAAAGAGAACTGAATTCAAAGTCATCATATAGCGATCACTCTTAAAACATTTGAGTATCGCTTAAAACCTACTGTAATCCCCTTGCAGCTACAAGAAAATTAGAAATACGATAATTTCTACAAATGTTTATCTCTCTTAAAATGGACTAGATGGAGGAATAAGTGATTGTAAGTTTAGTTTGTGCAAGAGTAGGAAAAGTCATGTGAGTGCAGCACATCAGATTTTTCTATAATTGTTTGCTTTTAATTCAGGGCGTCTGAAAATATAGATCTGCAGTGGATATGTCAAATTTAAAGAAATGTTTAAAGTTAAAGCTCATTAAGAGAACAATAGGATTATGGTATACACAAAATTGAATGGCAGCTGATACCTGACCACTACTGTTTGTTTTCTGTTGTACATATAAATTTTGTGGACAAAAATGATGTTTATATCACCGGCTTTAACTATACAATGCCCCCAAGGATTGGCAAATCTGTGATGGGATTTTTGTCTATGGAGACATTTGAAGGCATTGATGTATGCCAAACCCATCGACAGTGTGCAAACGTTACAAGAGCGTGTGACAAGGGCATGTGCCGAAGTGTGTTCCAAGGAGTTTGAGAATGCACGTGTTACCAGAGGACAAAATGGCAGAAATCATCAGAACTCCTGTTTGGTGATTTATGGATGTTTACCAACAATTGCTCTGTTAAACGTTTGAGAGAGTTAAGTGTTCACTAGCGCTCGCTTATTGGATGAAGTCCATTGTCTGGTGTAAATACTCAACAAAAGTAAAATGGCTCATATCTCAACACGAATTTGTTTTCAAACATGTGTTTATACGGACATTTGGTCTATTTTTGGCCAATCCCAACTCCTGTTGCAATTTTTTAAACACCCTGTAGTTCGGTATGAGGAAAAAGATAGCTTCAACGTGAGCCGCTCTAGTAGCCGTGGTCGCTAGAGCGTATCTCTTTGGCGCTCCGCCATACAGAGGGTCTCGTATTCGACTCCGGGCCAAGCATGAGTGTTCGTGAGTGTATGAATTTAATACAAATACATCATCCGGATGGGTAAATGGTACTTGACGACCAAAGGGCAAAAAAGGTAAAAAGTAAATAATGAAAAAGTTCATGGAAGGGCGTGGCTGTCATGTCAAGTGACATTAATGCCGTTCTGACAGATATATGTACAACTCGGTTTTACTCAATTTACAAGTGTACTGGCTATGTGAGGTTAAAATATTGTGTCTCGCCAGTGTTACGTCTCGCAACTACACGACCCATTTTCTCGAGAACTGATCGCAAATCCGTATGAATTTGACTGTACTTTGATCCCCTCTCCCGACCCTAGGCCGGGGTGACCTTTGGCCTCTTTGGCAAGAGCATTCCACCTTCCATACTCCAATGCTTCCCGTCTCCAATTTCTTATCCCTATCAATCTGGTATTTTGATGCTCGATGTCCACTTATCTCGATATATTTAACTGAAAACATCTAGTTAAGTAAAATAAGGAAAATTGAAGCTATTAACAGTGAAGCAACAAGATTCTGAAGTAAGAACAAATCAGAACGGCTTTATTTCCTAGCATTCCTAGAAAAAAGCTTTTGATTTTTTTTTAAAAAATGGTTAAATTCTTTAGAACTAAACAAAGATTTAATAAATGATTTTGTAAAACTTACAAATCTTTGTTTAGATCAAAATTTCTTTAGTTTTAATGGTAATTTTTTTTTTCAACAAACTTCTGGCTTAGCAATGGGTAGTCCACTTTCGCCATTTCTTGCTAATCTTTTCATGAGTTTTTTGAAACTCAAATTATAAAATCATTCCCTCTAATGTTTAAAATATGGTAGGTATAAATATGTGGATGACATTTTTGCTGTTGTCCCTAAAAAACAGATAAATGATGCTTTAAAACTTTTAAATTTACAAGATAAAGCTATACAATTCACTTGGGAAACTGAAAATAATGGATTCCTTTCATTTCTGGACTTAAAAATTAAAAGACATAACAATAAATTGAAATTTGGTATTTACAGAAAATGTACTCACACAGATAATTACTTAAAATATAAAAGTTTTAATCCTTTTGCACATAAATTTGCTGTTTTCAATAGTTTAATTTATAGGTTAATAAATATACCCCTTAATAAAGATGTACTTGACATAGAATATAAACACATTATTAACAGTGCAGTAATTCACGGTTTTAATACAGATTTTATACATAAAAAGATAGAGGAATTTAAGTATCAAAAAGCTGTTAAAGAAGTTTCAACCCTTAAACAAATAAAAGATAGTTGTATTTTTAAAAAGTTTACTTACCATCCATGGGCCAATAAAAAATTTACAAACATTTTTAAACAATATGGAATAAATTTGGTCCCTCAAAATAAATTTAATATACAAAATTTACTTAATTTTTCTAAAAAAGATAAAATACCAAATTATAAGAAATCTGGCATTTATCAATTTAGCTGTTTAGATTGTGATAAGGTTTATATTGGTAAAACTAAACGTCATTTACAAACCAGAATAAAAGAACATTTCAGAAATATTAAATATAAACAAACTGATAAATCAGCTGTGGCAGATCATTTTTGGTCATTTAATCATGAAATTAATCCAGAAGTTAAATCATTAAAACAATTAAGTGGTCCTGTAGATTTAATGGTTTGGGGAAAAAAAAATTATTTTAAAAAACAGGAACCGTGTTATGAACTTCGAATTAACATCTATAGATTGTATTTATAAATTTTTGTTTTTAGAGATTGGTAAATAAAAATTGAATATCAGTATTTGTTTTCTGTTTTCAGAAAAAAATAAAAGATTGTAGCTTTGGTAACGAATTTGTTTGTATAGCTTTGAGAATGAGTTGGAGACAACTTGAAACCCTGGGTTAGTTTGTGCAAACAGAACGTGCAACATTACTAAGATAAGTGAAGCGTTTAGTTTCTAATTTGTTCTTACTTTAGAATCTAGTTAAGTAACTTGTGTATGGGGTATAGCATATGGCCTCAAGAGCACAAGGCAAGTAACTTCTGTGCTTGTACAATAGGAACTACCTTCCACCGAAGAGGTAAACACGAGCTTGGTAGAAGTGCTAAAAGATCGTGTACTAGGAGAGCTCTTGTCAGGATTGCCAACTTATAAAAGTAAAATTATCGTACCGGCCACTCAAAATTATAGATTTGGATTCAAAATTATCGTACATCATAAACCAAATGCTACAACAGTGAAAATATAAGCACAACACTTATGAAAATGTAAGAGTACTGATGTTTATTATATCCACTTACAAGATTGATGACCTCAACAAATATTACAACTTTAGCACTTATATTTCTTGCACTATTCATCTGAAAGTTCAGCTTCCTCAACCGTTGCAGCATTGCACAAATTTATTGCTGAGATAAACCTTAACATCTTGTCGGTAACTTGCAGACTTTCGAACCTACCACAATCTTTCATAAGCTGAAACGACAGAATAAGTCAATTTACCGCATCTAGTGCCAATCTGTTTCTAACTTTGGTTTTTATTAAACTCAGTTTAGAATAAAAAACTCTTTCACAAGAAGTGTTTCTGTAGGACAAGGAAACCACTGATAATGCAAAGGCCGCTAGTTCTTTGAAATCAGTATTTCTATCAAGGTGACATATGTTTAACAACACTCCAGAAACTGTCAGGTTCAGGCATGTTCTTTATTTCACACGGAATAGCACGTATTCCGAGTTTTCTACATTGATCGTCAATTTTCTGAACAGTGCCTTCCTTCTTCATTGAGATTATCAGATCTGGGTACACTGGCAATAAGAGGATAACGGGTAGCAGGCTTAGTAGAATATGAAATGGTGTTCTTAAAGAGGTGGGAACAGGCCATGGGGGGGGGGGGGGGGTTGAGACAGGCCATAGGGGCAAAAGTGATGACGCTATCTATAATTAATTTTATTTCGCTGGAGTGACAAACCAGTGAAAATGATATTTCGCCAGTATCAAACTATCAACACTCAAATTATCGTATGCCTCCATAATTATCGTACGGGTTGGCAACCCTGGCTCTTCTATTCCATCCAAAAATTCCTTGTGGAGATATCACCGAAAATATATGTTAAAATACCTTTTTGGTTCAGGAGATTTCAAAACGCGCAATTTCAGTGAAATCTCGTTCTTGCTTTTTTTGAATGGAATGCAATATCTGTCTTACACACTATATACGTGACAGAGAAAACAAAAAGGTCCCATTATTGAAAAATACTCACTGATAAAATCAAATATCTAGGATACTGTTTATGCTATACAAATTATTTAAAATAAGTTATGTGTTGTTAGCAGAGTTACATTTTTACTTTCTCTACTACGTATAGTAAGTAGGGGAAGTATTGTATTCGACCCAAAATTTTGATGTCAAAATATGTTTTGACTCCCATCGAATAAAAAAAAGCATTTTTTAGAAAAAACGTCTCTCTCTCTCTCTCTCTCTCTCTGTGTGTGTGTGTATGTGTATGTGTGTGTGCAGCATAACTCAAAAAACAAAAGTAGGTTAAAAACCAATGTTGATATTTAAGTAAAATATCTTTCAAGGATGTGGCACAAAGGTTTTGAAGAAAATTCCTCCACAGTAAACTACCTTTACATTGAGAAGCTTTTAAAAGTGTTGATTTTTTAAAAATGGTTAATGGTTTTGTTAAAATGCGATGTTTGATATTTTTATGGCAAATGAATTTTGAATTTTCGACTATACCCATGTATTCCTGTTTACTCTTGATCACTTTTGCATAACTGGTAAACCGTAACAGATACACTAAATCTTGCTATACAAAAATGTAGACCTGTTTAAAACATACAATTTATGTCAAATGTTCTTTTTTGTGCAATGAACCATTTCAGAGATATTCCTTGTTATTTGTCAGAAGTTTGGAAGAGTTATAGACGTTCTCAAATGTGAGGTCGTTATTCAGTTTATCTCTTGGTCAGGAAAACAGAACGGAATTTCAAAGTCCTCACATAGCGACCACTTTTAAAACATTTGACTATCACTTAAAGTCTACTGTATTCCTCTTGCATGTTGAAGAAAATTAGCAACAAAATAATTTCTACAAATGTTTCTCGCGATAAACATGCGGAAGATATAGGAATAAGGGTTTGTTGGAATAGTTCGTACAAGAGTAGAGAAAGTCAGTAAGTGCAATATCTCAGATTATTTTTAGTTAGTACCTTTTTGACTGTCTCTTATAGTTAACGAGTTATGCAAAATTATAGATGTTTTTTTTTTTTTTTCGATAAAAAGGACAACTGTTATTAGATTTTATCAGAAAGCTCAATATACACATTTTTTAACTGTAGTTTTACTTAGTTTTGACTTTCTTCGCGACTTACCGGTGTAATGAAATACACACAACGTAGCCTCTTCTTCCAGAAGCTTTAGCCCCTGAGGGGTCGAACACAGGACTTCTCCAACCTCGCAGTATTTAGTACACGTGATAGCAGTCGCCACAGTCACTCGGAAATAGCACTTTTTATCGCTCCAGAAACGCACTCGCTAGCTCTGTCACTCGAGGAACTGCTTACTTATATAACAGGTAGAGTTTCAGAACGTTCTAGAGGCGGAGAGGAGTTGAACTTCCAGAGGATTCTGTTTATCTGTCGATGGCAGATCCTGTGTTTATGCTTATTTGTCTCCCCAACTGCCTGGCTCCGAACATACGATGTTTGGGCATCACAATATATTTTATGGCACACACAAAATTTAATGGCGGCTCTGATAGCTGACGAATACTATTATTTTTCCTGATGTACAAATGAATGTTGTGGGGACAAATTCTATTTATATCACCAACTTTACTGCGTGATTTCACAGTGTGTGTTATTATACAACACCAGACTGTTGTTTTGAGCCACTCGCCATTAAATTTTGTGTCAGCCATGAACTAAAATCGTTAATTGTTTTGGAAAAATAGAACCACTTTCCTTTAGGTTTCACGGGGCTTCAAAACAGGCATTTCCAGTGAAATCTCGATTGCAAATGTAAGGCTGAAATGCAAATATGTTATCTGCCACTGAGATACGTGGTGGAGAAACTGGAGGCTTATTTGACAAGAGTATTTTTATGAATATGCCTTATATGCAATGCTCTTAGTGCTGAATATCTGACGAAAATCTCCCCAGGCATATCTCCATACTTATTACGTTTTGCGCTGCAGAGAGGGGGTGTTGTAATATTTCTATCTTCAATGTGTACTCCCCAGTAGAGAGGGGATGATACCCTTATTGAGGGTGAACTGTCTGCGTCTCAAGGGCTGGTTGGAGCCTCTTAGGCTGTTAGGTGATGCCATATCATACACAGAAAATCCGCAAAGATCATTTTAGATTACAGTGGCATGTGTTGTACTCACATGACTTTCTCTACTCTTGTACTAACCATTCTTACAAACTCTTGTTACTATATCTTCTTCGTGTTAGTTAAGATAAACATTTGTGCAAATTATCTTATTGCTTATTTCCTTGTAGGTACAAGGGGAATATTAGAATACAGAAGGCTTTGTGCGACAGTCAAATCTTTTTGACCTTTGAGATTCCGTTCTCTTTGCACGATTAACATATAAAAAAATGAACAACGTTGTTGCATTTCGCTAAAGTTCTAAGTTTTCCGAAACTCACACATATAACAAGGAATATCCCCGAAATGGTTCACACTACAAGAAAATTTATTGAGACATAAATTATGTATTTTAGCCAGATCTACATTTTTGTACAGTAAGATTTGGTCTATCTCTAACGGTTTACCAGTTATGAGAAAGTCGTCCAGAGTAAATACGACTACAGGGGCTCTAGCCAGAAAATTCAAGACACCTATACATTTCATTTGTCATAAAAATATCTCAAACATATGACATTTTAATCAAAATCGTTAGTCATTTTCAAGAAAATCAAAATTTTCGAAAAATCTTTCATGTAAAGGGTAGTTTAGTGTGCGGCTATTTACTTCGAAATCTTCGTGTCGCATCCTTGAAAGACATTAAACTTAAATACCAATTTTTGGTTTTTAACCGACTTTTTGTTGTTGAGTTATGCTGTCAACAGACTGACACACAGACACACGGATCTTTTTCTAAAAATCCTTTTTTTTTTTTTTTTTTTTTTTTTTTGATTCAGGGATCTCAAAACATATTTCCGGTGAAATCTCGACATCGAATTTTTGGGTGGAATACAATACTTCCCCTACTTGCTAGTAGAGAAAGTAAAATAAATTAGACAGAAATTGTTTTAGCGAGGTATACTTTTTTGTGTAGTAAGATTTGGTCCATCTCTTACGGTTTACCTGTTATGCAAAAGTCATCTAGAGTAAATAGGACTACAGGGACTATAGCCAGAAAATTCAAGATATGCATTTCATTTGTTATCAAAGTATCTCAAACACATAGCATTTTAATCAAAATTTTTAGAGCCATTTTCAAGAAAATAAAAATTTTCGAAAAATTTTCCATGTAAAGGGTAGTTTAGGGTTGAGGCATTTTCTTCAAAATCTTATTGTCGCATCCTTAAAAGATGTTAAACTTAAATACCAAATTTGGTTTTTAACCGGTTTTTCATTTTTGAATTGTCCACATGCTGACAGACACACAAACACACACGGGCCTTTCTAAAAATGCTTTTTTTTTTTGGATTCAGGGGGCCTCAAAACATATATTTCCGGTGAAATCTCGACATCGAATTTTTGGGTGGAATACAATACTTCCCCTACTTTACTATACGTAGTAGAGAAAGTAAAAAAGAAGTATTTGTCATGAATTCCACATTATTTATTTAGTAAGCTTTTGTCTATCTTACTGTTTATCATTTAAGCAAAAATCGTTGAGAATGAAGTGGTCTTTGGACCGCTGATCTAGTATTATGTACCTAAACCACGACGCCATTGCAATCGTGAAAATGTAAACACAGATAGACTTGCTCCTTGCTATACATGTTCCACCTGTGAAGACCAGTAATACAGCTCTCAGATGACGTGAGTGTACTTGTGAATGTGTAAATATACCAGGTGAGTCAGCTGCTCCTTATTCTCGGGTTTTATGCAATCCGCATTTTATATTCCAACATGAATACATCGACCCCATTACCAGGTTCTACCCGCGTATTTAACATGGATGCTAAACACTCGATGAAACTAGTACTAATATAGATGTTATCACATCGCTTTTTAACATATTCGTAATTAGACGGCTGACGTTTGCACTTCTGCAAATGTTCACTGGAACCAGCGAATATTACATCTAAAACGGAATGTTAACGTCACACGTTACTAGGTAGCTCAGTTGGAACGAGCGCAAGACTCCGAAGTAATCTGTCTGCTGTGAAGGTGGTTCGAATCACCTGCATGTACTAATTTTTTACCGTGCAATCCTCACAATTTACAAACTATTATTCTGAAAACTGTTATTATATTCATTGTTATTGTTTTATTTATGTTTTATGACATTGTTTAATGTTTCTTTATTGGTGAACTACAATTATGTAGTTGTTTAAGCACACCTATAGGTAGGTGCAATTGAAATAAGGATCATTCCTACACATTTGAACACAGAAAGCAAGGAAATTACATTGTCAGAGTTTAACATGGAAGCTAAACTCAATTTTGCACACAATGAATTATTGTGCTATTAAAATGCAGACAGCCAAAAAGGATTTAACCTATAATGTCCTAAACTCTCAGAGACTTCATAATTAGATTACTGTGAATTCGGTTTCCAAGTTTTGGTGAACATAAAAAAAAATATTTACAATGCTGAGACTCGAACCTGTGTCACCGGGGGTTAAACGCAGAGGTCCCGTCACAATCCTATTCAGCTATTTCGAAACTTGACTAAAAAAGCACGTACCACGACCAATAGTAGGACTTGCATGTCTGGTGCTATGCCATTGCCACCTCGCAAGTTTGCGTGCTTGATTTAGGCTTTTAAGACAGTTTTAATCATTTACTGGGCGTTTTAGTATTATTACTTAAATGGCAAAAGCTGTTATGCATATTAATTGAGATGCACGAGGCGTAGTTCACGCAAAAATGTAAATAAACTGTTGTTTAATAATATGTCCGTTTTGACTGTACGGATCCATGATGGATGAGGCGTGTCTAAATTTTTCTTAATTTTTAGCAGCCAATCCCTGCTCTAAGTACAACAATCCACCATTTTCTTTTTAGCTGACGTTGTTAGTGTACTCATATGATAGGTCCATTTTTTCCGAGGCGTTTACTGAATTACGTTGCTATGTATACTCTAATAAAAAGTTTGTAAAATCGGCTGGAAACCGGAATTCGCTCTCAGTAAACGAGTCGTATGTTTTTGAGGTGTACTTTAGCGAGGAGTACGTTCTGTCCCTTAAAGCACTGTTGCTCTCAATGTTGCGCATTCTTCTCTTTAAGAACGTCAAGCAATACATTTTAGTAAGCACAAAACTAGACTAAGGCGCACATGCCGTTAGATGGGTGGCCTACCTTCCAAAAAAATAAGGCGCGGCTGACTCACCTGGTATAATGCAAGTCATGTGAATGCAACATATGAGATTTTGGGTGAAAACATGATCGCCTCTATGTAAAAATTGCAGCAGTGAGATGTTGACAATGTTTGCTAAGGCGCGTGAAGTGAGTTTATCTCTTGGTTTTCTCATTTCCGTTACCATTGTGGAGAACGTTCCGCTGCGGATCACTGGTTGCTAACCTCCCCTCGAAGTTCCACAAGGGAGACAATATTTGGCTCGATTCCATACCCACGGAGAACCAGAAACAAAAGCGTGTTGTGATTTGGAAGTGGAAGGTTCCAGAAATAACAACCGACGTCACAAATGCATCAAGAGTAACCAATTTATGTAGACAAAATCTAATTCCAGAATTTGAGAAACGCGCTTCTGGCCACGTTTATTGGCATCGCCGAGTTAAGGAGCGGGGATAGCTTCATAAACACGCCTTAATGAAATATCCAAACAAACAAGACAATCTTCTGCTTTTGTTGTCCGGTAGTTATTATTCTAGCCTTCAAATTGAGTGTCGGGTTCGGTTCCAGCTGGGAGGCTTCCTTTAGCAAGGATTATTCCCCTTTCTCCCTAAGGATCTAACACTGAGGCATACAGCCTGGCCGCCGCGTCCCCCACCTCTACCCATAACAGGCGTCAAGTGTGGGGTGCAGCACTGGAGGTGGGACGTGGTCGGCGACCCGGTCCCTCCTGGCCTGTTATGCGCTCTTCGTATGTAGGGGCCACTACTTTTCAATCAACTAGCTCTTCAGTTGGCTCCTCAGGGGACTGAGGGTCAGGTACGCATATACCGGCAATCGAACTCGGGTCTCCTGCTACCCTCCATCCTCCCTAGAGTCCGGAAATATTAAGGGGAGTGTGAATTTAATGTAATTACTATAGCGAAACAAGTTTAGTGCACACGGATGTAGCCCACGAAACACCGGGTAGTGACAATGTATACAAAACTGCCTCTTATGCCCACTCAAACAATGCACAAAGTAAACGTGTACCTGTAGGTGAGCAGTTAATTTGAAAAGTATATGCAGGGTACTAGGGAAGCCAATGAACAGCACATTGAGATATGCAAAAGGTACAACACAATAAAAAATTGAATTATATGTGATATTGAATTATTGATATATACATGAACATTATTTTTAACCTATTGTAATGTATGGCTACATACATAAAAGTGTCTCAACTTGAATAACACATTGTATATGTAATGTTTTCTGTATCTGTGGAGAAATGGTGTGAATCTAACTCCTACATAAATTGTAGGTTCCTCTTGCACCTGTTTAGGACATTATCCATCACTCGCCGTAGTACACATTGAGAAATGCTGGCAGTTTCCTGGCGGATGTTTTGTTTTAATTCTTCTAGGATGTCTGGGTTTGTCTTACACACTTTGTTTTAAGTTACCATAGGGATAGAAATTGCTTATTGGAGCTCTGGGAAACCTTTTTACACTAACGGCGCACCATACACCAATTTATTCGTCATGAAGACATATTCCATGAACAATATTAGGTTCTGAGTTCTTTTTTAGAGAATTAACAGACAGGAGGGGTTGTTTTGTGTTTTCTCAGTAAGGCTGTAACAGCTTATATAGCCTATCTTTCCATAGGGGGTCAGTGCAACAGTGGTCTAACCCCTTCCGATACACAATTTGCAATATTGACACCATCTATCAGGTTTTCATCCGAACTTTCTTCCCACTTTGTGGTTTGGACCAAAACCCATTCCTTATATTAAACTGAAGCTACTAATGTTTTTCCTCAGACGAAAATCCATGTTGTTTGAGTGCAACAGTGGTCTAAACATGAATAGCCAATGAGAACCCAGCAAAACAGAAAGGATAAGCAAATCCTAGATCTTAGCAGCGTTAAACTTGAACCAAAATATGTTAAACCCAGACCAATAAATGTAAACAAACGTAAGGATATTAATGACGTTTTAAAATATGTTCCACCAGTTTATCATACATTTTACCATAATTCATTTCTGGAAATATTACTAAAAACTATGAAAATGCGATGGATGGTAAATTTTTTGGCATGCCTGATTATATAAAATAGATATGCAAATAAAACTGTAAACATCATAGTTGCAAACGTTTGAGTGGGTAAAATGTATTTCATTACCTTTGAATATATCCTAACCATTTAATAACAAAATGAATTTGAAAATTATTACTGCTTATGTGTGTGAAAATAAGATGGACAGTGTAAAATAATTTTCCACATTTTAATATACGTGAATGGTCAAATACGTTTAATGCCCTTTAATATACCTACCATTTAACAATATGCACTTTAAAGCTTTAAAAGTTTCATTGATAAAAGCTGTTTCATTTTCTTAAAAATACATATTTATTGTAAGATTTTTTGGGTGGTAAGACAGAAGAAAGTATCAGTGCAACAGTGGTCCAGCGGAGAAAAACATTTGCAGCACACCACGATCAGTGCATTGTTGTTTAATAAGCTGAGAAAGTATCAGTGATTCAAATAAGCTTTTGCTTATCCTAAAAAAAACCACATGTGTTTAACATTAACTCACTTTTTCTCAATTTTTAGAAAAAGATGGGTTAGGCCACTGTTGCACTAACCCCCTTAATTGAAAGTGTGTTTCAGGACAGAATTATTAGTAGAGATTTGTGGCCCCCTGACTTAACCCCCTGCAATTTCTATCTTTGGGGTAACTTAAAGATGTATGGACAACTTGATACGGTTGGTAATTTAGCCTTTAAAAGTAGTTTTAGAAAGGTTGTATGGTTTCAACACACATCGAGGATGACAGGCAAAACACCGCGCAGCCGGTTCGGATCTTTTTTGCTTTTGGCGCCTGAGGAAAAACATAAAACATCTGATGTGCTGCACTCACATGACTTTCTCTACTCTTGTACAAACTATTTCTACAAATTCTTATTCCTATATCTTCTTCATCTTAGTTGAGATAAGCATTTGTACAAATTATCTTATTGCTTATTTCCTTGTAGGTACATAATGCTTTAAAGCTTTGAGATTCCGTTCTCTTTGCACACTTAACATAAAAAAAAAAAAGAACGATGATCCATTTCATGAAAGTTCTAAGTTTTCCGAAACTCACACACATAACAAGGAATATCTCCGAAATGGTTCACCCTACAAGAAAATTTATTGAGACATAAATTGTGTATTTGAGCAAGATCTACATTTTTGTATAGTACGATTTGGTCTATCTCTAACGGTTTACCAGTTATGCAAAAGTCGTCCAGAGTAAATACGACTACAGGGGCTATAGCCAGAAAATTCAAGATATACATTTCATTTGTCATCAAAATATCTCAAACATATGACATTTTAATCAAAATCGTTGGAGCCATTTTCAAGAAAATCAAAATTTTCGAAACATTTTCCACGTAAAGGGTAGTTTAGGGTGGCGCTATTTTCTTCAAAATCTTCGTGTCGCATCTTTGAAAGATATTAAACTTAAATACCAAATTTGGTTTTTAACCGAGTTTTCGTTTTTGAGTTATGCTGTCCACAGAGACACACACGGACCTTTTTCTAAAAATGCTTTTTTAGGATTCAGGGGGCCTCAAAACATGTATTTCCGGTGAAATCTCGACATCGAATTTTTGGGTGGAATGCAATACTTCCCCTACTTACCAGTAGAGAAGGGAAAACGCACCCCAAGTGGCTGGAGCTCGCGAATACTGGCCATGGAGCATGTGCTCGGTAAATAAAGATTGATTGATTGATTGATTGATTGATTGATTGATTGATTGATTGATTGATTGATTGATTGATTGATTGATTGATTGATTGATTGAGAGAAGAGCACCGTGGCATAAACAAAGAAGGGGATGAATGACTGTCACATGTGTTAATGTGGGATGCACACTGCCACAAGTTTGTTGTCATTGCAGTGTCCCCAGGGACGGAATTTAATTACGGCTATTTGGTGGTTTCACACTCTTTCCTGTTAATTATGCAACATTACTGTCTGTCCACTATCCGACCGGCCGGCCGGCCACTGTAAGGTAACCAACAATGACATTACCTTTTTTATCTTTATATTAACTTGGAATTGAAGTGTACACTCCCATCAGAATATCTGTAGCCCTCGCTCGTTTCAGTATTGACGCGAACCTATTGAATATGCATGTGCATCGCGTTTCTTTTTTTTCTTGTTTTTTTAATATCTATTAGCGTCTGTCGCTGCAATTTTAGAACACCGTCAAATTAGCATTTTTATGAGAATCTGGTGTAAATATCCTATAACCTTTTTTTCCAATACAAAAACTATATGCGGCAAAAATTAGCCATTTGGTGTATAATGGGAGAACCACCATCTGCCTGTAATCTAACAATAAATGTTTCCGTTAGTAAATTTTGTGTTTTAAAACAAAAGCATAAATACTCATATTAATGCATGTTGCACCCGCATTTTAAAGTATTGTCACTAAAACTACCCCATTTGTCAGAAACAAGAATTTTATTACTCTTGTTTAAATACACTTTTATCATAAGTGTGGAATTGTTTCAGTGTAGTCTTTTAAATACAGGGTGTTTCAAAAATAGGGTGCATACTTTCAGATGTGTATTCCCCATACGTAGACAATCAAAATAGTTCATTACAACATGTGTCCAGAAATGTTTCATTTTCGAGTTATGGCCTTTATAACACTGAAACTCGCAGGAACGGTTTTCCTTCCACAGGTCGTTGCCGTGAATGGAGACATTAACAGGACACTCCGACAGTTAATTTTAAGGCGAAGGTTACATTCAGTGTTGTGTTTGGTGTTCGATTGTGCATCATGTTCTCAAATCAGGAGTTGGCAGAAATGCACTTCATGTACGGTAAGGCGAAGGGCGCGTCGCTTAAACCAGGAGAGGTACCCACAGATCGCAAGACGTTTGTACGCCTCCATATGTCTGGATGGAAGGTTTTCTGATTGATGGATAGGTAGAGGTGACCCAATTGCTTGGCCTCCACGCTCACCTGATTTGCGCCCCCTCAATTTCTACTTGTGGGGCCATTTAAAATCATTGGTGAATTCGTCTCCAGTCTCTTGGAATTTGGGATCGTGTTCGCAGGTCAATGAGACATCAAAGTGACGCCTGTATTCAAGCAGGAAGTGGACATTTTGAACATCTTCTGTAATAACAATGATCTGCGGAAAGAAAAACGTTCCAGGAAATTTCTGTGTTGTGAAGTCCATAACTAGAGGCATTTCCGGACACATGTTGTTGTGAACTAATTTCATTATGTGCAAATGGAGAACGCATACATGAAATTATGCCCCCTATTTTTGAAACACGGTGTATATCTAGTTATTTCTGTAGGTTATATAAATGCATGTTGGTATGTATGACATAGATAAACTCCAACACTGGTTGACCGATCACAATAAAAATTGTTATATCTATGTTTTCTTGTGGAGGTCTTTATGCTATCCATTTTACTATGCAACGTATTACATTCACACCCTTTTCTCTACTCGCTATGTTGAAAATATACAATTCATATCTTTTTTATGACCGAAATACAAATGCAAAGTATTACATTCACACGGTTTTGTCTACTCTTCTTTCATGAAACACAATCACATTTCTTTCTTGACTCACTCTTCTATAAGCAATTTATACAATTTTCTGTGCGTTTGAATTAATACGTTGCATTTTTTATTTCACACGGTTTCTCTACTCGCTTTTGTTTTGTGTGTGTGTGTGTGTGTGTCTGTGTCTGTCTGTCTGTCTGTCTGTCTGTCTGTCTGTCAGCTGTGACCAGCATAACTCAAACAAAAAGTCAGTTAAAATCCAAAGTTGGTATATAAGTTTAATATCTTTTATGGATGCATAACGGAGATTTTGGAAAAAAATTACGCAACCCCAAACTACGCTCTACATGGAAAAATCTTCGAACATTTTTATTTTCTCTAAAATGGCTCTTACAATTTTGATTTAAATGACATGTTTGAGATATGTTTATGACAAACGAAATGTACATTTTGAATTTTCTGGCTATAGCCCCTGTAGTCGTATTTACTCTGGATGACTTTTGCATAAATGGTAAACCGTAACAGATAGACAAAATCATACTACACAAAATATGTAGATCTTGCTAAAATACACAATTTATGTCCCAATAAATTATCTTGTAGGTTGAACCATTTCGGAGATATTCCTTGTTATGTGTGTGAGTTTCGGAAAACTTAAAGCTTTCGTGAAATGGAACATCGTTGTTCATTTTTTTATATGTTAAGTGTGCAAGGAGAATGGAATCTCAAAGCTTTAAAAGATTTGACTATCGCACAAAGCCTACTGTATTCTAATATTCCTGTTGTACCTACAAGGAAATAAGCAAACAAGATTATTTCTGCAAATGTTTATCTCAACTAATACGAAGAAGATAAAGGAATAGAAGTTTATAAGAATGGTTAGTATAAGAGTAGAGAAAGTCATGTGAGTGCAACACATCAGATTTTTCTATTAGGTATGTCCGTGTAGGTGCTATGGCAATAGGGGGATACAGTAGGCTAAAGTGATAGTGAAATCTTTTAAGAAGTGGTCGATATGTGATGGGTTTGACAGGCACTGGAAGTGTCAGGTTTTCCCACCGAGAATTGTTGTACAAGTGATGAAGTGCAGTGATGAGGGGCACAAGGTTAACGGTTATGTTCTGACCTTCCCGAGTAGTAACATTTATATAGTATGGGCGGTGTTGGGCTGCTGGACCCCAGCCAAATTTGCCCACGTCAGGTTACATCATACAAGTTTCTCTAGCATCTGTTTCTTTCATAGGTACAATGGCAACTCGACACATTTGTAACATACACACTATTGTTGCAAATGCTTAGTTTTCCTTCTACTTCATGATAATCGAAATAAACATCGCGCGCGCACACACACACACACACACACACACACACACACACACACACACACACACACACACACACACCGTTTTGTGAACATGGTTTTTTACTTTCTCTACTGGTAAGTAGGGGAAGTATTGTATTCCACCCAAAAATTCGATGTCGAGATTTCACCGGAAATATATGTTTTGAGACCCCCTGTCCGTGTGTGTGTCTGTGTGTCAGTCAGTTTCTGGACAGCATAACTCAAAAACGAAAAGTCGGTTAAAAACCAAAGTTGGTATTTAAGTTTAATGTCTTTCAAGGATGCGACACGAAGATTTTGAAGAAAATAACCCCACCCTAAACTACCCTTTACATGGAAAATTTTTCGAAAATTTTGATTTTCTTGAAAATGGTTCTAACGATTTCGATTAAAATGTCATATGTTTGAGGTATTTTTATGACAAATGAAATGTATAGGTATCTTGAATTTTCTGGCTATAGCCCCTGTAGTCCTATTTACTCTGGACGACTTTTGCATGACTGGTAAACCGTTAGAGATAGACCAAATCATACTATACAAAAATGTAGATCTTGCTAAAATACACAGTATAGATCCAAATAAATTTTCTTGTAGGGTGAACCATTTCGGAGATATTCCTTGTTATGTGTGTGTTTCGGAAATCTTAGAACTTCCATGAAATGGATCATCGTTGTTCATTTTTTTACATGTTAAGTGTGCAAAGACAACAGAATCTCAAACATTTGACTATCGCACAAAGCCTACTGTATTCTAAGTTTTTGTTGCACCTACAAGGAAATAAACAGTAAGATAATTTGTACAAATGTTTATCTTAACTAACACGAAGAAGATATAGGAATAAGAGTTTGTAAGAATGGTTAGTAGAAGAGTAGAGAAAGTCATGTGAGTGCAACACATCAGATTTTTGTATTACACACACACACACACACACACACACACACACACACACACACACACACACACACACACACACACACACACACACACAACTGCTCCGTGCAACTTTTAATTCAGGAGGCCCCACTATGTATTTCCGGGGAAACTTGGTACCAACCCTTTGGTTGGAATATAATGTTCTTTACCGACTTGTGTGTAATTATTTCCAGGAAGCATTAAAATGCCTTCCAAGACACGATAATGTTAGATAAAATGATAGTTGAGTTTTGAAGCAGTATTTTCCTGTTTGCACTACATTTCCTGGTCGCTGTTCCAAGTTTTTTACTGAAGACGAAACAGTGTTTTCGAGGCGTCTCGCTGTTCCACTGTTTACAACACTGTTACGACCTACATATACTCCGTAACTCCAAAATAACTTCAAGTACGGGACTCTGTGACTCATTACTGCAGTGTTGGCTAACCTGCCAAAACCCTTTCTGGCTTCAGGCCTGTCTACAGATGTGATTCGCCATGACCCACTTCTAGTAACAGAATTAGAAATGTTCATCAAATAGTAATGTGTTCCTAATCATAATCCAAATAGAAATATCTGATGTGTTACACTCACATGACTTTCTCTACTCTTGTACTAACCATTCTTACAAACTCTTATTACTATATCTTCTTCGTGTTAGTTGAGATAAACATTTGTAGAAATTATCTTACTACTTATTTTCTTGTGGGTACAAGTGGAATATGGGAATAAAGTAGGGTTTGAGCGTTAGTAAAATCTTTTAAAGCTGGCCAGTATATGAAGGCTTTGAGTGTTCCAAAACTTGCACAAAGAACAAGGAATATCTCTGAAATGATTCACACCTCAAAAATGCATTTAGACAAAGTGTATTTTAATGATCAACATTTTTACTTTCTCTACTACTAAGTAGAGGAAGTTTTGTATTCCACCCAAAAATTCGATGTCGAGATTTCAGCGGAAATAAAAAAAAAAAAAAAAAAAAAAAAAGCAGTTTTAGAAAAAGGTCCGCGCGCGCGTGTATGTGTGTCAGTCTGTGGACAGTATAACTAAAAAACGAAAGGTCCCTTACAAACCTAAGTTGGTATTTAAGTTTAATGTCTTTCAAGAATGCGTCACGAAGATTTTGAAGAAAATTTCTTCACCCTAAACTACCCTTTACATGGAAAATTTTGAGTTTCCTTAAAATGGCTCTAACGATTTTGATATTACAGGTATTTTTATCACGAACTGTAGATCTTGAATTTTCTGGCTATAGCCTATGTATTCCTGTTTACTCTGCATGACTTTTCAATAATTCGTAAACCGCAAGAGATAGACAAAATCTTAGTATACAAAACATTTAGATCTCGCTAAAACACACAACGAATAAATTTTTTGTAGAGAGAACCATTTTGGAGGTATTCCTTGTTATTTGTATCAGTTTCGGAAAAGAAACTTTCGTGAAATGGAACATCGTTGTTCATTTTTTTTATATGTTAATCGTGCAAAGACGACAGAATCTCAAAGCTTTAAAGTATTTGACTGTCGCTCAAAGCCTACTGTATTCTAACATTCCCCTTGTACCTACAAGGAAATAAACAATAAGATAATTTGTACAAATGTTTATCTTAACTAACACGAAGAAGATATAGGAATAAGAGTTTGTAAGAATGGTTAGTACAAGAGTAGAGAAAGTCATGTGAGTGTAACATATCAGATTTTTGCGTAGTAAGATTTGGTCTATCAGTTACGGTTTACCAGCAAGCAGGAGTACATGGGCTATAGCTAGAAAATTCAAAATGTATACACATTTCGTTTGCTACAAAAATATCTTAAAAACATACGTCATTTAATCAATATCGCTAGATCTATTTTTGAGAAAATAAACTTTACGAATATATTTCAATGCAAGAGGTAGTTTAGGGTGGAGGAATTTTTTCCAAAATTTTTGTGTCGCACCCTTAAAAGGTATTAACCTCAAAGAGCAACTTTTATTTTTAACTGACTTTTAGTTTTGCATTTATGTTGTTTACAGACAGACGTACACGTACCGCTTTCTAAAACTGCTTTGTTTTTGTATTTAGGGCGGAAGGGGTGGGGCTTAAAACATATATTTAAGATGAAATCTCGACTTCGAATTTTTGGGTGGAATACTTTGCGCACTAGAGGAAGTAAAGGTGTTTATTCAGTGATGAGTAGAGAATCATGCGAATGGAAATACGAGCATATAATTGTTTTAAAGAAGATGGTATGAAAGTGTGTATTTGGCATGCTGCTACTTGACAGTATGTACAAACGCTAGGTGCTGGTAAAATTCCAAGTTGGCAGCTCCATGTATTACGATGCTGATGAATCATGTGTTGCTGGAGAAGGTTCATGAATGGAGCCAACTGTTGCTGCTGGAAGTTTTCGCTGCCACTTCCAGGAACGAGGTCACACACACAGACAAACCAAACCCTTTTGTTTGTGATACACTGGTTGCATATTCTCTAGGCACACGGGCAACATTTCCTTGTTTTGGAATGACAAATCAGCCCTTGAAGTTATAGACTCCATTAACTATAACAAACTGTGTGTTATATATTGAGTATTTCTGATACAATTAGTATGTCATCATCATCATCACCACCTCCACAACCATCATCATAATCATCATCATCATCATCATGATCATCATCATCATCATCATCATCACGGTATAAGCCTTGTGGCTCGTTCCGACTTCAAGGAAATTGATCGGACCATTTCATTCGTGGCCTGCCAACATTTCTTCTACCTACAGGTTTATACTTGTGCACTATTTGTGGTGTACGGTCTTCGGTCATTCTCTGCACATGATCTTGCCATTTTTGCCTGTATGCAATGATTGTTTCATTTAGACTCTGAATTTCCAATTCTCTTCTAATATCCTCGTTTCTTTTCTTGTCTATGAGTCTATAACCTGCCACCTGTCTCAGAAATTTCCTCTCAGCAGCCTCCACTTTCTTCTGTTGTGAGATAGTCAAGGCCCAGTTTTCACACCCATAAAGCAGGGTTGCGATCGCCATTACTTATACAGTTTTAACAAAGTTTGACGATTACAAATTTTAAAAGTTCTTTTTATTGTGCCACATATTTTTTGTTTTGTTTAGTATAAGTTTAGGATTTAATGATCAAGGAGTTCAGTTAATTTAAACAATGGGTAGTGGTGTTTAGCACTTGGAACCATGTTATACCCAGATCACCTAAACTGTTTATAATATAAAGTTCTAACTGCACATTTAACAAGTTCAAATAAAAATAAAATAAATTACTTCTTCATTATAAAGCAAAATGCAATTTTATTAGTTTGTAATATTAAACAACATTAATATGCTTTCACGCACACATTTGTGGGTTTAACTGAGAACATTATTACTTTCTCTACTACGTATAGTAAGGTAGAAGTATTATATTCCACACAAAACTTTGACGTCATAATTTCACCGGAAGTATGTTTTGAAGCCCCCTATGAGTCATCAGACAGCATAAATCAAAAACGAAAAGTCGGTTAAAAACCAACTTGGTATTTAACTTTAATGCCTTTCAAAGATGCGACACATTTTGAAGAAAATTGCTTCACCCTAAACTACCCTTTACGTGAAAAAGTTTTCAAAAATTTTGATTTTCTTGAAAATGGCTCTGACGGTTTTGATTGAAATACCCTATATTTGAGATAGACAAATATAATGTATATTTTCAATTTTCTGGCTATAGCCCATGTAGTACTATTTATTCTGGATAACTTTTGAATAACTCGAAAACTGTAAGAGATAAACCAAATCATGCCCTACAAATAATGTAGATCTTGCTAAAACACACAATTTATGTCTAGATACATTTTTTCGTAGAGTGAACCATTTCGGAGATATTCTTTGTTATTTGTGTCACTTTTGGAAAACTTAAAACTTTCGTGAAATGGATCATCGTTGTTCAGTTTTTTATATGTTACGTGTGCCAAGAGGACGGAATTTGAAAGCTTTAAAACATTTGACTATCGCACAAAGCCTACTGTATTCCCATATTCCCCTTACACCTACAAGGAAATAAGCAGTAAGATAATTTGTACAAATGTTTATCTCAACTAACACGAAGAAGATATAGGAATAAGAGTTTGTAAGAATGGTTAGTACAAGAGTAGAGAAAGTCATGTGAGTGCAACACATCAGATATCTGTATTACCATGAAGAACATATAGTAATAAGAGTTTGTAAGAATGGTTAGTACAAGAGTAGAGAAAGTCGTGTGAATGTAACACTTCAGATATCTGTATTAACATGAAGAAGATATAGTAATAAGAGTTTGTAAGAATGGTTAGTACAGGAGTAGAGAAAGTCATGTGAGTGCAACACATCAGATATCTGTATTAACATGAAGAAGATATAGTAATAAGAGTTTGTAAGAATGGTTAGTACAAGAGTAGAGAAAGTCATGTGAGTGTAACACATCAGATATCTGTATTAACATGAAGAAGATATAGTAATAAGAGTTTGTAAGAATGATTAGTACAAGAGCTGAGAAAGTCATGTGAGTGTAACACATCAGATATCTGTATTAACATGAAGAAGATATAGTAATAAGAGTTTGTACGAATGGTTAGTACAAGAGTAGAGAAAGTCGTGTGAATGTAACACTTCAGATATCTGTATTAACATGAAGAAGATATAGTAATAAGAGTTTGTAAGAATGGTTAGTACAAGAGTAGAGAAAGTCATGTGAGTGTAACACATCAGATATCTGTATTAACATGAAGAAGATATAGGAATAAGAGTTTGTAAGAATGGTTAGTACAAGAGTAGAGAAAGTCATGTGAGTGCAACACATCAGATATCTGTATTAACACGAAGAAGATATAGGAATAAGAGTTTGTAAGAATGGTTAGTACAAGAGTAGAGAAAGTCATGTGAGTGTAACACCTCAGATATCTGTATTAACATGAAGAAGATATAGTAATAAGAGTGTGTAAGAATGGTTAGTACAAGAGTAGAGAAAGTCATGTGAGTGCAACACATCAGATATCTGTATTAACATGAAGAAGATATAGTAATAAGAGTTTGTAAGAATGGTTAGTACAAGAGTAGAGAAAGTCATGTGAGTGTAACACCTCAGGTATCTGTATTAACATGAAGAAGATATAGTAATAAGAGTTTGTAAGAATGGTTAGTACAAGAGTAGAGAAAGTCATGTGAGTGCAACACATCAGATATCTGTATTAACACGAAGAAGATATAGGAATAAGAGTTTGTAAGAATGGTTAGTACAAGAGTAGAGAAAGTCATGCGAGTGTAACACCTCAGATATCTGTATTAACATGAAGAAGATATAGTAATAAGAGTTTGTAAGAATGGTTAGTACAAGAGTAGAGAAAGTCATGTGAGTGCAACACATCAGATATCTGTATTAACACGAAGAAGATATAGGAATAAGAGTTTGTAAGAATGGTTAGTACAAGAGTAGAGAAAGTCATGTGAGTGCAACACATCAGATATCTGTATTAACATGAAGAAGATATAGTAATAAGAGTTTGTAAGAATGGTTAGTACAAGAGTAGAGAAAGTCATGTGAGTGCAACACATCAGATATCTGTATTAACATGAAGAAGATATAGTAATAAGAGTTTGTAAGAATGGTTAGTACAAGAGTAGAGAAAGTCATGTGAGTGCAACACATCAGATTTTTTATTTTTCGTTAGAATGGTTGCAATAAATAAATGTAAAAGAACAGCTAAACATATATTTATACTATTTATAATCTTTCAGTTAAATTCAGTGCAGAGTAGAGTAATGGTGTCATGTTCAGGCATACATTTCATCATGTTTATTAAACCTTTCTCTTTTCATTGCACATTTCTTTATTTCTTCTGGCTTTTACATTTGAGCTTACAATGCTGTTGTTTGCTTGTATTTGTTTTTGTGGAACCAATTTGTACTTTCTCTACCATATACAGAGTATGTACCGAGATTTCTGTGCAAATACACGTTTTGAGGCTCACTGAATAATACCGGGAATTTAAGGGTTTATGTGAGTGTGTGTGGCTGTATATCTGGAAATATAATTGAAAAAAATCTGATGTGTTGCACTCACATGGCTTTCTCTGCTCTTGTACTAACCATTCTTACTACATCTTCATGTTAGTTAAGATAAACATTTGTACAAATTATCATATTGCTTGTTTCCTTGTATGTGCAAGGGGAATATTAGAAT
This sequence comes from Tenodera sinensis, assembly GCA_030765045.1. Taxonomy (NCBI): domain Eukaryota; kingdom Metazoa; phylum Arthropoda; class Insecta; order Mantodea; family Mantidae; genus Tenodera; species Tenodera sinensis. The sequence continues at coordinate 2,157,726 of JAUKNM010000041.1, forward strand.
ACAGTAGGCTTTGAGCGATAGTCAAATCTTCTAAAAGTGCTCGCTATATGGAAACTGAAATTGCGTTCTCCTTACAAGGCCAACAGATAAAAACATGAATAACGACCTGCTAAACTCGCACAAATAACAAGAAATATCTCTGGAATGGTTCACTCCACAAAAAATACATTTGGACATAACTTAATGTGTTTTAAAGAGTTTTCCACTTTTGTATAGTAAGCTTTGGTCTATGTCTTACGGTTTACCAGTTATGCAGAAGTCATCAAGAGTAAACAGGACTACAGGGGCTACAGCCAGGAAATTCAAAATATACATTTCATTTACCATAACATATCTTAAACATATGACATTTTAATTAAAATCCTTAGCCATTTTGGAGAAAAGCAAAATTTTTGAAAAATGTCCTATGTAAGGGGAAGTTTACGGTAGAGAAATTTTCATGTTTTTGAGTTATGTTGTTCACAAACACACACATCCACACACAAACACACATACACACACACTTCTTTGTGTAAAAATATTTTTGTTGAGTTCATGGACGTAAAAACATGGATTTTCATTGAAATCTCTATATCGAATTTTTTGGGGGAATGTAATAGCTACTTTCTGTGCTTAATATACCCGGTAGAGTGCAAATACCAAATATATAACATCTTTACGAATAGTGGGCTGAATATTCCGTGGAAAAGCTTGACAAGAAGAGCAGATCGTCAGTTGGAGTGCAGCAGTTGTGCGTTTAGCAGGTTGGTACTCCTGGCAGAGACATTACACGCCACCCTCTTGAGACTTGTTTGTGCCACCCTCAAGAGCAGGGGTAATTAATCCCCAATTCTCTGCCAACTTCACCTTCCACATGCACACTGTGTCGATATGGGGAAGCTTTTTCCAGCTGCTTTGCGGTAAAGTGGAGCAAGTCATTTAAAAATCACATTAAGGTTTACTTTCTCTACTAGTTAAAGTATGTGTTTGTCTGTGTATCAGTAAACATAACTCAAAAAATCTGATGTGTTGCACTCACATGATTTTCTTACTCTTGTACTAACTATTCTTACAAACTCTTATTCCTATATCTTCTTCATGTTAATACAGATATCTGACGTGTTACATTCACATGACTTTCTCTACTCTTGTACTAACCATTCTTACAAACTCTTATTCCTATATCTTCTTCATGTTAATACAGATATCTGATGTGTTACACTCACATGACTTTCTCTACTCTTGTACTAACCATTCTTACAAACTCTTATTACTATATCTTCTTCATGTTAATACAGATATCTGATGTGTTGCACTCACATGACTTTCTCTACTCTTGTACTAACCATTCTTACAAACTCTTATTACTATATCTTCTTCATGTTAATACAGATATCTGATGTGTTACACTCACATGACTTTCTCTACTCTTGTACTAACCATTCTTACAAACTCTTATTACTATATCTTCTTCATGTTAATACAGATATCTGATGTGTTGCACTCACATGACTTTCTCTACTCTTGTACTAACCACTCTTACAAACTCTTATTACTATATCTTAAATCATGTTAATACAGATATCTGATGTGTTACACTCACATGACTTTCTCTACTCTTGTACTAACCATTCTTACAAACTCTTATTCCTATATCTTCTTCATGTTAATACAGATATCTGATGTGTTACACTCACATGACTTTCTCTACTCTTGTACTAACCATTCTTACAAACTCTTATTACTATATCTTCTTCATGTTAATACAGATATCTGATGTGTTGCACTCACATGACTTTCTCTACTCTTGTACTAACCACTCTTACAAACTCTTATTCCTATATCTTCTTCATGTTAATACAGATATCTGATGTGTTACACTCACATGACTTTCTCTACTCTTGTACTAACCATTCTTACAAACTCTTATTACTATATCTTCTTCATGTTAATACAGATATCTGATGTGTTGCACTCACATGACTTTCTCTACTCTTGTACTAACCACTCTTACAAACTCTTATTACTATATCTTAAATCATGTTAATACAGATATCTGATGTGTTACACTCACATGACTTTCTCTACTCTTGTACTAACCATTCTTACAAACTCTTATTCCTATATCTTCTTCATGTTAATACAGATATCTGATGTGTTACACTCACATGACTTTCTCTACTCTTGTACTAACCATTCTTACAAACTCTTATTACTATATCTTCTTCATGTTAATACAGATATCTGATGTGTTACACTCACATGACTTTCTCTACTCTTGTACTAACCATTCTTACAAACTCTTATTACTATATCTTCTTCATGTTAATACAGATATCTGATGTGTTGCACTCACATGACTTTCTCTACTCTTGTACTAACCACTCTTACAAACTCTTATTACTATATCTTAAATCATGTTAATACAGATATCTGATGTGTTACACTCACATGACTTTCTCTACTCTTGTACTAACCATTCTTACAAACTCTTATTACTATATCTTCTTCATGTTAATACAGATATCTGATGTGTTACACTCACATGACTTTCTCTACCCTTGTACTAACCATACTTACAAACTCTTATTACTATATCTTAAATCATGTTAATACAGATATCTGATGTGTTACACTCACATGACTTTCTCTACTCTTGTACTAACCATTCTTACAAACTCTTATTCCTATATCTTCTTCATGTTAATACAGATATCTGATGTGTTGCACTCACATGACTTTCTCTACTCTTGTACTAACCATTCTTACAAACTCTTATTACTATATCTTAAATCATGTTAATACAGATATCTGATGTGTTACACTCACATGACTTTCTCTACCCTTGTACTAACCATACTTACAAACTCTTATTACTATATCTTAAATCATGTTAATACAGATATCTGATGTGTTACACTCACATGACTTTCTCTACTCTTGTACTAACCATTCTTACAAACTCTTATTCCTATATCTTCTTCATGTTAATACAGATATCTGATGTGTTGCACTCACATGACTTTCTCTACTCTTGTACTAACCATTCTTACAAACTGTTATTACTATATCTTCTTCATGTTAATACAGATATCTGATGTGTTACATTCACATGACTTTCTCTACTCTTGTACTAACCATTCTTACAAACTCTTATTACTATATCTTCTTCATGTTAATACAGATATCTGATGTGTTACACTCACATGACTTTCTCTACTCTTGTACTAACTATTCTTACAAACTCTTATTACTATATCTTCTTCATGTTAATACAGATATCTGATGTGTTGCACTCACATGACTTTCTCTACTCTTGTACTAACCATTCTTACAAACTCTTATTCCTATATCTTCTTCATGTTAATACAGATATCTGATGTGTTGCACTCACATGACTTTCTCTACTCTTGTACTAACCATTCTTACAAACTCTTATTACTATATCTTCTTCATGTTAATACAGATATCTGATGTGTTGCACTCACATGACTTTCTCTACTCTTGTACTAACCACTCTTACAAACTCTTATTACTATATCTTAAATCATGTTAATACAGATATCTGATGTGTTACACTCACATGACTTTCTCTACCCTTGTACTAACCATACTTACAAACTCTTATTACTATATCTTAAATCATGTTAATACAGATATCTGATGTGTTACACTCACATGACTTTCTCTACTCTTGTACTAACCATTCTTACAAACTCTTATTCCTATATCTTCTTCATGTTAATACAGATATCTGATGTGTTGCACTCACATGACTTTCTCTACTCTTGTACTAACCATTCTTACAAACTCTTATTACTATATCTTAAATCATGTTAATACAGATATCTGATGTGTTACACTCACATGACTTTCTCTACCCTTGTACTAACCATACTTACAAACTCTTATTACTATATCTTAAATCATGTTAATACAGATATCTGATGTGTTACACTCACATGACTTTCTCTACTCTTGTACTAACCATTCTTACAAACTCTTATTCCTATATCTTCTTCATGTTAATACAGATATCTGATGTGTTGCACTCACATGACTTTCTCTACTCTTGTACTAACCATTCTTACAAACTGTTATTACTATATCTTCTTCATGTTAATACAGATATCTGATGTGTTACATTCACATGACTTTCTCTACTCTTGTACTAACCATTCTTACAAACTCTTATTACTATATCTTCTTCATGTTAATACAGATATCTGATGTGTTACACTCACATGACTTTCTCTACTCTTGTACTAACTATTCTTACAAACTCTTATTACTATATCTTCTTCATGTTAATACAGATATCTGATGTGTTGCACTCACATGACTTTCTCTACTCTTGTACTAACCATTCTTACAAACTCTTATTCCTATATCTTCTTCATGTTAATACAGATATCTGATGTGTTGCATTCACATGACTTTCTCTACTCTTGTACTAACCATTCTTACAAACTCTTATTACTATATCTTCTTCATGTTAATACAGATATCTGATGTGTTGCACTCACATGACTTTCTCTACTCTTGTACTAACCATTCTTACAAACTCTTATTACTATATCTTCTTCATGTTAATACAGATATCTGATGTGTTACATTCACATGACTTTCTCTACTCTTGTACTAACCATTCTTACAAACTCTTATTACTATATCTTCTTCATGTTAATACAGATATCTGATGTGTTACACTCACATGACTTTCTCTACTCTTGTACTAACCATTCTTACAAACTCTTATTCCTATATCTTCTTCATGTTAATACAGATATCTGATGTGTTACACTCACATGACTTTCTCTACTCTTGTACTAACCATTCTTACAAACTCTTATTCCTATATCTTCTTCATGTTAATACAGATATCTGATGTGCTACACTCACATGACTTTCTCTACTCTTGTACTAAATATTCTTACAAACTCTTATTACTATATCTTCTTCATGTTAATACAGATATCTGATGTGCTACACTCACATGATTTTCTTACTCTTGTACTAAATATTCTTACAAACTCTTATTACTATATCTTCTTCATGTTAATACAGATATCTGATGTGTTACATTCACATGACTTTCTCTACTCTTGTACTAACCATTCTTACAAACTCTTATTACTATATCTTCTTCATGTTAATACAGATATCTGATGTGTTACACTCACATGACTTTCTCTACTCTTGTACTAAATATTCTTACAAACTCTTATTACTATATCTTCTTCATGTTAATACAGATATCTGATGTGCTACACTCACATGATTTTCTTACTCTTGTACTAAATATTCTTACAAACTCTTATTACTATATCTTCTTCATGTTAATACAGATATCTGATGTGTAACACTCACATGACTTTCTCTACTCTTGTACTAAATATTCTTACAAACTCTTATTACTATATCTTCTTCATGTTAATACAGATATCTGATGTGCTACACTCACATGATTTTCTTACTCTTGTACTAAATATTCTTACAAACTCTTATTACTATATCTTCTTCATGTTAATACAGATATCTGATGTGTAACACTCACATGACTTTCTCTACTCTTGTACTAAATATTCTTACAAACTCTTATTACTATATCTTCTTCATGTTAATCGGAGATAAATATTTGTAGGAATCACCTTTGTGGTAATTTTCCTGTAGGTGTAAGAATCACTTTCAAGTAGCAAGGAATATTTCCGAAATGGTTCTCTACAATAAAATACATTTGGACATAATTCGGGCATTTTAACGATATCTACATTTTTTGTACAGTAAGACTTGGTCTATCTCTTATGGTTTACCAGTTATACAAGTCATCAAGGGTAAACAGAGATGCATGTGCTATAGCTAGAAAATTCAAAATATACATTTTATTTGCCATAAAAATATCTTAAACATATGACATTTTAATCAAAATCGTTAGATCCATTTATGAGAAACAAAATTTTCCATGTAAAGGGTGGTTGAGGGTGGAGGATTTTTCTTGGAAATCTTTGTGTTGCATCCTTAAAAGGCGTTAAACTTAAATATCAACTTTGGTTTTTAAACGAGTTTTCGTTTTTGAGTTATGCTGCACACAAACTGACACACAGACACACACACACACACACACACACACATATACACATACATACACACATATACACACACATACACACACACACACACACACACACACACAATCTCACTCTCACTCTTTCTCTCACATACCTTTTTCTAAAAATGCTTTTATTTTATTCAGGAGATCTCAAAACATATTTCCTGTGAAATCTCAACATCGATTTTTTGGGTGGAATAGAGTACCTACTCCACTTTACTATACGTAATAGAGAAGCTAAAAAAAATTGACAGAAAAAGTAATTGAAATTCTATCGTATTTGTCACAATAGCATGGCTAGTAAAATTATAACCGTTGGGTCCAAAATGCATATATTTGATTTTTTTTTTTTTTTTGTAAATATTTATTTAAGGTCGTTTTGACAGCGCGGTCTTATCACGACCATACATAGTAATACATTGTGGATATTAATTTACAATTATACATGTATTACATTATGTTGACATTTACAGTAAATTTGAATGTTTTATGTTCTTCATAAACTGTAGAGTCTTGCTATATTTGATTGTGTATTGTTGGGAAAACGTGGAATATGCTAGCGGAATAGGAATATAAGGCCTGTAGAGCACAGAGTCTGGTGTTTGGAACTAAATAAATTATCCTATGTTCAGAAATAGCAAGACTTTTGTTTCCTCCCTTACGTCCACAAGAACAGACAAAGTCATAATTCACGCCTCGTAACAAAGCACGATTAATTCCTCCTTCATAAAACATAATTTGCCTGTTTCTCAATATAACGTGTAATATACATGCAAGTTGCCGCCTCCTGGAACAGCTAGGCCCAATACAGCCTTATGTAGAGGAACCAATATACAGCCAGCCTTGTCTGGTCTTGCTTCACAAATTCAAGTTTACCAACTTGATTTGGTTTTCTAATGTTAACTTAATATTTTATTCTACAACCACAAAACAATCTTGTGTTACATTTACATTTATTTCCCCACCCATTCTTCAACAAACCTTTGTGGTTTACCAGGAGAAATACGAACTGGTGTGTTTAAAAACACCAACAGTAAGTTTGTTGGCATAAATAAATAATAATTACCATGTGAAGGTTATTTAATCCTGGGATATAAAGTACTTACAATAGTAAGTCACCATTGGGCTAATTTGTCTCTGATGTGAGACTCCCTTTGTGGTTTACCAGGAGAAATACGAACTGGTTTGAGAATTTAATGCCATTCTGGCAGTTTGTCACAATAGCTCAGTGGTTAGAGCAGCCGCCCGGTAAGCGGAAGGTCTGTGGTTCAAATCCCAGTTGTGGCATTGAATTTTTAAGTTCCAGTTCCACCTCTCAAACTTTGCCCACACACGGCTTGTGTGTTTAAAAACACCAACAGTAAGTTTGTTGGCATAATTAAATAATAATTAGCCTTATGAAAGTTTAATATAGCAACGGTATTTAATTTGACAAACATTAATTGCTGTGATAAATACGAATATATAAATCGTATATGTGAATGTGTGAAACAAAAGCGAAAAGGACTAGGAAACGTGGACATTACTAAAAGAATTAACACACTCACCTGGTTATATTAAAAATCTGATGTGTTATACTCACATGACTTTCTCTACTCTTGTACTAACCATTCTTGCAAACTCTTATTCCTATATCTTCTTCGTGTTAGTTGAGATAATCATTTGTACAAATTATCTTACTGCTTATTTCCTTGTAGCTACAAGGAGAATATGAGAATGCAGTAGGCTTTGAGTGATACTCAAATCTTTTAAAGCTTTCAAATTCCGTTGTTTTCACGGCTAACAAAAAATTGAATAGCAATCTTCTATTTGACGAATCTTCTATTTGACGAACGTTTTAAGTATTCGAAAACTGTCACAAATAATAAGGAATATCTCTGAAATGGTTCACTCTACAAAAAAGAATTTATTTGGACATAAATTGTGTTTTAGCAAGATCTACAGTTTTAGTATAGTAAAATTATGTCTAACTCTTACGGTTTACCGGTTATGCAAAAATCATCAAGAATAAACAGACTACATAGTCTATAGCCAGAAAATTCAAAATATATATTTTATTTGTCATAAAAACATCTTAAACATATAGCATTTTAATCTAAATCGTTAGGCATTTTCGAGAAAATCAGAATTTTCAAAAAATTGCGTAATTTAGGGTGGAGTAATTTTCTTTAAAATCTTCGTGTTGCATCCTTAAAAATGTTAAACTTAAATACCAGTTTTTTAACCGACTTTTCGTTTTTTACTTACGCTGCCCCCCCCCAAAAAAAAACATGCACACACGGCCTTTTTTTTTTTTCAAATGCTTTTATTGGATTCTAGGAGCCTCAAAAAATATTTCCGGTGAAATCTCTATATCGAAATGTTGGGTGGAATACAATACTTGCTCTAGTTACTAGTAGAGAAAGTTAAAATATATTAGATAATGTAAAAAATTGTGAAGCAAGAGCTCAAGGATGGAAAATATTTTAAATTATGGGAGTATTAATAAACAGTTGATTGGTTTGGAAACGGAGGGAAGTAAATAATGTAGGAAATAAGGGAAAAGAGCACCCTGAAGTAATTTCTTACGAAATAGAGTTCTACCAGTGAATAAGATTCAAGAAGCTTGTATATGGTATTGCGAAGAAAACAGTAAAACATTTGTTTGTAATTAATAGTAGAAAGTAGAGAAGTAAGTACCTAACTACGACATATTTAATGTTAATTTATTTTATTTCTAGGGAAGAAATACCTAACTATATTGGTCGTAGTGAAACATTAAGTTAAACTAATTGTTTAACTAGAAATAAATTAGTGAAAGTTGATAAACTATTGTTTGGGATTTAATAAATACAGTATATGAATGTCGATGTAATAATTTTGAAGCACAAGTTATTTGACTATTGTTGAAAGGTGTATATGTGTAATTCTGGGAAAAAAGTTACTTTTTAAATGGCATAATCATATTTTACAAGAATCTTATTTCTGAATAAATGACTTAACAATTTATACCTGAAGGTATTATTCAAAAATACAAATAACCCTGATACGACGAGTCCTATACGCTATTCCGTAAATGGGCACAACTAGGATTTGGGAAAGCAAATATATTCAAAGAAGAGAATATTAAAACTTCAGTAAACCTGGTAGAACGTGAAGACCGCCTGAAGCCGCGACATCGAGGGACGGATAAACCACATCAAAATCAAGAGAGGAAAACAGATCTCCTTGACATCTATAACTCCTAACATAAGAATCAAAACAAAAGTGTATAACTTGTATGTTTTGTAGAAAGCCAGTAGTAACAACATTGTTTGCCTCTGAGAAAGGTTAGATTAAATCAAAAAGAGAAATAGAACAAGAAATGGATCTCACAGAGAACAAGGATAGAGTTGTTAGCCAGAAACATCTGAACATGATTATTTTGTTGAGTCAGATGAAACTGGAAATAACAACAACAAAAATACATTGTGAAAAGGAGGATAAAATATTTAAGGGTAAATAGGATAAATTAGGTAGAGATATTTCAGAAAAGCAGGCTAAATTATCTAAGGAGATCACTGAAAAGCAAAATAAATTAGCCAGTGATCAGATAGCAGTAGGTAGGGTCTTAAATGAAAAAAGAGGTCCAGATAGCTGCAGAAATCTCAACAAAAGATCAGCTTGCTACTGAGATGAATAACAAGTATAGTCAGTTAGCAGGTAATGTCAGTCAGATGTGAGGAAATTAAGTTTCAGTCAGATAGCATGATTGAAATAAAGTTTAGGAATGAAATTAGAGACAGTGTAGTTCAGTTAACTGCAAATAATAAAATTGAGAATTTAAAATCTAGTTATGAGAATATATCTGATATTTAGTTAAGAAAATGGCAGTAGTAAATAATACTGAAATGTGTGTACAAGGCTTGGTGTAGCAGATAACCAAAGCAAAACTCAACAAGTAATTGGTAAACAATTAAAATAAATCATATAATGAGAGATCAAACAAATTAAAAGAGGTTGTGGACACACTTCAAGTTCTGAATACACAAATTTACAATTCACCCAGCAACGGAAGTATTCGATATCTGATATTGGAGCTCCAACTTTTGATGACAATCTTTAGTATTTTAAAGTAAAAATGATGTACGCGCCTAATCCGAAAGAGCCTTAGTAAAGTGATTGCTTATGACTGAAGACGAGACTTCCATGCACTATATAATCCCGAATATGCATACATTCATGCAGTGTCAAACTATGGAACATACACGATCAAAGGAAAAATGCACTAAAATGTGCAAAAAATCGTTACTGTTACCCAGAAAATGTTTAAATAGGGGTTGTGCAATTTAATTATTTTAAAGTTCTACTGCTAAGAAAACATTTGAAAGCAAAATAACAATGCAACAATCGCAAAATGCGAGGTCCCTATCTGATCTAATAAAATTCTTGCCTCTTATCCATTATGCAAGCAGGACACTTTTAGAACCTTTAATTGGAGGTATATTGAAACCACATTAACATTCAGAATAAGTAATCACGTTAAACACTTGAAGCTTTCTCACACTCATCACGAGCTGTGACAGAGTCAACTGGGTGCGTTTCCCTGCTTTCGAAGGTCAAATTCCTCGTCCCTTCCACATAACTGGTTCGCGCTGGACTTGCGAAAGCACATCTCAGTTCACAAGAGAGCCAAGAGACTGGAAATAAAATTCAAAGAATAGGAAATTATGCAAGGATATATATTTTAAAGTGGTATCCTGGAAAAACAGCAGTTGCAACGTTCAGGTTGATTACTGGACATGATTGTCTGGCAAAACATTTAAACAGAATTGGGATATATTCTTCACCACTCTGTCCTCTATGTGATCTGCAAGAGGAAATGGATCGAGACCACCTTCAAATATGCCCAGCCACTTCTAGTGCCCCATCCATCAGTGAAAAATATTGGAGAGCAAGAGGATTAATGACTTCATTGTCAGAAATCCAGCATTAGCTAACAACAACATATTTTAAAGTGAGGAACACAAGTAAAATAATTGTCACAAAAATTAGGGAGCTAAGTTGTTCATTCAAGCATTAAAACAGTCACTTAAAGTGAATATAATGTATATTACATGCACGATAAAGCCAAAAATGTCTTAAATACGCATTATGCATGTTTTTATCCCCAAAAATGCAAATATGCACGGATTGTTATTTCATGCGTATAGCAAATACAGCACCAATATCTGGTCCGTCTATGAAGGATGAAGAAATTCTTTGCACAGTAAACCGGCATTTTCCAGAAAATAATGGGAACAATTTGATAGTAGCCAAACTTATGGATTTTTTAAATGTGGTCGTAATGCTAATTGCATTTCAGACAAACGAAAGAAGCAAAGCACAAGCAATTACATATGCTACCCAGAAGTGAAAATAGAAACACTGAGGAAGGTAAACATGATACGGTGCAGAAAGACCAAAGTCGAAATCGCGCACAATTTCAGAATCGAACTTCCCGGAGTGGAGAAATAGCAGAACCTCTAATGATGCGAGACTACGCTATTGGAATACAGTGCCACGAACTGATGGAATGAGAAACAATCGATTCCCACCACCTCAGACGAACAATGGACATCGAAGATAAGCACAAATGAATTGCATGACGTTTCAAAGTGACAACACTACCTATGCGACGTTTGCAACTATCAAACTGTATACCGGAAACACAAGAAAACTCTCAAAAACAAGGGATAACATTGCATGCGTTGTAAATGATACAGCAGAAACTGTTGCCACTCACGTGACTCTTCCCAACGAGTAGAATTTATTTAGTCAGCGCGTGTGCAGTTGCTCCACAAAGGAAATGTTCGCTACCCACAACTAGTTACAAGTCCATCTTCACGCTTCAGGAAAGGGAAACTTGTATCTCTGTCCTTGAAGACCAATAGCAACCTGGCTTTAAGGGAGTGACAGTTACGTTCTGACTCCACGTTCTGCCCACTACAGAGGTGCAGTACTGAAGGGTGGGACGTGGTCAGCGCCCCGAGCCCTCCCAGCCAGTTATGCGGTCTTCTAGACCTGGGGCCGCTACTTCTCCATCAAGTAGCTCCTCAATTGCTCCCCCCGGGACCTAACGAGGCTGAGTGCATCCCGTGCCAGACTTGCCAGAGGGGATAAAATCCCCATGCTGGTACCGGTGATTGAACTCGAGTCCTCCACGCCAGAGGCAAGCGCGCTACCGACTGCGCTACGGAGGCGGTCAAACAGACTCTACCAAATGACAATACAGGGAAACTAAACAGAGGTTATTGCAAGCTACCTGATTGCAACTTCGAACCACGTTATTCTGACATATATAACGCAGATATGCAGCAGGACGCTACGCCAGAGTTACACGTGAAGTACCGGCAAGTAGGGGGTACGCAACACTAACTAGTGTACTAACTTACCTGTATCACAACACATGTTGAAATTGATGGCCTATATCTCTGAAAACAATTCTGGTTTAATCGCAAAAGTTGACATAGACTGACTGTATTTCTCTCGCTCGTGTTGTTGTAACGTGTGTGGATATGATGTTTACACTTTATTCTGTAACGTTCCCTGTCAGTATAGAGATATATCAGGGGAACAAGATGTCAACACACACACACACACACACACACACACACACACACACACACACACACACACACACACACACACACACACACACACACACACACACACACACACACACACACACACACACACACACACACACACACACACACACACACACACACACACACACACACACACACACACACACACACACACACACACACACACACACACACACACACACACACACACACACACACACACACACACACACACACACACACACACACACACACACACACACACACACACACACACACACACACACACACACACACACACACACACACACACACACACACACACACACACACACACACACACACACACACACACACACACACACACACACACACACACACACACACACACACACACACACACACACACACACACACACACACACACACACACACACACACACACACACACACACACACACACACACACACACACACACACACACACACACACACACACACACACACACACACACACACACACACACACACACACACACACACACACACACACACACACACACACACACACACACACACACACACACACACACACACACACACACACACACACACACACACACACACACACACACACACACACACACACACACACACACACACACACACACACACACACACACACACACACACACACACACACACACACACACACACACACACACACACACACACACACACACACACACACACACACAGACACACTTCACAATTATTCATACGAGCATAGGATTCACAGCAATCTGTGCTATAGCTGAACCTTGCCACGCAATCTTCCATTTCTTGTTACTTGCAGAAATACAAATATTTAAAATAGAATTTACTTAAATGTGTGAATCAACTGTTGTGTCGTTAATATGGCACCGACAACTCTACGCAGGTTTACTGCGTACCAAATCCCAATTTCTGCAACATAGTGAAGAAGTTCATGAATATGGGTATTTTTGGAAAACTAGAATTGTTTTCAGAGATATAGGAATGTGTTCGTGTTGGTCATGAATTTCAACATCTGTTTTGATGGAGATAAGCCTGCTTATTTCAGGGAAGTAGGCATTAAGAATTTGAAGATAAACCTTTAAAAAAAAAAAAAAAAAAAAAAAAATTAAAACGTGGCTTTTCTACGAGTCCAGGTTTATCTACCCCGCCCCTCTTTCCTTGTGCTTATTACAGCGCCGCGCCTCTAGCCCCGTATTACATCTGCCAGCAGTTCATTGATCAGCTGAGACTTTGTTGTTTTATTGATTTGATGCATTTTGGGAAATTTTTAATTAAAATATTAGCAAATGTAATTTGTTTAATTTTATCTGAATTATTTTGGTAAATTGATTGATTTTTGTTATATTAACCGTAAGCTTTGTTGGTTGTTTTGGTTTGAGGAATTACGAATAAGTTTAATAAATTAATTAATATTAGCATTACTTATGTAAAAAGTTATGAAATTTGGAAAAATTTCATTAGATAATTTTGGAATTTTAATTTCAGGTTTTTATATTTTGGTTGTTGAGTTATGAATATTTTATTAAATTAATATTTTTGTATATGTATATATTAATTTAAGTGTTAGTATTATGATTGTTTTAGGTATTAGAGTAAATGCTTTTATAGATATTAGAGGTGATAAATTATAATTTTGAGCATGTCTAATTTGTGTATGTTGCATAAAATTTTGTTGTGTATTATATTTTTGTTTTATAGTATTTTAATTTTTATAACTTTAGAATTTTGTTTTAAATATTTTTGAAAGTTAAATAAACCAATAAAGATCTGGAATATAAGCACTGGTTTAAGTAATTAGGTGCCATTGTTTATTATTCTACGTTTTTATTTATTTATTTTTTTATTTATTGATTTATTTATGTATGTATTTATTTATTTATATATATTATTTATTTATTTATTTATTTATTTATTTATTTATTTATTTATTTATTTATTTATTTATTTATTTATTTATTTGGTTCATTGGTCACTAATTATGCTTCACCCCTTACGAGACCCTATAAAGCAAACAGAGATGCTGTCAAAGAGTGCACTTTACTAAATTCGTTTTCTGTACATCCGGTAAATTATCGGTATTAAATTTTTGGAATGAATGCGATACTTCACCTGTTTACTATTGGCGGCTAATGGAGAAGGTAAACCAGTGTTGTAATGTGGGATTTAAGCAACTGTTTGTGCAAGTAGCTGGGCATTTTCCGCGTGAAGAAGCATGTATTGAAAAATGGGGTCTAAAATACAGGATCTGCTTCTCCCTATTGCACCTAAGTCACTTGTGTCATTAATCCAAAAGTATTGACATAGAGATAGAGATTGACGTGTGACTGGTAACGCGAGCTGTAGTAATTTTGCATGGAAAGGATGGAAGACGTAAATCACTGCCTGTAACATCGGCAGTATATTATATTGTTTGCTTGTTCGCCAATTTGGCATTCACCCAGCCAGGCCGCCCGCAAGTGTCTACACAAACTGTTGAATTCTTCAGTGCAAACACCAGTACACATTTACCAGCGTTCCTCCTTATATACTTGCGGAACCAATGGCTTAGGAAATTATTTCCTAACAGCTGAATAACGGCTCAGTCGTAAGACAGTGTTTATGACGGCTGGGTAGCAATTTATTTCTGTAAAATCTACAAAATATTGTGACTTTTGTGTGGTGCGGGTGTAAAGTAAAGTAGACAGATGTAGTCGAGATAAAGAAACACTTTTATTTCCGTAAACAGTAACTTGTACACTCGTTGCAACAGCAAGAAAGTCTTTTCCGATTCTCCAACAGCACGACTCCGAATTCGTAACACTAAGACTAACTCTTCTCCGTCGGCACAGCGCTTCACATCGTCTGTCCGTCTCCGTCGGCACGACTACTCCACCTTCACATACGTCTGACTGACTCTTCTCACACTTTACCGCTATTTATATCTCCCAGGCACTATTCTGGAAGCTTCAGGAACGTTCACTTATTGCGGCGAGATACAAAGCAGAGAAGATTCTCGAAGTGTCTATCCTTTTCTCTCTTTCGGCAAGCGCCCCAACAATGCGGCCATACTCTGTCTCTTTCCTTCGGCTCCTTTGCGGTAGTGCCGACAATAATGCGATGGGTGGCACTGCTGATGTCGGCAATTGAGCGCGGTGACAATATTCTTTCGAAAGTTTATTGCTTTCTCTACTACGTATAGTAAGTAGAGCAAGTATTGTTTTCCATTCAAAAATTGCATGTCGAGATTTCACCAGAAATATTTTTGAGGCCCCTGAACCTACCCCTCCCCCAAATTATTTTTAGGAAAAGGCCCGTGTTTGTGTCTGAGCAGCATAGCTCAAAAACGAAAATTTGGTTAAAAACCAAAGTTGGTATTTAAGTTTAACGTCCTGTGAGGATACAACACGAAGATTTTGAAGAAAATTCCTCCACCCTAAGCTACCCCTTACATGGAAACTTTTTCGAAAACGTTGGCTTTAATGATTTTGATTAAAATGACATATGTTTAACACATTTTTATAACAAATTAAATATATTTTTTAATTTTCTGGCTATAACTTATACAGTCCTGTCTACTCTGGATGATTTTTTAATAATACATAAACCATAAGAGATAGACAAAATCTTAATATACCAGATGTATATCTCGTTAAAACACAATTTATGTCCAAATCAATTTTTATTGTAAGTTAACCATTTTGGAGATATTCCTTGTTATTTGTGTCAGTTTCGGAAACGTTAAACTATCGTCAAATGCAGCATCGTTGTTCATTTTTTATACGTCAAGGGACAATGGGAGTGAAATTTGAAAGTTCCACATTTTTTGATACATTTTTACTGAAATTTTTACTGTTTGTATTTATATGAGAATAGGAGGTACACCAAATTTCATTAAAATTGGATAATTGGTTTAGGATACATAAATTATTTTATAAATTTAATAGGCACATTTTCAAAATAGAGCTCGCGTCTATTGACTTTTCAAAATTCATTTATATTGGCAGAACTGGTACTCTAAAACATGGGTAACAATTGTATGGAGAGATATTTCAAATACGTTTGCTGATTATGCTGTACATATTTTTTTAATAACAAAGAAAATTTAACCTTAAAAATTATTGATTTTTTCATAAAAAAATGTTTTTGGAATTCATGTTAATGATAACATCAATATTGAATCATAGTTTTGTTTAGCTGCTATTTATGAATACTTTTGGAAATTTTCATTGAATTTGAAGCAAAAGTCAGGCGCGACCTTCTTTTGGAATGTGCAGAAATGTAGTTTTGAGAAAAACAGGCTTTTATATAGGAGCATGCTGTGTACGTTAAGGGAAGAGCACTGGGCCGTAATGACCACGTGGAGTGGGGGATATGAAAAATATTAGCTGATCCAAATGCACAGGTGTTCCAGGAACATTTTAAGGTAAAAAAACAATTTTCCACTTGTTGACAATTTTGACCAAAATTTCACTCCCAGTGTCCCTTAAGCGTGCAAAGAGAACAGATTCTCAAAGCTTTAAAACATTTGACTATCGCACAAAGCCTACTGTATTCTAACATTCCCCTTGCACCTACAAGAAAATAAGCAATAAGATAATTTGTACAAATGTTTATCTCAACTAACACAAAGAAGGTATAGTAATAAGAGTTTGTAAGAATGGTTAGTACAAGAGCAGAGAAAGTCATGTGAGTGCAACACATCAGATTTTTATAAAGGTTGGTGTTATTGGAGAAGAAATTGTTTCACTGCACATTTCCTTATAGCCACTCTGAGTATTAGAAGCGGGATATAGGAAGAGCCCGTATAATGGCGTGTGACAAAGTCAGTAATTCAGTTGCCACAAGGCGCTGGTGGTGGTCCCTTTGCCACGCATAGACGTGTGTGTTTGTATCGATTCCCTCTCCCCGGACACAGACGTTGCTATGATTCATATTTTCTCCGCCCTTAGATGTGTATCATACGGGTAAACAAAAGTCATCTCTGTTGCTGAAATTAGGATATCAGAAAGTAAAGAGTCTTTTAAAGAGCAAGGGATATGTAAGGATAAAAAATCTGATGTGTTGCACTCATATGACTTTCTCTGCTCTTGTACTAACCATTCTTACAAACTCTTATTCCTGTATCTTCTTTCTTGTTAGTTGAGATAAACATTTGTACAAATTATCTTATTGTTTATTTCCTTGTAGGTGCAAGGGGAATGTTAGAATACAGTAGGCTTTGTGCGATAGTCAAATGTTTGAGATTCTGTTGTCTTTGCACACTTGACATATTAAAAAATGAACAACGATGATCCATTTCACAAAAGTTCTAAGTTTTCCGAAACTCACACACATAACAAGGAATGTCTCCGAAATGGTTCACCCTACAAGAAAATTTATTGAGACATAAATTGTGTATTTTAGCAAGATCTACATTTTTTGTATAGTATGATTTGGTCTATCTCTAACGGTTTACCATTTATGCAAAAGTCGTCCAGAGTAAATACGACTACAGGGGCTATAGCCAGAAAATTCAAGATATACATTTCATTTACCATAACATATCTTAAACATATGACATTTTAATCAAAATCGTTAGCCATTTTCAAGAAAATCAAAATTTTCGAAAAATTTTCCATGTAAAGGGTAGCTTAGGGTGGGGCTATTTTCTTCAAAATCTTCGTGTCGCATCCTTGAAAGACATTAAACTTAAATAGCAACTTTGGTTTTTAACCGACTTTTCGTTTTTGAGCTATGCTATCCTCAGACTGACAGACTGACAGACTGACACACACACAGACACACACACGGATCTTTTTCTAAAAATGCTTTTTTTTGGATTCAGGGGGTCTGAAAACATATATTTCCAGTGAAATCTCGACATCGAATTTTTGGGTGGAATACAATACTTCCCCTACCTACAAGTAGAGAAAGTAAAAAGTAATTGATTTATAGAGAAAATAGGGCAGTAGACATAAAATATAAGCTCAGAGGAGGTTTACGTGTATAAAATTACCTTGTACAGGGAATTGGTTTCATGTTGCAGTGAAAAAAGGCCGTTAGGTAATTATCAGAGCACGAGAGAGTGGATCATTAGGGACCAAGTACAAATTCACGAAATTGGCGAGGTAGTTAGGTGGTTACCAGAATTAGAGAGGTGAAAGGAGACGGTGGAGCTTCGAAGCGGAAGCGGGACTCTCTCCTAGCTAGGAGGAAAAAGAAATGGGTGTCTTCTATGATTAGCGTGATAGCTATAAACACTCTGTTGACAGACTTAGCAGCCAGACGAAACTTCGTCTCTTGGTGCGTGTTAGCACACGCATTTCTGTGCGTCTGCAAAGGTACAGTTGTCTGTAGAATTGCAAGCCTGCATAGAATTACCAGTCTACAAGTTGTATCTATTTAGTTTTATTATATTACATCGGTCGACAACTTCTCCGTAGTTGTGAGTTTAAGGATTCATTAAACATTCTATAGGAGTCTGTTGTCTTTAACCCATAAGCACTCACGCATACCCTGAGTGATGAATCTTACTGCTAGAGCCCAGAATATTTCGTTGTGGACCAGAACATTGCTTCATAATTGGACATCGTCGGCGTGAGGCAGTACGTTGCTTCATCTCTTAGTTAAGGGAAGATAAGTGGTGGAGTTCTTAAAAATGACGCTTTTTCTTCCCCTTCTATGTACTTGCACAAAACAGAAGAAGTATCTAGTGACCCCAACAATTTAGTCCTAAGATTTCACAGGAAATGTTTTGAGACACTTAAAACCTCACCACCGCCCAAAAAATAGTCCCTCTGTGTGTGTCTGAGAGGGAAAGACAGAGAGAGAGAGAGAGAGTGAGTGAGAGACAGAGAAGAAAAAGCTAAACTAAAAAGTCTTTGAATTTCAAAATGGTATTTAAGTTCGCCATCTTTTAGAGATACTCCCACCCCAGCTACCCTTTATATGCGGACATTTTGGCATACATCGAGATCTGCATTTTTGTCTATCTCTTATGGTTTACCAGTTACACAAAAGTCACATCAGTACCTTAAAAATATGGCGTTGTAATCAAAATTGTTGAAACTATTTCTGAGAAAATCAAAATGTTTTAAAAATTTTCCATGTAAACGGTAGTTTAGGGTAATGGAATTTTCTTCAAAATCTTTGTGTCGCACCCTTGAAAGATATTAAACTTAAATACCAACTTCGGTTTTTAACCGATTTTTTTGTTTTTGAGCTATATTTTTCACAGTCATACATGCACTTGAACCTTTTTCTAGAAATGCTTTATTTGGGTTCAGGGAGCTCCAAAGGTAATATGTAAAGGGTTAGGGGTATACACCTCCCGCATTACGATCTCCATGCAGATCTATTGTGTGCCAACACCCCGCAGGAGGAAGGGATGAAGTGAAGGAAGAATAGGATCGCAAATAAACAGGCCACAGAGACGCGCGGAAGTCCCTAAAAGTGTTGAGATCTCTTCACCCCGGCACCAGGCCCCGCCGAGCAGCCAACATCATTCCGGTTTCGGTGTCGTACGAGCGTCCCCTTCACGAGAGGACAGCGACCGCCAACACCGCCTAGCGCCGAGAACAGCAATTGTAATGTGCAAGCTTCCAGCACCGCCCATCACTACACGCCTGATAGTTGATAACGAAGTGCAATGAAGAGAAATCAGGAAAAGGAAATCGTGGTATGAAAGTAAGCACCCCAGCATTTGCCTAAGTGACATGGGGAAACCTCGGAAAAACCCAAGTCAACGTGCGCGGTCAACGGGATCGAACGCGGGACTTGTAGCATGCGACTACCTACTATGTGCGGTAAAGAGATAAAGTATAAATGGGTCGGTATATAATGGCTTTGAAACGACATCGCCATTTAGAAAGGAATGTTCACTTAAAGCTTAAAAATTAGAAAATATTGGGCAATTTAAAAGTAATGACTACCAATACCTAGGAAAGCGTTAATGCTCTAAGTAAATATGAGGCAAATATTGTTTTGGCCTAATTATGGTTTAGCAGTGGCTCAAAATTATACTAAAGTCTGGAACATTTTAATTATTATATCCACTAGCCCCACGTTGGGCGCCATTTGGAACATTTTAATTATTATATCCACTAGCCCCACGTTGGGCGCCATTTGGAACATGTTTATTTTATTTATGAGTTTTATTGTATGTTCCACTTATTAATGATCGGATGGATGGAATGGTGGAAGCCTTAGCGTGCCTCGGCCTGCTATCCGCCGGAGAGCCTGAAGATTCTTTTAATAACCACTAATCTCAGGGTTGTTGCGGATACATCAGATAGATTAAATAATCTATTTCGCTTTTAAGAATTTTGAACGTTTTATTGACACTCGTAAATGATTATTTTTCAACAAATCACTCACAATGAAAATCCGCAATGGCATGTTCCCTCTTGGAGTAATTACTAGGCACAGTATTTTAAAGCCAATTTTTCTGGTAAAACTCACGCGATAGTTCTATCACTATAATTACTACTTGCATTATAGTTCACTCTTAAAGAATCACAACAAATTCACTGTTCTTTTTCAGCTTATGTTATATAATCAATACTTTACATCAGGACGTTAAATTTTAATTAATCTCACTTTCTTTTTCATAACAAAAGAAGTCAGACTATGTTGTCTAAGTGTTAACTTGATAATGCCAAGGGGCGCTTCTGCTGCACCAATGTTCACATTTCATGTCATTGCAAAGGGTTTACACAGAAATACTGCCTCTAGTTATTTAGAATGAAAAATAATTCAACGGCTATACCCAGAATATTTAAGGTATACATTTCATTTGTCGTGAAAATATCTTAAATTAAAACCGTTTGGAAGGTGGGTAATTTTCTTAAAAAGTTTGGCATAAACGGTGTCTGATTCACTTTTAATATTTATTTTTGTTCAATGTAACCTCAAAACGTGTATGTTATATGAAATCTCTACCTAGTGCAGCTGATGAATAAAGTAAACCATAAGTCTGCACTAAATCAGGAGAAAGCATCACTTAAAAAACTGATGTGTTACACTCACATGACTTTCTCTACTCTTGTACTAACCATTCTTACAAACTCTTATTCCTATATCTCCATGTTAGTTAAGATAAACATTCGTACAAATTATCTTATTGCTTATTTCCTTGTAGGTACAAGGGAGATATTAGAATACAGCAGGCTTTGTGCGACAGTCAAATCTTTTTGACCTTTGAGATTCTGTTCTCTTTGCACGATTAACATATAAAAAATGAACAATGATGATCCATTTCACGAAAGTTCTAAGTTTTCCGAAACTCACACACATAACAAGGAATATCTCCGAAATAGTTCACCCTAGAAGAAAATTTATTGAGACATAAATTGTGTATTTTAACAAGATCTACATTTTTTGTATAGTATGATTTGGTCTATCTCTAACGGTTTACCAGTTATGCAAAAGTCGTCCAGAGTAAATACGACTACAGGGGCTATAGCCAGAAAATTCAAGATATACATTTCATTTGTCATAAAAATATCTCAAACATATGACATTTTAATCAAAATCGTTAGAGCCATTTTGAAGAAAATCAAAATTTTTGAAAAATTTTCCATGTAAAGGCTAGTTTAGGGTGGGGCTATTTTCTTCAAAATCTTCGTGTCGCATCCTTGAATGACAATAAACTTAAATACCAACTTTGGTTTTTAACCGACTTTTCGTTTTTGAGTTATGCTGTCCACACACAGACAGACTGACAGACACACACACGGACCTTTTTCTAAAAATGCTTTTTTTTTGGATTCAGGGGGCCTCAAAACATGTATTTCCCATGAAATCTCGACATATAATTTTTGGGTGGAATACAATACTTCCCCTACTTACCAGTAGAGAAAGTAAAAAGTTGAAGTGCGGGAAATGCAGTGTTCCCATGGCAACATGACCTTGAAAAAGTTTTAAGTGTATTTTGAACGTGTTGTTTTCTCGCCGGCCTCTCCACGTTTATACACACTCAGACTTGAAAGACAAATGTTCTGGTGGGGAAGTATAAATAGAACAGGCGTTCCCACTTTGTTTTGCGAGGTTCAAAACCCTTCCGCGGTCCAAACATCCCAAGCTATACGCTTTGATCTCGTCTTGAGAGAATATGTACGGAAGGAAATAAATAGATACATGTATTTGACTGGTTTATTCCTTGATTTCACTGTCATATTCAATACAGTGATGTACTGGTAGATGCGATAAAATAGGGCGATAAAACGAAAACGATAAAATTGTAGCGAGGCTGAACTATCCAATAACGTGAGGTACTCATTAGTGATATGTTTTGATTTAATCAGACGAGCTCACAAGAAAATTTATAACGAGGAAACGAAAACTCGAGTTGGATTTAATTATGAAGCAAAACTTTTACAACTGTATAGTATAAGCTTTCGCAAGGATATTTTCTAGAAATATATATATATATCCTTTGTATATCTACTCTTTTATATACAGAGTGGAAGGCACTGCTTTGGCCATATGTTAACCAGGGATTGTACATGATGAAAAACAAAATTGTGTCAAATATTTGGAGCTATTTAGCTTCTTGACAAATAGATATAACTTGTTTATTATTCCACTGTCTTGCAGACATTGTGTGAACAATGTTATAATGTATTACTTTCTCTACTGGTAAGTAGAGGAAGTATTGTATTCCACCCAAAAATTCGATGTTGAGATTTCACCGGAAATATACTTTTTGAGGCCCCCTGAATTAAAAAAAAGCAATTTTAGAAAAAGGTCCGTGTGTGTGTCAGTCTGTGGACAGCATAACTCAAAAACGAAAAGTTGGTTAAAAACCTAAGTTGGTATTTAAGTTTAATGTCTTTCAAGGATGCGACACGAAGATTTTGAAGAAAATAGCCCCACCCTAAACTACCCTTTACATAGAAAATTTTTCGAAAATTTTGATTTTCTTGAAAATGGCTCTAACGATTTTGATTAAAATGTCATATATTTAAGATATGTTATGGTAAATGAAATGTATATCTTGAATTTTCTGGCTATTGCCCCTGTAGTCGTATTTACTCTGGACGACTTTTGCATAACTGGTAAACCGTTAGAGATAGACCAAATCATACTATACAAAATGTAGATCTTGCTAAAATACACAATTTATGTCTGAATAAATTTTCTTGTAGGGTGAACCATTTCGGAGATATTCCTTGTTATGTGTGTGAGTTTCGGAAAACTTTCGTGAAATGGATCATCGTTGTTCATTTTTTTATATGTTAAGTGTGCAAAGAGAACGGAATCTCAAAGCTTTAAAAGTTTTGACTCTCGCACAAAGCCTTCTGTATTCTAATATTCCCCTTGTACCTATAAGGAAATAACCAATAAGATAATTTGTACAATGTTTATCTCAACTAACTCGAAGAAGATATAGGAATAAGAGTTTGTAAGAATGGTTAGTACAAAAGTAGAGAATGTCATGTGAGTGCAACACATCAGATTTTTTTTTTACTTTAATTCGAATGAATTTACTCACAGTTTAATGTGAACGTGACGTTGCCAAATCTTTCTTAGAAATTAAACTTTGCATGGCATTTTAACATTAAATTCATTAAGGTAGAAAAATGCATTACAGCATTGTTTACATATTGTTTGTGTGACATAATAAGTTAGGTGGCTTCAAGTATTTAAAACTTTTTTTTCTTTGGCGAAACGGTTCTTTGACAGTAATAATTGTGTTGGACATATTTTTTATACTCGTACTTCGACCGAAAGTCGGCTTTCCAGTTCCTTACAAAGCCACCGGTTTATTTATGTGTCAAGCTACCGCAAAGCTAGGATCAAAGAAGGCGAAATGGAAACATAAAGAGCGCCCAACTATACACTCAACATGTAGAATATCTGATTAAGGTATGCCTCAAGCAGCGCTTTTCCACCCTGTATAAAAGTCACTGAGAGAGAGAGAGAGAGAGAGAGAGAGAGAGAGAGAGAGAGAGAGAGACAGACAGACAGACAGACAGACAGACAGACAGACAGACAGACAGACAGACAGAGAGACAAATAACCTTTGACACAATGCGAAAATTATTGACTAGCTTAGAATTCGAAATTCCACTCCATTTGACACAATTAATTATTTAATTTTACGCAATGGCTACATAATTGAACATAATCGCAGTTCCAAAGTGCCAACATAAGAACAATTACTTTACCTTTAGCGGCCTCACAAAGGAACAAAGGAACATCGAGTTCATGTAATATTCATTGATGTTCTCTCTGACATGGATCATGGCGTAATAACACATTCAAATTTGCTGTTTGTTTTGTTTTCACTCTTTAGTGTTTTCATAGAAGTTTTGCATAGGTTATTGAGAAGGTCATATTGACTTTGAATGCCTCCAAAGAAACAAGGCTATTGGGCAAGTGCGACCTAAGTCTAAATGTTACAGGGACTATTCCACTCATCCGTGACTTTAATTGAAATCATGTGCGTAACAATTTCAAATCGTTATGCACGATTTGTGCGATGTAACTTTATTAATTATGATTAATAAAGAGTTTGGTTAAAATTTTAAATTAATAATCACAGCCTTTATCTTCGAAAAACGCAATTCAGCTGGTAGGTTTAAATGTTAAAAATGTCTGGTACTCGCATCGGTGGAGCATGTAATGCTAAATAGATGAAATAATTCCAAGAGGGAAACCTGAGAACACAGAATAAAACAGAAAATATGTTTGGAATTAGTTTTACAAATTTTGTATTGAACGAAATTAAAAATTAACAGCAGATACTCCAACAACTGACATTGTCAACATCTTAAAAAATTGCACATCAATATAATAATGTTGTAGGCCGTACCAATGGTGGCTGATGTATATATGCCTGCTTCATTTTTCTTTTAAAAGGTTACTAATTACAGTACAACATTTAAATAACATTTCATAGGCTTTATCATCGTATAATTCGTGAAATAGTCTTAATAAATGCAACTCGCTAGTCAATAAATGCGAAATGATAAACTTTGGATTCAAAATTATAAATCATCCACTACAATTAAAATTGATACAGAGGTAGTAAAAAGTGTGGACGAAACACAGTTGCTAGGGATTGTTTTAGACAATAAGCTCACTTATAACTCACAAACTGACAAGATAGTAGCTAATGTTAGTAAAAATCTATATGTCCTGAGATGTCTAAGAAACTCTATTCCTATTTCTACTGCTAAAACTATTTACTTTGGGTTTATCCACTCCTTTTTGTCATATGGAATTGAATTATGGGGAAATACATCTAAACAACATTTTCAAAGAATATTTGTATTACAAAAAAAAGGATATTAGGTATTTAGGTGGTCTAAGGTATAACAAATCATGTAAAAGCACTTTTATTGTGCTGAAAATCCTTACATTTCCATCTATAGAACCATTTTATATTTAGTTCAATTTAAATTCCCAATGAAAAACATGTCAGATGTTCACACATATAATACCAGGAATAATCAATTACTAAATCTCCCCAGAACCAGATTACATTTATCAGAGAGGGTCCCTAGTTATATGGGGGCGAAGTTTTATAATGCTTTGCCTGAAAATCTAAAATCATATGAAAATTATAATACCTTTAAAAATAGGATAAAAAAATTATGTAATAACCAAAGCTTTTTACAGTATTGAAGAATACCTAAACTTATAGATATTTTCTATGATGTTTTGATTATACTAATTGTACTTTTAACTTCTTATCTAATTATATTGTATATACTATGTAATTACTAAATTCCTTTCTATTTATGTTTCTCATGACATGGGCCCTTATAGGGTACCTTTTTGTATCATCTTATGTATTGACTCATGATATGGTTCAATTGTGTATTCCACTGTATTCAACTGAATGAATAAAAATAAATAAATAAATAACTTATCTAGATAAATTGACAATCACTCATGGCATTACTTATGATAAACCGTTAAACTGCGGACAACGCCAGATAATCGACATTCTTATTTGTAGGTATATACTTCTATAGGCTACCAGATAGATCAAACTTGGCTGAACTATTATACCTACGAAAGAGTTGAGGTATGGTATAATGTGTACCTGGTCACTCGTATTGATGGCGGGAGTAATTGTTGCCTCTCTGATAATTTTATTACGGTTCGTATTTTTAGGTGGAATAAACTTTAATTTAGGTTTATTGTGTGCTTGAAGTAGTTGTTAGGTTTTACTTTGTGGATCAATAATTTTACGTTTTTCATAAAAGTTTATATTCTCAAAGATATCCTTAAAAACATAAGTAGGAATAGATTGTAATGTTTATTTTGTAGGTTACTTTGTGACATTGCAGCATATATTTATACAAGTTCCCAAATTTTCTGTCGTAAACAGTTTCCTATTATAAAGTAACGTTCTTGTATGAAGAAAAAAGGTCTCTAAGCGGAACATGATGTTATGGTAGAGTGCGACATAGATGCTTCTAGAGGTAATTTTCCTGTATAGTTTTCTCCCTCTAATACTGAGTTTATGAGTTCCATATCTTCAAAACCACGATTGCAATTAAGAATCTTCTGCAGTTTCAACGAATACGCAAATCCCATTGATCCAAGTATTTACAGCTTGTCTAAAACGTCGTGACACTCCGTATGCGCGAGTGAGGAGAAATGCGGAGAAGTGGTGAGAGTAGTGGGGAAGCAAGTAACTATAGGAGTTTTCGCGTTAAGAAGGCACAATGGCTCTTATGGAGAATCAGCGCGGCGTTGCCACATATGTTGCGCCGATGTGATTACCGCGTTTGCTCACAACCAGGTTTATTATTATTATTATTATTATTATTATTATTATTATTATTATTATTATTATTATTATTATTATTATTATTATTATTATTATTATTATTATTATTATTATTATTATTATTATTATTATTATTATTATTATTATTATTATTATTATTATTATTATTATTATAATATTAATAATACCTTATAATAAACCCTTACCCTTTTTACATTCTTTTCTTTATATAAAAACTGCAGGCCTACTTACACCAGTCGCCTTATGAAGTTCACTAACAATAAACGAGTCACTATGTCCGGGGATCTTTTTGTTTAAATAATCATACATCCTAAGAATTGTTTTTCGCTCGCCACTTTTAATAGTTTCGCCTTTTCTTCTGCGATCCATTGCGCACTGATCACTTAACTGCAATGTACACGATTACCAGAGAACTTTTAAAACTCGCTCGCACCTCAGATCCCCGAAACCTATTGAAAACCTCCACTGAAGTACAATCCCTTATCGGCCCGTCAACTGCCACACATCTGGTTTCCATCATCTGCAAGACAGGAGAACTGGGTGTTGTTGGCCGTGCGCTTGGCGCGCTAAAAACATTTGCCTTTAAATGGTGATTTATGGATGGCTTGTTACTGGAGATGTTCTATATTTATATAAAAAATAATTTCATTATTTCCTTGACAACTTTGTCGCTGGAAGTTTTTACGTAGACTTACAGAACGAGAATTAGCCAGCGACGACATTTTCCACTGTATAAACGAAGAATCCTAACACTTTGTTTTAAACTTTATTTTTTTTAAAAAATATGTTTAGACATATTGATATAATCTAAATCCTAACGTGGCCTGTAACACCAAGCGAATAATCCAAATTTTTTTCATTGTAATTATTTCGGTTTAAAGCCATGTTTAAACGTGCGGAGCGAGAAAGATGTTAACAAATCTGCTTTCAACAAAATTTTACATTTTATTATTTAAAAAAATGTACAATTGCATGAAAGGTTTATTATGCATACCATAGTATTCTTCGACACATTTTACACCGAAATGCATGTTCATACTTTATCTTAGTCACATTTGAAAACACGCAAATTTGGCAACGGCGCACCTGATTCTTCCATAAGAATAACATAGTCCATAAAGAGCCCGTTGTGCCTTCATGACGTGAAAATAGCTATAGTAGATTATCAGAACTTGGAGACAGCCACATAAACAACGCATGAATTTGTCACTCACAAGGCAGCTGGAAGACTGACCCCCACTTCTCTTTTATGCAAGTGGGCTGCTCAGTGCTATTTCGGGAGTGGGGGAATGTCAGGACACTTTAGACAAGCTGTACTTTTGGATATGTCACCAATTATATTCAGAGCATTATTTAGTGGGAGGTCTTCCAACCGGAGAGTGGCTTCTGGTATATAACTTAAGGTTATATTTGCTTCAAGAGCTGGAACGAATATGTATCTTGATGTGTGTTCATTAAATAGCAAGAAAAAGCTTTAAAACCTAAAAATCTGGGCGCTACTGATAACTAGAGCTGGACTTTTGTGACCTAAAAGCTGCTGAAATGCACATGCATTTATGCTGTAAAAGCTATTAAAATATGACCTAAAACTTAAAACAATACACGAAACAAATGGATTTATTTTCAGCAATTACATATGTAATAATTAATAGCTCTCCTATCCTTAATTTTCAACACAATTGCACTGGATAACGGCATAGATAGTCAAAACTTGAAGGCTCTTCAGCAAGTAGAGTTATACTTGGAGAAACTCCTTTCTACATCACACGATACAAACTTGAAATATGGGAAATCATTAGTAAAAAGTTCTGGTTTATTTTCATGAACTTTCCTACAAAGAATGCCACAAATTTTACACAGTGCTGTATATGCAGGATTTTTTTTCAAGCACACCACGTAATTTTCCCCTAACCTCTAGGCTTAAAAACTCACAATTTTATGCCCAGAGTTTCAAGCCGAGTGACGAACTTGAATATTACATAGAAATTTTATTTTATGTAGGTAACTTTCTTGACATGGTGATTGAAGATAATTGTTGTAGTTACATATTTTATTGAAGATGAATCAAATTCGTCAGTTACTGCAAATTTTGTCAATCTCAGTGTAGTTTATACAATAGTAGTTTGTAGCTTCAAGTCAATGCCCCAAGTGGGTTGAGGGGGAAAGGGTAAGGTTATGAAATGATGTTTACATAAATCTCTCCACTTAAATATTACATAAAACATAACTAAAGGTGTGTTCTTATTCGTATATTTGAGCAAAATACAACCTAACACTAAAAAAATCTGATGTGTTGCACTCACATGACTTTCTCTACTCCTGTACTAACCATTCTTACAAACTCTTATTCCTATATCTCCATGTTAGTTGAGATAAACATTTGTACAAATTATCTTACTGCTTATTTCCTTGTAGGTGCAAGGGGAATATTAGAATACAGAAGGCTTTGTGCGACAGTCAAATCTTTTTGATATTTGAGATTCCGTTCTCTTTGCACGATTAACATATAAAAAAATGAACAACGTTGTTGCATTTCGCTGAAGTTCTAAGTTTTCCGAAACTCACACACATAACAAGGAATATCTCCGAAATGGTTCACCCTACAAGAAAATTTATTGAGACATAAATTGTGTATTTTAGCAAGATCTACATTTTTTGTATAGTATAATTTGGTCTATCTCTAACGGTTTACCAGTTATGCAAACGTCGTCCAAAGTAAATACGACTACAGGGGCTATAGCCAGAAAATTCAAGATATATATTTCATTTGTCATCAAAATATCTCAAACATGAAATTTTAATCAAAATCGTTAGAACCATTTTCAAATAAATCAAAATTTTCGAAAAATGTTCCATGTAAGGGGTAGTTTAGGGTGGGGCTATTTTCTTCAAAATCTTTGTGTCACATCCTTGAAAGACATTAAACTTAAATACCAACTTTGGTTTTTAACCGACTTTTCGTTTTTGAGTTATGCTGTGCACAGACTGACACACTGACACACACACGGACCTTTTTCTAAAAATGCTTTTGTTTTTTTTGGATTCCGGGGGCCTCAAAACATATACTTCCGGTGAAATCTCAACATTGAATTTTTGGGTGGAATACAATACTTCCCCTACTTACCAGTAGAGAAAGTAATAAGGTAAAATATACATTTATATGGACAATAAAAGCTGATACACTGTGTTCATAAATGTTGGAAACATATCAGTTAACTTGGACATGGAAAAATAAGTCAGGATAAAAATATGACGTCATAAAAATGCGAGCCCCATTCATAACGCAGAATCCTGTCAGCCGTCGTTTGCTGAACGTTCTTCATTACAATGAATAGTGGATTCTTCCGAACTGATAAGACGTGGTCTGCTGCCATTTTTATGTGCAGACGTTTCATCCACATCTGCCGTGAACATCATCAGTGGCGTGGTTTCAATTTTCTTGGCCAAACTGACTCGCTGGTCGTGACCGTTGGAAATGCGATTTTTTTCTTGTTAATTTTTAGCGGTATGCTCTATTCTATTGAAATTCTACATGCTTCTTGATTAAATTATACAGGGTGCCCCAAAATTAGACCGACAAACTTTGGAAGCTGTCAGATAACATTATTTTACACACTTTTATTAAGGACAGTTTTTTGCTGCGATGCTTCGTTTAAGCGCTAGACAACTTAATGTCATGGATTACTGCTGCCCACCCAGTACACAAAAAATACACAATTTATGTCCAGACACATTTTTTGTTTCTCTACTGGTAAGTAGGGGAAGTATTGTATTCCACCCAAAAATTCGATGTCAAGATTTCACCGGAAATATATGTTTTGAGACCCCCTGAATCCAAAAAAAAGCATTTTTAGAAAAAGGTCCGTGTTTGTGTCTGTGTGTCAGTCTGTGGACAGCATAACTCAAAAACGAAAAGTCGGTTAAAAACCAAAGTTGGTATTTAAGTTTAATGCCTTTCAAGGATGCGACACGCAGATTTTGAAGAAAATAGCCTCACCCTAAACTACTCTTTACATAGAAGATTTTTCGAAAATTTTGATTTCCTTGAAAATGGCTCTAACGATTTTGTTTAAAATGTCATATGTTTGAGATATTTTTATGACAAATGAAATGTATATCTTGAATTTTCTGGCTATTGTCCCTGTAGTCGTATTTACTCTGGACGAATTTTGCATAACTAGTAAACCGTTAGAGATAGACCATATCATACTATACAAAAAATGTAGAGCTTGCTAAAATACACAATTTATGTCTCAATAAATTTTCTTGTAGGGTGAACCATTTCGGAGATATTCCTTGTTATGTGTGTGAGTTTCGGAAAACGTTCGTGAAATGGAACATCGTTGTTCATTTTTTATATGTTAACCGTGCAAAGAGAGCGGAATTTGAAAGATTTGGCAAGAGTTTCTAAGAATGGTTAGTACAAGAGTAGAGAAAGTCATGTGAGTGCAACACATTAGACTTTTTTTTTGTTTTTTTTTTTTTGTTTTTTTTTTTTTGTTTGTTTGTTTGTTCGTGTTTGATTTAGATAGTTGTAATTTCGGTATTGAATTTTAGAGTGGAATACAACACTTCCTTTATGTACTGTGATTACGTAACAGACAAAGTGCAAGTTTTAGATTAACAATAATATTAAAATGTTAATTTGATATCGTTAGAGACCCATAATTGTTTCAAAGTCCATGTTTTATTGGAGGAACATAGTTTTATGTGCCTTTAGAACTTAGGAATGTAAAATAAGTTTTTAGATTCCGAAGTGTCGTTGGAATCTGAACAGTGTCACCATGATATTATAAGAGACACAAGTTTGTTCATTTATGACGACTACAGTATGAGCGTGCATATGTATGAAGTTATTTTCTTGTATTGCAGGTAAGGAAAGCAAGCAAGCAGGCAAGCAGACAGACGGGCTGGTGAATTATTCATGCTGGAGTGTCTTGTGTAGCTGGCTTCCAAATGCTGTAAGTCGATTTAAATCTCATTGCCATAATGTTAGCAACTGCCTGAGGAAATCCTCGAAAGAAGAAATTCCTTTATTCCTGCGAACTAGTATTTCGTATTTCATTCAAATTTACCTAAACTAAAATTTAAAGAGTTCAAAACCTTACTCTCGGGTCTTAACTTCATCTTTGCCTTCCATCCCAAGATTTAAAATAATATATTTCATAGCAAACTTACATTTTGTCTCCACCAGAGAGACAAGCTGAAGAAGTACCTATAGTCTTCTGATATTAGTGCACATCTGATGTGTTGCACTCACATGACTTTCTCTACTCTTGTACTAACCATTCTTACAAACTCTTATTACTATATCTTCTTCGTGTTAATACAGATATCTGGTGTGTTGCACTCACATGACTTTCTCTACTCTTGTACTAACCATTCTTACAAACTCTTATTGCTATATCTTCTTCATGTTAATACAGATATCTGATGTGTTACACTCACATGACTTTCTCTACTCTTGTACTAACCATTCTTACAAACTCTTATTACTATATCTTCTTCATGTTAATACAGATATCTGATGTGTTACACTCACATGACTTTCTCTACTCTTGTACTAACCATTCTTACAAACTCTTATTGCTATATCTTCTTCATGTTAATACAGATATCTGATGTGTTACACTCACATGACTTTCTCTACTCTTGTACTAACCATTCTTACAAACTCTTATTACTATATCTTCTTCATGTTAATACAGATATCTGATGTGTTGCACTCACATGACTTTCTCTACTCTTGTACTAACCATACTTACAAACTCTTATTACTATATCTTCTTCATGTTAATACAGATATCTGATGTGTTACACTCACATGACTTTCTCTACTCTTGTACTAACCATTCTTACAAACTCTTATTACTATATCTTCTTCATGTTAATACAGATATCTGATGTGTTACACTCACATGACTTTCTCTACTCTTGTACTAACCATTCTTACAAACTCTTATTACTATATCTTCTTCATGTTAATACAGATATCTGATGTGTTACACTCACATGACTTTCTCTACTCTTGTACTAACCATTCTTACAAACTCTTATTCCTATATCTTCTTCATGTTAATACAGATATCTGATGTGTTACACTCACATGACTTTCTCTACTCTTGTACTAACCATTCTTACAAACTCTTATTCCTATATCTTCTTCATGTTAATACAGATATCTGATGTGTTACACTCACATGACTTTCTCTACTCTTGTACTAACCATTCTTACAAACTCTTATTCCTATATCTTCTTCATGTTAATACAGATATCTGATGTGTTACACTCACATG
The DNA here is from genome assembly GCA_030765045.1 of Tenodera sinensis. Classification (NCBI taxonomy): domain Eukaryota; kingdom Metazoa; phylum Arthropoda; class Insecta; order Mantodea; family Mantidae; genus Tenodera; species Tenodera sinensis. The sequence continues at coordinate 2,191,483 of JAUKNM010000041.1, forward strand.
ACTTTCTCTACTCTTGTACTAACCATTCTTCCAAACTCTTATTCCTATATCTTCTTCGTGTTAGTTGAGACAAACATTTATACAAATTATCTTATTACTTATTTCCTTGTAGGTACAAGGGGAATATGGGAATACAGTAGACTATGAGCGACAGTCAAATCTTTTAAAGCTTTGACATTCCGTTCTCTTTGCACGCTTATAAAAAATGAATAACATGTTTCATTTGACAGAAGTGTTCTCCAAAACTCACTCAAATAACCAGAAATATTTCCGAAATGGTTCACTCTACAAAAAAAATTTATTTGGACATAAATTGTGTGTTTTAGCAAGATCTGCATATTTGTGTAGTAAGATTTGGTCTATCTCTAACGGTTTACCAGTTATGCAAAAGTCATCCAGAGTAAATACGACTACAGGGACTATAGCCAGAAAATTCAAAATATTCATTTCATTTGTCATCAAAATATCTCAAACATATGACATTTTAATCAAAATCCTTAGAGCCATTTTCAAGAAAATCAACATTTTCCATGTAAAGGGTAATTTAGGTTGGGGCTATTTTCTTCAAAATCTTCGTGTCGCATACTTGAGAGACATTAAACTTAAATACCAACTTTGGTTTTTAACCGACTTTTCGTTTTTGAGTTATGCTGTCCATAGACCGACACACAGACACACACGGACCTTTTTGTAAAAATGCTTTTTTTGGATTCAGGGGATCTCAAAACATATATTTCCGGTGATATCTCGACATCGAATTTTTGGGTGGAATACAACACTTCCGCTGCTTACCAGTAGAGAAAGTAAAAATAGTGCAAGTGATTGTTCTATAACTTTAATATTTACCAGTAAAGTTCTATAAAAACTATAAAAATTGTGAAAAAAATATTTTTTACAAAGTTAATAATTTTTATTTAATAAACCAAAACATTATACAGTTTTCTGCTCGCAACATTCTTTTGAGAGTATTTATCTATAACATAGTAATATTTAACATTATCAAAATTTTGAAATCTGCATCGTGTGGAGCATTTTAGATACGCTGCCAAAACAATAGCTGGCAAAGAATACATTTAAAGGTGTTAAAGATATTGTAATGAAAATATGAATGTATATTATTCCTTATATGTATTATGTGTGATACAAGTTTGAATAAAATCCGCTAATAATTGTAGAATTTAGAATTTTCACATAAGGGTACCCTTAACACGAGTTCAAAGTTCAGTCCCAAGTCCACACACCACGGTACGTCACTGCTATATTATCAATATAAATAAATATATGTATTAATTTTGCAATTAATGTTTGAAGTGTTGGTGCAGTTTATGTATGATTGTAGAGAATGCCTGTTTTGATCACCACAGTTTGTTTCTCTTCATCAGCACCATATGTCTAATTGCAGTAGCTAGCAAGTCCTTGCGAAATCTGCACGTCTGCCTGGGGTAATGAACGCATAGCGCGCACAGCTTTTGTTTTTGTTGCGGCTTTCGTTTTTTTCTTGTTTTTTTCCGGTGCCGAATGTGGCAGCTGGCACAATTACCATGGTAACACATGTCTTGTCTTATTTCCCTGGCGAGCAAAGCGAGGAAAATTGTTTCCATGATAAATGTTTGTATCTGACGTAAAGAGAAATTTGTAGCAGCCGCAAAATTGTTACACAATGAAAACTTTCATTTTCAATATTCAGCACAAAGAAAGTTTTGATTATTCGCTGCAAAGTGCTAAAAAATCTGTGTAATATATTCACCACTATCGTTTGTTATACTCCTCCCATAATCTCCTCAGAAACAACTGTATAGAAACTGCACTTTAGGGCAATGTATGTGTGAATCTGGCTAAAAACGTCGGCATTTTCTCTTTCTTGATTTTGGCATGTTTGTTATAGCTATAGTACGGTCCATATAAAACTGAACACTATAAAAATGTCTAAATTTCCTCTGAAAAGTAATTTAAAACGTTTCTGATGTTTTGCACTTACATGACTTTCCCTACTCACTCTTGCACAAACTATTCTTACTGTTACGCTCGTATTTGCTTCATGTTAACTAAACTAAACCCCGGCGCGACAGCGCACAACGAGCCAAGGCCTACCGCCCAGCCGCTGCGTCCCCCACCTCTGCCCACTACAGGCGTCATTGGTAAGGTGCAGTACTGGAGGGTGGGACGTGGTCAGCGTCCCGATCCCTCCCGGCCAGTTATGCGGTCTTCTAGACCTGGGGCCGCTACTTCTCCATCAAGTAGCTCCCCAATTGGTCCCCCCGGGACCTATCGAGGCTGAGTGCACCCCGTGTCAGATCTCCCAGAGGGATCTGCTTCATGTTACTCGATATAAATGTAGAAATAGTTATATTACACAGTTGCTTATGGTTATAATGGGAATATGAGGATACAGTAGACATAAATGATAGTCAAATATTTAGGAGTGATCTCTATGTGATGGCTTAGAAATAAAAAAAAGGGCAAATAAACGACTTCCTATCTGAGAAAAGGGTAAAGGGTACAGACACCTCGCTCACGTAGACCTACACAGATGTATTGTGGTTAACATCCCCCAGGAGACAGGGATGAAATTGAGGGAACCGAAGGTGCCACACGTACACACAGGGTCGTAGCTAGACATGCCACAGAGACGCACGGAAGTCCCTAACAACTGCTGAGATCTCTTCATCCTGGTGCCAAGCCCCGCCGAGTAGCCATCACACCGCAGGTCCGGTGTTGCACTGAGCGTTTTCCCCAACGGAAGACAATGACCAACCGCCACCTAGCGCCGGGAACAGCAGTTATAATGCGCAATCATCCGCGCCATCTGCCCGGTACTGCCAACACTACACGCCTGAAAGTGCACCTGAAAGATGATAAGGAAATGGAATGAAGGGAAATGATGGAAAGGAAACCGTGGAATGAAATAATGCACCCCAGCATTCGCGTAAGTGACATGGGGAAACCACGGAAGAAAAAGAAAGAAGAAGAAAAAAAAAAAAAACAGCGGCCACGAGGTAGCCGGTAACATGAATTAGATACCATTACAAGTATTTGTACCAATAGTTCTACAAGAGTAGAGAAAGTCATGTGAGGGTGTTGCCGCGCCGTGGCCATCCGCCTTTCACCAAAGCGGCCCGGGTTCGATCCCAGGCGATCGCAGGTGATAATTATGGTGGACAAAGCGGCGCTGGGGCGGGTTTCCTCCGGGTTCTCCGGTTTCCCCCGCCATCTCATTCCACCGGTGCTCCATCTTCATTCCATGTATCACCAGTCTCACCGCCTGCGGTGCCGTACGTAGTAAAACCGGTCGTTAAACACTACAAAAACCTCATGTGAGGGCAACACAAATTTTAAAGTCTCACTATCCCGTGAGCTTACTGCACATTTCTTAAGCAAGGTGTCTAATGAAAGTTTATCTGTATTAACAAGAAGTTAATGGAAGAATTTGTTTGTAAGAATATTAAATACAAAAGTGAGTAGAGAAATTTATGTGAATGCAATTGAATATGCAGTTCCCTTCATAGTAGAAGTTCCACAATTGAGTGACAACCGAATAGAGAATAACTTACGTAGAAATTCACCCTCCCCTCGCAGTTTTATTTTCAGAGCAACACTTCCTCACAAACTCGCTTTAATCATTTGTTTCTGTCTAGAGAAGATGGAAGAAACAAGGCACAATCGCATAAAAGTGCGTTGTATTGGTCCCATATGCTCTGTGACCCCATACTCTCCAGACTGGGGCATGTTTACAGGCGCCGGAACGCCGATGCCACGCGACGCCTGCTGCGCGCATCTTCTCACTTGCCAGAGAGGTCACTGAACCCTTGCGCACGCACGCATATTGTCGCCAAGAAGAAATCTTCACACGGTTATTTCAGTAAGCCATGCTTCTGCCTTACCTTACACTGCCACTAGTACACTCTCTCAAAACCTGCTTTAAATCTATCAGGCTTTTATCGCAGTAGGAGGGTTCAGTGTTTGCCTTGCCTTGCCTTGCCTTGTCTTTTCCAGTACAGATTTCCGTCATTCCTCCAGACCCACTTCAGTCATAGGTTATTGTGCTTATTTTAAGGGACACTGGGAGTGAAATTTTGGTCAAAATTGTCAAAAAGTCGAAAATTGTTTTTTACCTTAAAATGTTGCTGGAACACCTGTGCATTTGGATCAGCTAACATTTTTCATATGCCCCACTCCACGTGGTCATTACGGCCCAGTGCTCTTCCCTTAACGTACACAGGATGCTCCTATATAAAAGCCTGTTTTTCTCAAAACTACATTTCTGCAAATTCCAAAAGAAGGTCGCGTCTGAGTTTTGCTTCACATTCAATGAAAATTTCCAAAAGTATTCACAAATAGCAGCCAAACAAAACTATGCTTCAATATTGATGTTATCATTAACATGAATTCCGAAAACATTTTTTTTGTATGAAAAAAATCAATAATTTTTAAGATTAAATTTTCTTTGTTATTAAAAAAATATGTACAGCATAATCAGCAAACGTATTTGAATTATCTCTTCATACAATTGTTACCCATGTTTTAGAGCACCAGTTCTGCCAATATAAATGAATTTTGAAAAGTCAATAGACGCGAGCTCTATTTTGAAAATGTGCCTATTACATTTAAAAAATAATTTATATATCATAAACGAATTATCCAACTTTAATGAAATTTGGTATACCTCCTATTCTCATATAAATACAAACACAGTAAAAAATTCAGAAAAATCTATCAAGAAATGTGGAACTTTCAAATTTCACTCCCAGTGTCCCTTAACGCCAATTCATTCATTATACCTACACCATACCAACGTATGATATACTCTGCCATACTAACACATAACTTGGACCCGGATTTTTCGAAAATATATGTGTACATATTTTGGGCGTTAGTATATATTCAGGGACATACTAGGTGAATCACCTGACCCAATTTTTTCTTTCTCTACTACGTTTTTCACCGAAAATGTCTTTTGAGGCCCCCTGAATCCAAAAAGAGCATTTTTAGAAAAAGGTCCGTGTGTGGATGTGGGTGCCTGCGTGCTTCAGGATAACAACTCAAAAACAGAAAGTCGGTTAAAAACCAAAGTTGGTATTTAAGTTTAATGTCTTTCAAGGATGCGACACGAAGAGTTTGACAAAAATTGCTCCACCCTAAACTACCCCTTACATGGAACATTTTTATTTTCTTGAAAATAGCTCCAACGATTTTGATTAAAACAACATGTTTGAGATATTTTTATGACAAATGAAATGTAGGTATATTTTGAATTTTCTGTCTATAGCCTATGTAGTCCTGTTTACTGTGGGTCACTTGAATAACTCGTAAACCATATCAGATACACAAAATCTTACTATACTAAATCACACAATTTATGTCCCAATACATTTTGTTAGAGTGAGCCATTTCGGGGATATTCCTTATTTGTGTAAGTTTTGCAGAACTTATACTTCTGTCAAATGGAATATCGCTATTGATTTTTTACTTTCTCTACTGGTAAGTAGGGGAAGTATTGTATTCCACCCAAAAATTCGATGTCGAGATTTCACCGGAAATATATGTTTTGAGGCCCCCTGAATAAAAAAAAAAAAAGCATTTTTAGAAAAAGGTCCGTGTGTGTGTCTGTGTGTCAGTCTGTGGACAGCATAACTCAAAAACGAAAAGTCGGTTAAAAACCAAGTTTAATGTCTTTCAAGGATGCGACACGAAGATTTTGAAGAAAATAGCCCCACCCTAAACTACCCTTTACATGGAAGATTTTTCGAAAATTTTGATTTTCTTGAAAATGGCTTTAACGATTTTGATTAAAACGTCATATGTTTGAGATATTTTGATGACAAATGGAATGTATATCTTGAATTTTCTGGCTATAGCCCCTGTAGTCGTATTTACTCTGGACGACTTTTGCATAACTGGTAAAGCGTTAGAGATAGACCAAATCATACTATACAAAACGTGTAGATCTTGCTAAAATACACCATTTATGTCTCAATAAATTTTCTTGTAGGGTGAACCATTTCGGAGATATTCCTAGTTATGTGTGTGAGTTTCGGAAAACTTAGAACTTTAGCGAAATTCAACAACGTTGTTCATTTTTTTTATATGTTACGTGTGCAAAGAGAACAGAATCTCAAACATTTGACTATCGCACAAAGCCTACTGTATTCTAATATTCCCCTTGCACCTACTAGGAAATATGCAATAAGATAATTTGTACAAATATTTATCTCAACTAACAAGAAAGAAGATATAGGAATAAGAGTTTGTAAGAATGGTTAGTTCAGGAGTAGAAAAAGTCATGTGAGTGCTACACATCAGATTTTTATTTGAAGTGTCCCAAGACGGAATTTCCACCGAAATGTCGGTGTCAAATTTTGGGTGGAATATAATATTTTTTGTGCCTTCTCTATTAGTCTGTGCGGAATAAGTTGGCAGCCAGCATGTAGAAAGAAAAAGCAATACTCTCTCTCGCTCGCACGCAGTGTTGTGACGATCCTCTCTTCCTAACTAGGCAATTACTGACTGAGAGGTGTCACAGTAAAAGAGCTTGACAACAAGAACGATTTTGACCGGAAAAGCTATTCCCTTAATGAGGGTTCTTCATTGTACTCTAGGGAGCGGACCCAGGTCATTTCCAATCAATATCGCCATCTTTTTCTGCCAACTTATTCCGCACAGACTCTAGATAGAAGAAGTAAAACTGCACATTTGTTATTTGGTTTTGGAATTTAAAATTGGCCGCAGCACTGTGCATCAGGGTTGCCAACTCGTACGATAATTATGGGGGTGTAAGATAATTTGAAGGTATAATAGTTCGATATCGGCGAAATATCATTTTCACTGGTTTGTCACTCCAGCGAAGTGAAACTAATTACAAATAACACCACTTTTGTCCTCATTGTCTGTCTCCACCCCATAGCTACTAAGTCTGCTACCCTTTGTCCTCTTATTGCCAGTGTGCCCAGGTCTGATAATCTCAATGAAGAAGGAGGGCACTGTTCAGAAAATTGACGATCAATGTAGAAAACTCGGAATACGTGCTATTCCGTGTGAAATAAAGAACATGCCTGAACCTGACAGTTTCTGGAGTGCTGTTAAACACATGTCACCTTGGTGGAAATACTAATTTCAAAGAACTAGCGGCCTTTGCATTATCAGTGGTTTCCTTGCCCTACAGAAACACTTCTTGTGAAAGAGTTTTTTATTCTAAACTGGGTTTAATAAAAACCAAAGTTAGAAACAGATTGGCACTAGATACGGTAAATGAACTCATTTTGTCGTCTCAACTTATGAAAGAACGTGGTAGATCTTAAAATCTGCAAGTCACCGAGAAGATGTTAAGGTTTATCTCAACAACAAATTTGTGCAATGCTGCAACGGTTGAGGAAGCTGAACTTTCAGATGAATAGTGCGAGAAACGTAAGTGCTAAAGTTGTAATATTTGTTGACGTCATCAGTCTTGTAAGTGGATATAATAAACATCATTACTCTTATATTTTCATAAGTATTATACTGATAGTTTTATTGTTGTAGTGTTTGCTTTATGATGTACGATAATTTTGAATCCAAATCTATAATTTTGAGTGGCTGGTACGATAATTTTGCTTTTAAATGTTGGCAACTCTGCTGTGCATAGTATAAGGTCAGGAGAAGCCAGCCAGCCAGCGAGCCAGCCGCCCAGCGAGCAGGCGACTTAATCAAATTGGACTAAGAAATGATACAGAGTTATTATGAAGATGTGAGCCTGGTTATCTTCCGGGTCCGGGAAGTCTGGAAACGTAAATCGTGCTGAAAAATGTTCTTTCTTCCCTGGCTCGGCAGGCAAGTACTTCCGCCATACATCATCACACAGAGCGAAACACCAGCCTAGCATAGGTACCAGCTTTATCTGCTTACATATTACACTTCATTTCACTAACTTAACTATTTTTTTAACTTCTCTTATAAACAGAAGAGAAAATTTCTATACCGCGACCTCACCGGAATTACTAGATTAGAGCCTCTCTGAATCAAAACATTTATTTTAGTGGGTGTCTGCATAACTAAAATATCTGATGTGTTGCACTCACATGACTTTTTCTACTCTTGTACTAACCATTCTTACAAACTCTTATTACTATATCTTCTTGATGTTAATACAGATATCTGATGTGTTACACTCACATGACTTTCTCTACTCTTGTACTAACCATTCTTACAAACTCTTATTACTATATCTTCTTCATGTTAGTTAAGATAAACATTAGTACAAATTATCTTACTGCTTATTTCCTTGTAGGTACAAGGGGAATATTAGAATACAGTAGGCTTTGTGCGATGGTCAAATCTTTTAAAGCTTTGAGATTCCGTTCTGTTTGCACATTTAACATAAAAAAAATGAACAACGATGATCCATTTCACGAAAGTTCCAAGTTTTCCGAAACTCACACACATAACAAGGAATATCTCCGAAATGGTTCACCCTACAAGAAAATTTATTCAGACATAAATTGTGTATTTTAGCAAGATCTACATTTTTTGTATAGTATGATTTGGTCTATCTCTTATGGTTTATCAGTTATGCAAAAGTTATCCAGAGTAAATACAACTACAGGGGCAATAGCCAGAAAATTCAAGATATACATTTCATTTGTCATCAAAATATCTCAAACATATGACATTTTAATCAAAATCGTTAGTCATTTTCAGGAAAATCAAAATTTTTGAAAAAAGTTTCCATCTAAGGGTAGTTTAGGGTGGGACTATTTTCTTCCAAATCTTTGTGTCGCATCCTTGAAATACATTAAACTTAAATACCAACTTTGGTTTTTAACCGACTTTTCGTTTTTGAGTTATGCTGTCCACAGACTGACACACAGACACACACACGGACGTTTTTATAAAAATGCTTTTTTTTTTTTGGATTCAGGGGGCCTCAAAACATATATTTCCGGTGAAATCTCGACATCGAATTTTTGGGTGGAATACAATACTTCCCCTACTTACCAGTAGAGAAAGTAAAAACGAAAAGTTAGTTAGAAACCAAAGTCGGTATTTAACTTTAATGTCTTAAGGATGCGACAAGAAGATTTTGAAGAAAATTTCCCCATCCTGAACTACCTTTACGTTGAAGATTTTTCGAAAATTTCTATTTTCTCGAAAATAGATGTAACGATTTTGATTAAAATGCCGTATGTGTCAGATATTTGATGGCAAATGAAATGTATATTTTGAATTTTCTGGTTATAGCCTATAATGTCCTGTTTACTCTAGATGACTTTTGCATAACTGGTAAACCGTTAGAGATAGACCAAAGCTTACTGTACAAAAAATGTAGATCCCACTAAAACACGTAATTTATGTCTGAATATATATTTTTTGTAGAGTGAGCCGTTTCCTAGATATTCCTTGTTATTTGTGTGAGTTTTCGAGAACTTATACTTCTGTCAAATGAAAGATCGTGATTAATTTAGTTACATCTTATCCGTGCAAAGAGTACGGAATCTCAAAGTTTTAAAAGATTTGACTATCGCTCAAAGCCTACTCTCCACAAGGTCCCTGGGATCGAACCGAGGCCCGCGTTGGTGATAGGCAAGTGGTCTAACCGTTTAGACAGGGCGCCGAGCTAGAAAAACTGTTCATGTGATCACCCTCCCCTTATGTAGGACTTACATCCCCTAGGGCAGGCGAAATCGATGAATGGAATGGTGATTATGCAGTAATTGGTGGAATGAGTGGCGGAGAAAACCGGAGAACCCGGAGAAAACTCGCCTAGGTGTCGCTTTGTCCACAACAAATGCCACATGCGTGTTCCTGGGATCGAACCCAGGCCCGCCTTGATGATACACAAACATGGAGATCTGGTTAAAAAGCAATATTTATGTCAAATATGTTTCTCTGCAGATATTTTCCGAGATATACCTCGTTATTGGTTCGAGTTTTGCAATGCTAACACTTTTCTTTATTAAAGAATGGGTATAGAAAGTCATGTGAGTGTAAGACAGAGTTTAACATTAGTTTGGCTTCTAAGAGTGAAGCTCATGTGATAATGCCATCTTCATCCTGAATAACATTTGCATAACGAGTAATGACCTGCAAGAGTAGAACAAGTCTTACTACACCAAAATTTCAAGTCATAATACGCTATTCGTTTTTTCTCCTGGCCAAACAAAGTACATGAAATTTCCAAGCCATCACAAAGTAATGCATTTTTACTTTCTCTACTGGTAAGTAGGGGAAGTGTTGTATTCCACCCAAAAATTCGATGTCGAGATTTCACCGGAAATATATGTTTTGAGGCTCTCTGAATCCAAAAAAAAAAGCATTTTTAGAAAAAGGTCCGTGTGTGTGTCTGTCTGTCAGTGTGTGGACAGCATAACTCAAAAACGAAAAGTTGGTTAGAAACGAAAGTTGGTATTTAAGTTTAATGTCTTTCAAGGATGTGACACGAAGATTTTGAAGAAAATAGCCCCACCTTAAACTACGCTTTACATGGAAGATTTTTCGAAAATTTTGATTTTCTTGAAAATGGCTTTAACGATTTTGATTAAAACGTCATATGTTTGAGATATTTTGATGACAAATGGAATGTATATCTTGAATTTTCTGGCTATAGCCCCTGTAGTCGTATTTACTCTGGACGACTTTTGCATAACTGGTAAACCGTTAGAGATAGACCAAATCATACTCTACAAAAAGTGTAGATCTTGCTAAAATACACAATTTATGTCTCAATAAATTTTCTTGTAGGGTGAACCATTTCGGAGATATTCCTTGTTATGTGTGTGAGTTTCGGAAAACTTAGAACTTTAGCGAAATTCAACAACGTTGTTCATTTTTTTTATATGTTACGTGTGCAAAGAGAACAGAATCTCAAACATTTGACTATCACACAAAGCCTACTGTATTCTAATATTCCCCTTGCACCTACTAGGAAATATGCAATAAGATAATTTGTACAAATATTTATCTCAACTAACAAGAAAGAAGATATAGGAATAAGAGTTTGTAAGAATGGTTAGCACAAGAGTAGAGAAAGTCATGTGAGTGCAACACATAAGATTTTTTAAATTTGATTACCGTTTTCGTCTATTTTGTTGTTATTCCTAGCCACAAGAAATGGTACATCGTAATGGACGATTATCTCAATTAACAAGAAGAAGATAAACTGAGCATATTGCCCAAACAACGTACACATTCTTCAGTTTATCGCCAGTTATTTAATGAATTACATGACAGATATGGAAAACATACAGAAACACACACAGATGGATCAAAGTATAATGATAACAGTTCTTGCGCCGTTGTTTATCCAGATCACACTATACCATTCAGACTTTGTCACTTTTACTTTCTCTACTACGTATAGTAAAGTAGAGGAAGTATTGTATTCTACCCAAAAATTCGATGTCGAGACCTAGTGAATCCAAAAACAGCATTTTTAGAAAAAGGTCCGTGTGTGTATGTCAGTCTGAGCAGCATAACTCAAAAACGAAAAATCGGTTAAAAACCAAAGTTGGTATTTAAGTTTAATGTCTTTGAAGGATGCGACACAAAGATTTTGAAAAAAATAGCCCCACCCTAAACTACCCTTTACATGGAAAATCTTTAAAATTTTGATTTTCTTGAAAATGGCTCTAACGATTTTGGTTAAAATGCCATGTGTTTAAGATATTTGTATGGCAAATGAAGTGTATATTTTGAATTTTCTGGCTATAGCTTATGTAAACCTGTTTACTTTGGATGAGTTTTGAATAACTCGTAAACCGTAACAGATAGACAAATTCTTAACATACAAAAAACATAGGTCTCGCTAAAGCAAACAATTTATGTCTGAATAATTTTTTCTGTAGAGTGAGCCATTTCGGAGATATTCCTTTTTATTTGTGTCACTTTCAAAAAACTTTTTCATGAAATGGAACATCGTTGTTCATTTTTTATATACTAAGCGTGCAAAGAGAACGGGATCTCAAAGCTTTAAACATTTGACTGTCGCTCATAGCGTACTGTATTCTAGTATTCCCTCTGTAGCTACAAGGAAATAAGCAATAAGATAATTTGTACAAATGTTTATCTCAACTAACAGGAACAAGATATAGTGACTAGAGTTTGTAAGAATGGTTAGTACAAGAGTAGAGAAAGTCATGTGAGTGTAACACATCAGTTTTTTATACTGTCTTCTCAAATGAGCTGTTTATCGTCAAAGAAACTGTGTTATATATTTTGAATACTCATTCTGTAAGGTTATTTGTAATGTACTGAGATTCTAAAAGTGCACCAATTGCAGTAAATACTGCTATCATCAACCCATATTGTGCGCAACAAATTCAATCATTATGGCAATAAACAAGGAAAGTATGTGTGTTTAGTATGGATTCCATCCCACATTGGAATTGACTAACCAAGCACCAAAAGAGGCCAATTAGCAGCTGTAACTACACCAGCCATTGATATCTCAACCATTAAAAGGAAACTGTGTCAACAGTGGAAGACAAAATGGCTAGAAGCAAACCCCCAATAATTTCCTTCTCGGACAGGTTCAGGTTTTAATATCGCTGTCTTCTATAGGAATGTTCACATCATGAAGGCACAATGGATTCGTAAGGAGCATGTTTTTTAAGGCAAGAATCAAGTGCGCTGTTGCCAAATGTATGTTTTCAAATGTGACTAAGATAAAATAGGAACCTGCATTTCGGTATAGAATATGTTGAACAATACGATGATGTGCAGGAAAAATGTTTTATATAATTGTACATTTTTTTAAAAATAATAAATTTGTTGAAAGCAGATTTTAACATCTTTCTCGCTCCGAACGTTAACACAGGATTTTAAACCGAAATAATTGCTATGAAAAAATCTGGATTACTCGATTGATTTCATAGGCCACGTTGGTATTTAGATTATATTAATATGTCTAAACATATTTCTTTAAAAAAAAATAAATTTTAAAACAAAGTGTGTGGATTCTTCCTTTATGCAGTGGAGAATGTCGTTGCTGGCTACTTCTCACTCTACAAGTTCACGTAAAAACTTGTTGTTGTCAAGGAAATAATGAAATTATTTTTATATACATATAGAACTTCTCCAGAACCAAGGCATCAATGAATCGGCATTTAAAGGCAAATGTTTGCAGTTCGTAATGCACACAACGCCAACAAACCTGGTCGTCTTGTCTTGGGATGATAAAAACAAGATGTGGTGTGACAGTTGAAAGGGTTGTACTTGAGTGGAGCTTTTTAATAGGTTCCGGTAATCTGAGGCGTGTGTGAGTTTTACAAGCTTTCTGGTAATCGTGTGCATGGCAGTGGATCGTAGAAAAAAGGGCGAAATATTAAAAGTGCCGAGGCAAAAATAATTGTTAGAGTATTTGATTATTTAAAGTAAGAGAACCCCGGACACAGTGAACGTGGTTATGAACGAAAGCGCGGCAATCGCGGCGACGGAGCACACGTGGCAACGCTGCGCGGATTCTGCATCTCAGCCATTGTGCCTTCATGGCGTGAAAACGACTATAGCAAAGGACCTAGCAGCCATATCCCATCTCTGTAATACTGTTAACGACCAAGCATATAATCGTGCAATGTCCAGCATACTATCAATGGAGACAACACTACCAGGTACTCAAGGAGCTGATTAATGTGATGTACTCTAACGTAGTTCAATTTATACATAAGTACTGGGACGATAACAACGCCAATTAATATAAATAAATGTTCTAGTGCAGCTGTCTTAGCAAGAGCAGTTTATTGTGTTGTATTGGTTATTTCTGTTATGGCAAAAATAACATTTGTAGAATTGTTAATGCATTATTATATAAATGTACATATGCGAAATTTTTTGTACTGAAGTTTGCATGTATGTCATTAAAGCACGAACAAGCAGTATCGTTACAGAAATTTCGAACGAACATCCAGTTAAATTTAAATAACAAACAAACCCTTATGCAGATGTCCCACGGTCCAACTTTTTGGTCCAAAACATTGTATACAACAGAAGTGCATCGTGAGTTGGATACAATTTTGTTGCATACAATTTCTATCCTATTTTTTGTGTCCAACCTGTTTGTATACAATGTGATTGAGTTGCGTCGTCCAACAACCTGAAGATAGCCAATCAACGTCTGTAACGTAACAATATGGCGGCCTGCGCCGGCAACATATAGTCAACTGTTGTGTGTATGTACGGCTCGTGGCACTTTTGATGTGATGGGTATTTTAATAAAATATTTAATTTTTTCTGGAAGATTTATTAACGATTTTTCGTGACCATTAACATATATTACTGAGGCGGTTATTACATAGCTATATTTCATAGATCATGTTAAATTCAGTTAACAGTATGTTTAAATTTTATGTAATGAAATGACTTCAGTTCTCCTGTCCATCCATACTAAGATTAAAACCATTACAATTGTTCCTTATCTATTTCGTGTTGTCTCATATTTGTGTCCTAGTATGTAATTTTGTCCTCGACGCGATATAAAAGATTGAGAAACAAATCTTGGTGAATTGGTACAAAATTGCTATAGTTTTCCGGTTCCTCTAACCTCAATTCGTGTTGTAGTAGACCCAATATACCTCGGCCCGTGCCCTGTTCTCATGACTGTGTCTTTTACTTCTAATATCTACGTCTCTTCTTGCTACTGAGACAGACAGACTCGTGGAAATACATCACAAACCTACATATACTTAATATAGCAATCGCTAAATTAATATTTACGTCAATCCGCCATGTTTATTTGTCACGTGAACTGTCATTTGTATTGGAACAAAATGTATCATAGTGTGACAGATACTGTATCTTTTGTGTAACTCCATTAGATACAACAAGTTTAGTCAAAAAATCTGATGTGTTGCACTCACATGACTTTCTCTACTCTTGTACAAATTATTTGTACAAATTGTTATTACTACATCTTCTTCGTGTTAGTTGAGATAAACATTTGTACAAATTATCCTATTGCTTATTTCCTTGTAGGTGCAAAGGAAAGTTAGAAAACAGAAGGTTTTGAGCGATACTGAAATCTTTTAAAGCTTTGACATTCTGTTCTCTTTGCACGCTTACCATATGAAAAAATGGAACGATGATCCATTTCAGGAAAATTTTAAGTTTTCCGAAACTCACACAAATAACAAGCAATAGTTCACCCTACAAGAAAATTCATTGAGACATAAATTGTGTATTTTAGCAACATCTACATTTTTTGTATAGTATAATTTGGTCTATCTCTAACGGTTTACCAGTTATGCAAAAGTCGTCCAGAGTAAATACGACTACATGGGCTATAGCCAGAAGACTCAAGAT
This sequence comes from Tenodera sinensis, assembly GCA_030765045.1. Taxonomy (NCBI): domain Eukaryota; kingdom Metazoa; phylum Arthropoda; class Insecta; order Mantodea; family Mantidae; genus Tenodera; species Tenodera sinensis. Next base: position 2,206,747 of record JAUKNM010000041.1, read on the forward strand.
ATACATTTCATTTGTCATAAAAATATCTCAAACATATGACGTTTTAATCAAAATCGTTAGAACCATTTTCAAGAAAATCAAAATTTTCCATGTGATGGGTTGTTTAGGTGGAAACAATTTTCTTCAAAATCTTCGTGTCGCATGCTTCAAAGACATTAAACTTAAATACCAACTTTGGTTTTCAACCCACTTTTCGTTTTTGAGTTATGCTGTCCAAAAACTGACACACACACGGATATTTTTCTATTCTTTTATTCAGGGCCCTCAAAACATATTTTTCCGGTGAAATCTTGACATCGAATTTTTGGGTGGAATACAATAGTTTCTGTACTTACTAGTAGAGAAAGTAAAAAGAAGTGGATAGCAAAAGTAAATAGTTTTTTTCTTTTGCTTAAATTGCATATTCTTGCTAGGAAAGGTATACATTTAAGTTCTTAAACTCATTGTATTGCCTCTGGAACCGTTTCTACAGTAAATGCATGCAAGTTGAAACAAACGTTATTTGCTTGCACGTATGAAGATTTGGCAAGTTTGTGGACTGTTTTGAACATGTTGAGACATTGCTCGAGGGGACGGACCTGTGGTGGCAAATTGTGTTACCTGCATTTGAACAAAAGTTTGGAATTAGATTTGTTGGTCCAGTGGAAGTGTTGCTGAGGTAAGGAAAGCCGAATTCCTGACTGATGACGACACAAGTGCCTTTGTTTGGTCGCATGCGTGACTTCGTGAGCAATTCCAAGCTTGGAATTTATAAGAAGCTTTGTTATCTTGATCACAGCACCCTGTGTGTTGTATTCGCAAACACAGAGACTTAATCTGACTTAAGTAGATAATGACAGTTCTCGTTTTCACCAGACTGTCTCAAGTAGACACGCGCTCTGGACTGTAATGGGGTGGGAAACAGTCAATTTGGCCCCAAAACGTGGAGCCTGTATTACTTTCTCTACTGGTAAGTAGGGGAAGTATTGTATTCCACCCAAAAATTCGATGTCCACATTTCACCGGAAATATATGTTTTGAGGCCCCCTGAATCCAAAAAAAGCATTTTTAGAATAAGGTCCGTCTGTGTCAGTCTGTGGACAGCATAGCTCAAAAACGAAAACTCGGTAAAAAACCAAAGTTGGTATTTAAGTTTAATGTCTTTCAAGGATGCGACACGAAGATTTTGAAGAAAATAGCCCCACCCTAAACTACCCTTTACATGGAAAATTGTTCGAAAATTTTGATTTTCTTGAAAATGGCTCTAACGATTTTGATTAAAATGCCATATGTTTGAGATATTTTTATGACAAATGAAATGTATGAATTTTCTGGCTATTGCCCCTGTAGTCCTGTTTACTCTGGATGACTTTTGAATATCTCATAAACCGTTAGAGATAGACCAAATCTTACTATACAAAAAATATACATCTTGCTAAACACACAATTTATGCCCAAATAAATTTTTTTGCACAGCGAACCGTTTCCGAGATAGTCCATGTTGTGTGTGTGAGTTTCGGAAAACTTAGAACTTTCGTGAAATGGATCATCGTTGTTCATTTTTTTATATGTTAAGTGTGCAAAGACAACAGAATCTCAAAGCTTTAAAAGATTTGACTATCGCCCAAAGGCTACTGTATTCTCATGTTCTCCTTGCAACTATAGGGAAACAGTAAGGTAATTTGAACTAATGTTTATCATAACTAACACGAAGAAGATACAGGAATAAGTCACGTTTTTACTAAGCCATGTTGGGATGTCGATTTATGAACATTTCCCTTCTTACTCTGTATACGCATTGTCCAGTAGATTCATTAGTAAGGTGTATGGTCATTGAGAGAAAAGTCAAACAAAAAGGGCGATATTACAGAAGGTCTAGGAAATTCGAATGGAAATGGTTATAAATGCATAATTTTATGTTCCTGTTTATGAGGAAACATTATGGCACACGTGCTTCTTCTGTTAGTGCCTTCAGGTTCGGGTGGAGCAGGAAACTGTTATTCCCAAATCACTTACCAGCCGATACCCATAACGTGGTGTATACATCTGGCAACATGGCGGTCCTTAATTACCTCAGATACATTAATCCACCCTCATGAGTACGCCACTGAGGGAAGCCCGGCTAGGAAATGGGGGTGAGCAGTGCAGGAAAGGGAATGGGGGCAAACTCTAGCTCTCTCTCTCTCACTCAAGATGGAAAATTAAAACCCAAGGAATTTCCATTTTCTCGGAGGACTGGAAGAATGCAGTGCAGCATAAATGAGCATATTCGAGGGTCTATCATCTATTGATGGGCTTTCTACACTTAAGGTGGTAGGAAATGGCGATTTTTTTACTTTCTCTACTGGTAAGTAGGGGAAGTATTGTATTCCACCCAAAAATTCGATGTCGAGAGTTCACCGGAAATACATGTTTTGAGGCCCCCTGAATCCAAAAAAAAAGCATTTTTAGAAAAAGGTCTGTGTGTGTGTCTGTGTGTGTGTCAGTCTGTGGACAGCATAACTCAAAAACGAAAAGTCGTTTAAAAACCAAAGTTGGTACTTAAGCTTATTGTCAATCAAGGATGCGACACGAAGATTTTGAAGAAAATAGCCCCACCCTAAACTACCCTTTACACGGAAAATTTTTCGTAAATTTTGATTTTCTTGAAAATGGCTCTAACGATTTTGATTAAAATGCCATATGTTTGAGATATTTTTATGACAAATGAAATGTGTATCTTGAATTTTCTGGCTATAGTCCATATAGTCTTAATTACTCTGGACGAGTTTTGCATAACTGGTAAACCGTTAGATAGACAACATCTTGCTGTACAAAAAATGTAGATCTTGCTAAAATACACAATTTATGTCTCAATAAATTTTCTTGTAGGGTGAACCATTTCGGAGATATTCCTTGTTATGTGTGTGTGTTTCGGAAAGTTTCGAACTTTCGTGAAATGGGTCATCGCTGTTCATTTTTTTTTATATAATTTTTTTTTTATGTTAAGTGTGCAAAGACAACAGAATCTCAAACATTTGACTATCGCACGAAGCCTGCAGTATTCTAACATTCCCCTTGTACCTACAAGGAAATAAGCAATAAGATAATTTGTACAAATGTTTATCTCAACTAACAAGAAAGAAGATATAGGAATAAAAGTTTGTAAGAATGATTAGTTCAAGAGTAGAGAAAGTCATGTGAGTGCAACACATCAGAATTTTCTTTCAAAAATTTCAATTTTTTATTTTTGTGCATACAATAGCCCTGATTTTCAGAAATGCATAGTTTGCATGTTAATTGTTAGTTTAAATTTGTCTAAATTAACCACTTGTACAATCAGATTAATCTGTCACATTATAGAAATTTCCTTTTTAGGGGACTAAGCGACCGCCTCTGAAGCGCGCTTGCCTCTGGCGCGGAGGACCCGGGTTCGATCCTCAGTACCAGCATGGGGATTTTATCCCCTCTGGGAGGTCTGCCACGGGGTGCACTCAGCCTCGTTAGGTCCCGGGGGGACCAATTGAGGAGCTACTTGATGGAGAAGTAGCGGCCCCAGGTCGAGAAGGTTGTATAACTGGCCGGGAGGGATCGGGGCGCTGACCACGTCCCACCTTGCAATACTGCACCCCACCAATGACGCCAGTAGTGAGCAGAGGTGGGGGACGCAGCTGCTGGGGGGTAGGCCTTGGCCCCTTGTGGGCTGTCGCGCCGGGGTTTAGGTTTTAGGGGACTAAGTACAGAGAATTTGGTCAAAAAATGGGAAAATGTGTGTTACTGTGTTATACATAGAATGCTGAAATATAACTTTTTTCATTTTGGCAGATTTAAGGCTATGTTACAGGGCATTGAGTTTATGCCACGCCCCCATTTGGGAAGGAGTATAATATAAGATACTGATTCTATTGGTAGCCCTGCCAACTGCTCCAGATGTTCCTTTGTCTTTGTGGAGTGGATACAAGCAAATTCTGTGTTTGAGTGGTATGTAACTTTGTGTTGTAGCTTTTTAAGTAGTTTTCTCGCAGTTTCACTTTTTAATGCATCTGGTGCAAGTTTCTCGGAAACTATTGAAGATAATGGGTTGAAATTCATGTGGATCGTAAAACTAACCATACTCTTTAATGCATACCAAAACGTTTAGTGATAAAATGATTCAAGACAAAAGTAAACATTCTATTGATACATTTTAAGACAAAAAAATCTGATGTGTTGCACTCACATGACTTTCTCTACTCTTGTACTAACCATTCTTACAAACTCTTATTCCTATATCTTCTCCATGTTAGTTAAGATAAACATTCGTAGAAATTATCTTATTGCCTATTTCCTTGTAGGTGCAAGGGGAATATTAAAATACAGAAGGCTTTGTGCGACAGTCAAATCTTTTTGATCTTTGAGATTCCGTTCTCTTTGCACGATTAACATATAAAAAAATGAACAACGTTGTTGCATTTCGCTAAAGTTCTAAGTTTTCCGAAACTCACACACATAACAAGGAATATCTCCGAAATGGTTCAACCTACAAGAAAATTTATTGAGACATAAACTGTGTATTTTAGCAAGATCTACATTTTTTGTATAGTATAATTTGGTCTATCTCTAACGCTTTACCAGTTATGCAAAAGTCGTCCAGAGTAAATACGACTACAGGGGCTATAGCCATAAAATTCAAGATATACATTTCATTTGTCATCAAAATATCTCAAACATATGACATTTTAATCAAAATCGTTAGGGCCATTTTCAAGAAAATCAAAATTTTCGAAAAATTTTCCATGTAAAGGGTAGTTTAGGGTGGGGGTATTTTCTTCAAAATCTTCGTGTCGCATCCTTGAAAGACATTAAACTTAAGTACCAACTTTGGTTTTTAACCGACTTTTCATTTTTGAGTTATTCTGTCCACAGGCTGACAGGCTGACAGGCTGACAGACTGACACAGACACACACACGGACCTTTTTCTAAAAATGCTTTTTTTTTTTTTTTTGTTTTTTTTTATTCAGGGGGTCTCAAAGGATATATTTCCGGTGAAATCTTGACATCGAATTTTTGGGTGGAATACAATACTTCCCCTACTTACCAGTAGAGAAAGTAAAAATGAGTGTAAATGAAAAGGAGAAAAAAAAAAAAAAACAACAACAACAAACAAACAAACTGCAATGGATGGGTAAAATCAACTTATATTTAGTGTACCATAAAGTAGGACTAATTGGGCATTCAGTAAAGTTACCTTTTTCAATGGAACGAATATTGCTACACACCTCATTGATACATCATTTTGAAGACGAAATGATGTTAACTAACAACTATAGTCCTAACAAAAATCACGAAAACTGTGTAGCAAGTTAAGGAAAAATTCAGTTGGGAAAAAGAGCCAGTTTACTTGATATAATAAGGTTCAAATCATTTCAAATGTTCAGATAAACGAATTGGTGCATTAAATCTGAAATATCTATATTTTTATACAAGCTACAGAAATTGAAACAAATGTCACATTGTCAATTTTCACTTTTTCTACTGGTAAGTAGGGGAAGTATTCTGTTCCACCCAAAAATTCGATGTCGAGATTTCACCGGAAATATATGTTTTGAGACCCCCTGAATCCAAAAAAAAGCATTTTTAGAAAAAAGGTGTGTGTGTGTGTGTGTGTGTGTGTGTGTCTGTGTGTGTGCGTGCGTGCGTGTGTGTGTGTGTGTCAGTCTGTGGACAGCATAACTCAAAAACGAAAAGTCGGTTAAAAACCAAAGTTGGTATTTAAGTTTAATGTCTTTCAAGGATGCGACACGAAGATTTTGAAGAAAATTCTTCCACCCTAAACTGCCCCCTGTATGGACATTTTTTCGAAAATTTTGATTTTATTGTAAATAGCTCTAACGATATTGATTAAAACGCCATATGTTTAAGATATTTTGATGACAAATGAAATGTATATCTTGAATTTTCTGGCTATAGCTCCTGTAGTCGTATTTACTCTGGACGACTTTTGCGTGAAAGATAGACCAAATCTTACTATACAAGAAATGCAGATCTTGCTAAAACACACAATTTATCTCTAAATAAATTTGTTGTAGAGTAAACCATTTCCGACATATTCCTTGTTATTTCTGTGAGTTTTAGGGAATTTATACTTCTGCAAAATGGAACATCGTTATTCATTTTTTAATATGTTAACGGTGCAAAGAGAACGGAATTTGAAAGTTTTAAAACATTTGATTATCACTCAAATATTGTCATATTTCCCTTGTAACTATAAGAAAATAAACAATAAGTACTAACACGAAGAGTAATAGTTTGTAAGAATGGTTAGTACAAGAGTAGAGAAAGTCATGTGAGTGTAAGATAGATGAAAATGTTAAATGAGTATGTTCTCTTGTGAGTAAGCTGTAGTTGTTGGATAATTGAACGAATGTTTGCACACTTGGGAAGTAAGGAAGGAAGGAAGAAAATAAGCAGGGGATGAACACCGCAGTAAGACAGCTATTTCGTTCAACCATAAATTACGATGACAGTAGTCGACTGACTGGCTTTTTCTGGTCGTGTTCCCCTTTAACTAGGGGGACCGGAAGTGCGCCATATTTCCACCACACAGCGGCGCACGCTGTCTCTGTGGATACCCACCACAGACTGAGTCACTCACTTCAGCTAGTCGTAAACGCGCGTCATTTTTTATATTATCTTCCTTATTTCGCTTCTCTTGTTCAAAACGCAAACCCATGTTTGTTATTCAAAATACATTGACGCAAGTCCTTCAAATTAAAACATTTTGGCGGTCAAATTAACTGAAACAAATGTATTTGGCCACCTCTCCCCAACGTATATCAAGGTATTCTCCATGGTGTCAGATGACATGAGCAAGGTCACACTTCAAACCCGGCGGAGGGCGGTAAATTTTCTCGCTAGAAGAACCTCAAGATTGAGCAAAATGAACTGATCTTTGACGCCCAATATAGAATGGATCCCTGAGAAACATAACAGTTGAACCGCGTCCATAACAAATCTGATGTGTTACGCTCACATGACTTTCTCTAGTCATTCTTGTACAAACTAGTTTTAAAAATCGCATATTCTTCTATTTACTTCATAAGCATTTGTAGAAATGCTTTTATTACACATATTCTTGTAGCTACAAAGGGAATAGAGCAATAAGCAATGGTCAAATATTCTAAGAACTGGTCACTATGTTTAAACAGCTAAACGTAGCAACAGTGGGTATATTTGATTTTAAAATGTACTAATTAATGAAAAATATAGTTATCAGGTTTAAAAAATTCGATGTTGAGATTTCAGAGCAAATATGTTTTGAAGGCCCCTGATTTAAATATATATATAGTATTTTTAGAAAAAGTGTATCTGAACAACATAACTCAAAAATCTGATGTGTTGCACTCACATGACTTTCTCTACTCTTGTACTAACCATTCTTACAAACTCTTATTACTATATCTTCTTCGTGTTAGTTAAGATAAACATTTGCACAAATTATCTTATTGGTTATTTCCTTGTAGGTACAAGGGGAATATTAGAATACAGTAGGCTTTGTGCGATAGTCAAATCTTTTAAAGGTTTGAGATCCCGTTCTCTCTGCACACGTAACATATAAAAAAAATGAACAACAATGTTCCATTTCACGAAAGCTTAAGTTTTCCGAAACTCACACAGATAACAAGGAATATCTCCGAAATGGTTCACCCTACAAGAAAATTTATTGAGATATAAATTGTGTATTTTAGCAAGATCTACATTTTTTGTACAGTGTGACTTGGTCTATCTCTAACGGTTTAACAGTTATATAAAAGTCGTCCAGAGTAAATACGACTACAGGGGCTATAGCCAGAAAATTCAAGATATACATTTCATTTTTCATAACAATATCTCAAACATATGACATTTTAATCAAAATCGTTAGAACCATTTTCAAGAAAATCAAAATTTACGAAAAATTTTCCATGTAAACGGTAGTTTAGGGTGGGGCTATTTTCTTCAAAATCTTCGTGTCGCATCCTTGATTGACAATAAGCTTAAATACCAACTTTGGTTTTTAAACGACTTTTCGTTTTTGAGTTATGCTGTCCACAGACTGACAGACAGACACACAGACACACACACACACACACACACACACACACACACACACACACACACACACACACACACACACACACACACACATACCTTTTTCTAAAAATGCTTTTTTTGGATTCAGGGGGCCTCAAAACATTATTTCCGGTCAAATCTGGACATCGAATTTTTGGGTGGAATACAATACTTCCCCTACTTACCAGTAGAGAAAGTAGAAATGAAAAGTCGGTTACAAGTCAATGTTAATATTTAAGTTTAATATTTTACAAAGATCCGACACGAAAATGTTGAAGAATATTCTTCCACCCTTAAATACTTTTTACATGGGAAATATTTACAAAATTTCGATTTTTACAAAAGTTATTGACGGTTTTGATTAAAACGCCCTATCTTTGAGATATTTTTATAACAAATGAAATATATATTTTGAGTTTTCTGGCTATAGTCCATGTACTCCTGTTTACTCTGTATAACTTTTGCATAACTGGTAAACCGTAAGAGATAGAGCAAGTCTTACTATAGAAAAATGTAGATCTAGTTAAAACGCACGTTGTGTCCAAATGCATTCTTTTGTGGAGTGAACCATTTCGGGGATATACTTTGTTATTTGTGTGAGTTTTGCAATACTTAAACTTTTCTCAAATGGAAGCTATTAATTTTATGTCCTGGCAGTGCAAAGAGTACGGAATTTAAATTTTTTCATTTAGCCAAAAGCTTTAAAAGATTTGACTACCGCTCAAAGTCTACTGTATTCCCATATTCCCCTTGTATCTATAAACAATAAGATAATTTGTACAAATGTTTATCTCAACTAACAGTAAGAAGATAGAGGAATAAGAGTTTGTAAGAATGGTTAGTACAAGAGTAGAGAAAGTCATGTGAGTGCAACACATCAGATTATTTTGTTTAATTATTTATGTTTCATTTTTTAACGTTATTGCTCAGTTGTTTGGGAGCTTTTGCGTATACCTATTTGTTGAGCTGTAGGGTGAAGGAAGAACAAACAGTTGAAGGTGCTGCGGTTTCCCGGGAACGAAGGCGGCGCGTGCCGGTTGATTAGGCAGGATATGCGGCAGGTGTGAGAGTAGGCCGGAAGTGTAGGTGGGAGCAACCGGATGTGCCTACACTTCTCGCCTTGTCTTCCCGTCTTTAAACGACTCATTTGTCGCAGACGTGATACTGCCGTACTTGGTAAACAACATTTCCTTGCTAATGAAATTCGCGTCTTATCCGGTTGGTTTACTTCAACCCGCAAAATTGCAACCTGATACTTCCGAAATAGACACTGGATACCATTAAACTGTATGGGTAACCTATGCAGATTTTATTTTCTTCGCCACTTATAATAGGCAGAGGAGCTATCGTATTTCACCGCTAAATTCGATACCTATTGACTTTGGCTTCTACGAACCACTCTTGAAGAACCTTCATATTTCAATCTACTTCATGAATCTACTACATAAATCTATAGAAATTCTTTCACTACACATTTCGTTGAAGACTGAATTTGTAGCCGGAAGTTTAAACACTGGGTCGCTATATCGTTGCTTTGGAATGACAAAATTGAAAACATTGAATTAATGTGTGCTTTGATACTGAAATAATTCAGTCTGTAACATATATCAACACTGATGTCATCTAGTGGTTTATAAGAGAGTTTCAAAAACGCCGAAGATCTATTTGTAGAGAAAAAATCTGATGTGTTCCACTCACATGACTTTCTCTACTCTTGTACTAACCATTTAAGAAACTCTTATTGCTATATCTTCTTCATGTTAGTTAAGATAAACATTTGTACAAATTATCTTACTGCTTATGTCCTTGTAGGTGCAAGGGGAATATGGGAATACAGTAGGCTTTGTGCGACAGTCAAATCTTTTTGACCCTTGAGATTCCGTTCTCTTTGCACGATTAACATACAAAAAAATGAACAACGTTGCTGCATTTCGCAACTCACACACATAACAAGGAATATCTCCGAAATGGTTCATCCTACAAGAAAATGTATTGAGACATAAATTGTGTATTTTAGCAAGATCTACATTTTTTGTATAGTATAATTTGGTCTATCTCTAACGGTTTACCAGTTATGCAAAAGTCGTCCAGAGTAAATACGACTACAGGGGCTATAGCCAGAAAATTCAAGATACACATTTCATTTGTCATAAAAATATCTCAAACATATGACATTTTAATCAAAATCGTTAGAGCCATTTTCAAGAAAATCAAAATTTTCGAAAAATCTTCCATGTAAAGGGTAGTTTAGGGTGGGCTATTTTCTTCAAAATCTTCGTGTCGCATCCTTGAAAGACATTAAACTTAAATACCAAGTTTGGATTGTAACCTACTTTTCGTTTTTGAGTTATACTGTCCACAGACTGACAGACACACACACGGACCTTTTCCTAAAAATGCTTTTTTGGATTCAGGGGGCCTCAAAACATATATTTCCGGTGAAATCTCGACATCGAATTTTTTGGTGGAATACAATACTTCCCCTACTTACCAGTAGAGAAAGTAAAAAGTTATCTCTTTGAGGTGACAAAGATCTATCTGCAATATTAATGTATTTGAATTGAGAACTGTGTCTGCACCATTGATCTATTTGGAATAACAGCATACTGTCTACAGTAATTCAGCTGAGTCAGACTTCAAGGATTTTCGCTTCACACCTAAATTATAGGCAAGTATAAAATTCAGCCTGACACTGCGTGAAATAGAATTTAAGTTGAGTCATCATCCAAATGAAGAAGCATAGTATAATAACTATTTATTATAGTTATTGGAGTCTATAACTTTAAGGCCTGATTTCTCAGAACAACAAGGTAATTTGTCATTCCAAAGCAACTTTATGTATGGCTTACAATTCCATGACATCGCGAGAAACAGATGAATAACGACTTTACTTAAAAACAATAAAACGTATTGAAAATTTCAACCAACGCCAACGAATATCTTTGGAAATGGCCAATGCCATAAAAACGTTATTTGAAATAAATTGTGCGTTTTAAAGAGATTGACATTATATGCATTTAGGTATCTGATAGAAAAGTATTTAAAATGAAGAGATCTTCATAGACTATTCCCAGAAAATTCAAAATATACATTTCATTAGTCATGGAAATATCTTAAATACATGGTATTTTAATGCAAATCGTTAAGATGCGTTAAAAATGTGTTACCTTCACATGATCTTCTCTCCTCACTCTTGTACAAACTGTTCTTACAAACGCCTACTCTTTTATGTATATCCTTTGTAGAAATTCTTTTATTACATATTACCTTGAAGGTACAATTTGAGTAGAACAATACAGTAGGCTTAAGCGATATTCAAACATTTTAAGAGCTCGTCGCTATGTGATGACTTTGAAATTCCATTCTCTTTGAGGGAAAACGAATGACGTCTTCCCATTTCGAAAAGCGTAAGTGGTTTAAAATGGAAACCAATAGCTAAGAATATTTGGAGAATAGTTGCATAAAGGAAATGTACATATTTAACATAAGTTGTGTACCTATTTTAAGAATATTTACATATTTTGTGTAGAAACATTTTGTTTGTGAAGCTGCGTCTGGATGGGTTTTCTCCGGGTTCTCCGGTTTCCCCCACCACTCATTCCACCAACTGTTCCATCATCACCTTTCCAATTTTCCGATACGCCTGCATTTCACATGATCCTCTTCCTCACTCTGATACCTGGTGCTTGACTGACCAACCGTTTCCAGACCTTCATTCTCTCCGGGAGGTCCACGCCGTAGCCGAGTGGTTAGACCATTCGCTTCTCACCAAAGCGGCCCCGGTTCGATCCCAGGTAACCACATGTGGGATTTGTGGTGGACGAAGCGGCGTTGGGGAGAGGGGTTTCCTCCAGGTTCTCCGGTTTCCCCCTCTATCTCATTCTACCGGTACTCCATCTTCATTCCATGTATCATCAGTGTCACCGCCTGCGGTGCCGTATGTAGTAAAACCGGGCGTTAAACACTATTAAAAAAGAAACTGCCGGTCCAAAGGTTTCTCTGCTCCCCAACAGGCGTCTGACCATAGCCACTGGCTTGTAAGTCCTAGGAGGTGTAAATCCTCAATACGGGAAGAGTCATTATGTAAAGAATTTGTCTATCTCTTACAGTTTACCAGTTATCTAAAAACTATTCCTAGAAACTTCAAGGAATACATTTCATTTGTAATTAAAGTATCTTAAATATAAAAACTAACCCCGCGACGCAGTAATCCTTTCCGGGCCAAGGTCTACCGCCCGGCCGCTGCGTTCCCTACCTCTACCCATTAGAAGCGTTATAATTGGGGTGCAGTACTGGAGAGTGGAACGTGCTCAGCGTGCCGGTCCCTCCCTGTCTTTGCAACCAGAGGCTGCTACTTCTCAATCAAATACTCCTCAATTGGCCCTTCAGGGACGTAACAAGGCTGAGTGCACCCCGAACAAAGTCTTCGTATGTTAAATATATGGACCTTTAATCCAAGTTGATGGGTTATTTGAGTTGGATATTCTTAAAAATCTATGTGTGGCATCATTGGGAATGAGTTTTCGTTTTTCAGTTGTGCTTTTAGGCTACTTTTTACTTTGTCTACTGGTAAGTAGGGGAAGTATTGTATTCCACCCAAAAATTCGATGTCGAGATTTCACCGGAAATATGTTTTGAGGCCCCCTTTAGAAAAAGGTTCGTGTGTGTGTCTGTGTGTCAGTCTGTCAGTCTGTGGACAGCATAACTCAAAAACGAAAATTAGGTTAAAAACCAAAGTTGGTATTTAAGTTTAATGTCTTTCAAGGATGTGATACGAAGATTTTGAAGAAGAACTGCCCTTTACATGGAAAATTTTTCGAAAATTGTTATTTTCTTGAAAATGGCTCTAACGATTTTGATTAAAATGCCATATGTTTGAGATATTTTGATGACAAATGAAATGTATATCTTGAATTTTCTGGCTATAGCCCCTGTAGTCGTATTTACTCTGGACGACTTTTGCATAACTGGTAAACCGTTAGGGATAGACCAAATTATACTATACAAAAAATGTAGATCTTGCTAAAATAAACAATTTATGTCTCAATAAATTTTCTTGTAGGGTGAACCATTTCGGAGATATTCCTTGTTATGTGTGTGAGTTTCGTAAAACTTAGAACTTTAACGAAATGCAACAACGTTGTTGATTTTTTTATATGTTAATCGTGCAAAGAGAACGGGATCTCAAAGGCAAATAAGATTTGACTGTCGCACAAAGCCTTCTGTATTCTAATATTCCCCTTGTACCTACAAGGAAATAAGCAATAAGATAATTTGTACGAATGTTTGTCTTAAGTAACACGAAGAAGATATAGTAATAAGAGTTTGTAAGAATGGTTAGTACAAGAGTAGAGAAAGTTATGTGAGTGCAACACATCAGATTTTTTGGATACTTACAGGTCCTCAGATTTTGTAGTTATTTCTAGTGAAGACTTGATTTAATTGTTTGGCTGGAGTACAGTATTTGTGTGTACATTAATGCTGTGGAGGACATACTGGGCGATATTTTCAAGGGGGAATAAAGAAAGCTTTTGGAGTGAAATTGGCAGAAAGGAATGAAAAGCCCCGGCCGCAAGATAAAACGCGGAGGGGTTTACGATAATATCTGTAACTAAATTTATCACGGTCTGGTCGCTGCACATAGCTGGAATTCCAATAACACTCCTGATCCCATATGGCCCATCCGTCATGCTGAGCCCCGAATTTAGAAAGATTAATAGCTCGCTCTCTCACTCGCTCGCCGGTCCAGTTCCGGCTTGACACAACCACAGCAAGAAATCCAGTAATTGCGTAACCCTATCGCATCTTCTTCAAGATTTATGGCAGTGTTTGTTCATGCCATTACTGATAAAAGTGTAGCAAATAATTATTATGCTGAATGCATAAGGTTAACTTCTCGGTAACAACATGTGTGAACCTTCGTACGTATTAATCTACAGGAAAATTGAATGGCGTTTCTCTGCCACGTCACATTAGGCGTCCAAGGTATTGCAAAACACCCAAAATATGAATATATAGATTTCGCCGGGAATACATACATCATTTGAATCACTCTTTAATAATAATAATAATAATAATAATAATAATAATAATAATAATGATAATGATAATAATGATAATGATAATAATAATGATAATAATAGTAAAAATAATAGTAATAGTAATAATAGTAAAAGTAATAATAATAATAATAGTAATATAAATAATAATAATAATAATAATAATAATAATAATAATAATAATAATAATGATAATGTAAGTGCTGAGGCTTTAATTTATGTGCAGCCACTAATAACAGAGGTTGACCCTGAAGATGCTGGACGCAGTTTCCAGCGAAACGTCGGAGGAAGGTAATCCAACTCGACCACGGCCCACAAACCCGGAAAATCTACTTAACTTAGTTAATAATGATAATAATGATAATGATAATGATAATAATAATAATAGTAAAAATAATAGTAATAGTAATAATAGTAAAAGTAATAATAATAATAATAATAATAATAATAATAATAATAATAATAATAATAATAGTAATAATAGTAATAACAGAAGTAATAATAATAATAATAATAATAATAATAATAATAATAATAATAATAATAATAATAATAATAATAATAATAATAATAATAATAATAATAATAATAATAAAATAATAGTAATAGTAATGATAGTAATAATAGTTATAATAATAGTAATAATAATAATAATAATAAAATAATAGTAATAGTAATGATAGTAATAATAGTTATAATAACAATAATAACAATAGTAATAGTAATAATAGCAATAATAATAGTAATAATAATAAAATAATAGTAATAGTAATAATAGCAATAATAATAATAATAATAATAATAATAATAATAATAATAATAATAATAATAAAATAATAGTAATAGTAATGATAGTAATAATAGTTATAATAATAGTAATAATAATTAAATAATAGTAATAGTAATGATAGTAATAATAGTTATAATAACAATAATAACAATAGTAATAGTAATAATAGCAATAATAGTAATAATAATAATAATAATAGTAATAATAATAAAATAATAGTAATATTAATGATAGTAATAATAGTTATAATAACAATAATAACAATAGTAATAGTAATAATAGCAATAATAGTAATAATAATAATAGTAATAATAATAAAATAATAGTAATATTAATGATAGTAATAATAGTTATAATAACAATAATAACAATAGTAATAGTAATAGTAATCATAGTAATAATAGTTATAATAACAATAATAACAATAGTAATAGTAATAATAGCAATAATAGTAATAATAATAATAATAATAATAATAATAATAATAATAGTAATAATAATAAAGTAATAGTGATAGTAATAATAGTTATAATAATTAATAATAATAAAATAATAGTAATAGTAATCATAGTAATAATAGTTATAATAACAATAGTAATAGTAATAATAATAATAATAGTAATAATAATAAAATAATAGTAATAGTAATGATAGTAATAATAGTTATAATAATAGTAATAATAATAAAATAATAGTAATAGTAATCATAGTAATAATAGTTATAATAACAATAATAACAATAGTAATAATAATAGCAACAATAGTAATAATAATAATAATAATAATAATAATAATAATAATAATAATAATAATAATAATAATAATAATAATAATAATGATGATGATGATAAGGGGCCCGGTTGTTTATGAGCTAAAATGTTAAACATATGCAAGCACTTATGACAGAAAAAAATGAGAAAATATGACCTAAAATTTTGTGTGCTTTTTCGAAATTTTCAAAAATGCAATCTTGTTTAAACTAACATTATATTAAAAACCTACTTTAAAAATCTGGCACACTCAATAATAGATAAATAATATTAATTTTACTGTTGCATTTTGAATCTATTTAATTGCTCAAACCAGAGCTAACCCTCAGCTCTGCACAGAATGGTATAAATGCCACATTTTGAAGGCGATTAGAAAGAAGAATTACAATACCAAATTATATCATTTTAAAGCTTTCAAAAAGGAACGATTACATTTCTGAGAGTTAATTTTTCAATGGCGATTAAAATTATCTTATTTGAATCCTCATACATTTTGCCGGGACCTACAAATAAAATGTGTATTTTGAATTTTCTGGCTATAGCCTATGGAGTCCTATTTACTGTGGATGACTAGGGTAGTTTAGGGTGGGGCTGTTTTCTTCAAAATCTTTGTGTCGCATCCTTGAAAGACATTAAACTTAAATACCAACTTTGGTTTTAACCGACTTTTTGTTTGACAAAAATACAAAAAATTAAGAGAAAATATTACTATAATATGAAAAATGAGGGGAAAAAACCATTAAAAAAGCGAAAATATGACTTTTTGTCATGTTTTATTTTCTCTACTGGTAAGTAGAGGGAGTATTGTATGTCAATTGCTACCAAAGTGAATTGCTTCCATAATTACAACTCATCCTTTGCTTATATTTTCCACGGAAAAGAACCACAAACCTGATAAAGGATTAAACTCGCTTGCCTTTCTGTACATATAGTTCTACAACAGAGTGAGATGGCTCCGTGGTAACATGTGAGGCTCACATTCGGGAGGTCGTGGGTTCAATTCCCGTGGCCTAACTTCCTGACTCATGCGTTTTTTCGGGGGTTTCCCCAGATCACTGTTTCGTTTCATTAGTCATTTTCGTTCATCGTCCATCCCGTTGGTTCTTTCAGGGTCGCAAGTGTCAAGGAAGGCGTTAGGTGCAGCTTGGCAGGGACAATATGCGCACAGGGACTGTTTCCGTCACTCGTATGTGGGATCCGGTCAGGGGGTTTGGTATCCCTAAGATGTCGAGGTGTCGTGAAATTCGGGAAACCTTAGGAACCTTTGTCAATGTGTGAATCGGGCCGCCCGGTGTCTCCTCTCACCTCATCCTTCTCCCGGGAGTGCCTCCTTGAAGACTTAGATACAACAAGCCTGGCTTCAGTTCCGAAGTCCCTCCCTATCTCTCTTCCTATTTTCCGTGTAAAGGGTAAGATGATGGAAACAAATTTACCTTTTGAGAAATCAATATGTTCGATTTCTAGAGTTAACCGCAATCGTTATATTCCTTGTTATTGGTTTGAATGTGCGAATACTTATACTTTCCTCAAATGAGAAATCGCGATTCGTTTTGTTTGAGGGGCGGGGTGGCCAAATATAATGGTACCTCAAAGCCATCACATACCGACGAGCCCTTCAAACATTTGACTATCACTTAAGCCTGCTGTGGTCTCCTTTTCCCTTTGTACCTATAAGAAAATATGTAATGAAGATTTTTTCTACAAATGTTTATGTCTATTAAAATAATGTAAACAGAAGAGAAAATGTTTGTAAGAATAATTGTTGAAGATTGATTAGAGAAAGCAATATGAATGTTTATTTATTTATTTGTTTATTTATTTAATCTAATCCTCTAGACTTGTGGACCATTTGACATCAGTATTCTGGCTTCCCAATAGAGTTGACCATATTCGAAGGTCATGGGAGTGATTGTCACTGTTACATAACATGCAGTTTGGGAAATCGATCATTTTCATACGATGTAGGTGTTCCACCAGACATCATGACTTGTTGCTATGGGAAAAACTGCTCCACATTTTCTCTTCTAGACAGTCCTTATGGTGTTGGTTTATTTAAGGGTAATGTCCATTTTTGCCCTCAATTTTTGAAGTTCTTCATATCTTTCAGCCTTAAATACATTTCTAATAATCATCTTTGCTGAATGAAATGATAGAGTAGATACCTTTGTCCCCTTTGCCAAGAGGTCAACCTTTTCGTCCCCAACATGGGAAGGGATCCATTGGAATACAATTTTTCCGACCTCTTTCAGCTGTCTTAGGGATACTCTAATTTTTACTTTCTCTACTGGTAAGTAGGGGAAGTATTGTATTCCACCCAAAAATTCGATGTCGAGATTTCACCGGAAATATATGTTTCCAGGCCCCCTGAATCCAAAAAAGGCATTTTTAGAAAAAGGTCCGTGTGTGTGTCTGTCAGTCTGTGGACAGCATAACTCAAAAACGAAAAGTCGGTTAAAAACCAAAGCTAGTGTTTAAATTCAATGTCTTTCAAGGATGCGACACGAAGATTTTGAAGAAAAGATCCCCACCCTAAACTACACTTTACATGGAAAATGTTTCAAAAATTTTGATTTTCTTGAAAATGGCTCTAACGATTTTGATTAAAATGTCATATGTTTGAGATATTTTTATGGCAAATGAAATGTATATCTTGAATATTCTGGCTATAGCCCCTGTAGTCGTATTTACTCTGGACGACTTTTGCATAACTGGTAAACCGTTAGAGATAGACCAAATCATACTATACAAAAAATGTAGATCTTGCTAAAATACATAATTTATGTCTCAATAAATTTTCTTGTAGGGTGAACCATTTCGGAGATATTCCTTGTTATGTGTGTGAGTTTCGTAAAACTTAAAACTTTCGTGAAATGAAACATCGTTGTTCATTTGTTTTGCATATTAAGTATGCAAAGAGAAGAGAGTCTCAAAGCTTTAAAAGATTTACTATCGCACAAAGTGTACTATATTCTAATATTCCCCTTGCACCTACAAGGAAATAAGCAATAAGATAATTTGTACAAATGTTTATCTTAACTAACATGGAGATATAGGAATGAGAGTTTGTAAGAATGGTTAGTACAAGAGTAGAGAAAGTCATGTGAGTGCAACACATCAGATTTCCCTATGGCTTGGATAGCTGAAATTGAGTCACATAGTTTGACCCTATTATGAAAGAAGTCCAATCTAAGAGGTGATTGGGAAAGGGCAATGTGTATTGTTTCCAATTCCGCATCCAAATAGGTGTTTAATTTTCCAGCTTGAGCACAAAATCGGCAAAGTTTGCAGTATATACCGGCTTCTGTACTACACTCCAATTTGATTAGTGAGGTATCCATGAAAACATGGAACTATGTCCTCTGGGTATTAAATATGCATAGTTTCCAATGCTAAGCTTTTTAATATGCTTCTGTCAATATGAATGTTGATACATGAGACATTTTTACGTCCTCATTGTGGACTAGTATCAGGGTTGCCAACATTTAAAAGTAAAATTATCGTACCAGCCACTCAAAATTATAGATTTGGATTCAAAATTATCGTACATCATAAAGCAAACGCTACAACAATAAAAGTATCAGTATAATACTTATGAAAATATAAGAGTAATGATGTTTATTATATCCACTTACAAGATTGATGACCTCAACAAATATTACAACTTTAGCACTTATGTTTCTCGCACTATTCATCTGAAAGTTCAGCTTCCTCAACCGTTGCAGCGTTGCACAAATTTGTTGTTGAGATAAACCTTAACATCTTCTCGGTGACTTGCAGATTTTAACATCTACCACGTTCTTTCATAAGTTGAGATGACAAAATGAGTTCATTTACCGTATCTAGTGCCAATCTGTTTCTGACTTTGGTTTTTATTACACCCAGTTTAGAAAAAAAAAAAAACTCTTTCACAAGAAGTGCTTCTGTAGGGCAAGGAAACCACTGATAATGCAAAGGGCGCTAGTTCTTTGAAATCAGTATTTGCACCAAGGTGACATATGTTTAACAGCACTCCAGAAACTGTCAGGTTCAGGCATGTTCTTTATTTCACACGGAATAGCACGTATTCCGAGTTTTCTACATTGATCGTCAATTTTCTGAACAGTGCCTTCCTTCTTCATTGAGATTACCAGACCTGGGCACACTGGCAATAAGAGGATAAAGGGTAGCAGACTTAGTAGCTATGGGGTGGAGACAGACAATGAGGACAAAAGTGGTGTTATTTGTAATTAGTTTCACTTCGCTGGAGTGACAAACCAGTGAAAGTGATACTCCGCCGATATCGAACTATCATACATTCAAATTATCGTACACCCCCATAATTATCGTACGGGTTGACAACCCTGACTAGTATTACTGCATAAGCCAGTATATCGCTACCGAAGTTTCCTTGATGTTGAGGGACAACTGGGTTGTCCAGGACCCTAGACAAGAATTCTGTCAAGCGACCTTCAGTGAGCGATGATGCTGGAGTCCTAGATAATGTGACGATTGTGTTGAAAGGGTAGGTAATGGATACCACTTGTGGGGCTGGAACTGTCACAGATAACGTGACACCCAAAACGGGGGCGTCTCAAACAAAAACACTTCTGCCAAATTCCGGTTACTTCCGCATCGGTCTTGCCCTATATATTCATTAAAACCATCTGCCCTCCAGTGAGGTTAGCCACATGGAACCACAATGGTCTAAACACAACAGAATTACAACAAGAATAATTTTAAAATTTCAGTTACACTCACATGACTTTCTCTACTCTTGTACTAACTATTCTTACAAACTCTTATTACTATATCTTTTTCGTGTTAGTTGAGATATAAACATTTGTACAACTTATCTTATTGCGTATTTCCTGGTAGGTACAAGGGGAATATGGGAATACAGTAGACTTTGTGCGATACTCAAATCTTTCAAACCGTAGAGATCCCGTTCCCTTAACGTGGACAATTTTTCGAAAAGTTTGATTTTCTCGAAAATGGCTGTAGCGATTTTGATTAAAATATCATGTGTGTAAAATATTTTTATGACAAATGAAATGTTTTTCTGACTTTAGCTATGTAGTCCTGTTTACTCTTGATGACTTTTGCATAACTGGTAAACCGTAAGAAATAGACCAAATCTTACTATACAAAAATGTAGATCTTGCTAAAATACAATTTATGCCTAAATAAAATTTTTTGTAGAGTGAATCTTTTCGGGGATATTCCTTACGTTATGTTTTGTTAACTATTTTGTTAGTTTTGTATTAGTATTCTTTGTCTTTTTGACAGCCTGTAACTGTGACAGAAAGATGTGAAAATAATAAAATTTGTGAGTTTTCGAAAACTTAGTTTCTTCAAATGGAAGATCGTGGTTCATTTTTACTTTCTCTACTACGTGTAGTAAAGTAGAGGGATTATTCTATTCCACCCAAAAATTCGATGTCGAGATTTCACCGGAAATATATTATGCTTTGAGGCCCCCTGAATCTAATAAGAAAAGCGTTTTTAGAAAAAGGTCCGTGTGTGTGTCTGTCAGTCTGTGGACAGCATAACTCAAAAACGAAAAGTTAAAAACCAAAGTTGGTACTTAAATTTAATGTCTTTCAAGGATGCGACACGAAGATTTTGAAGAAAATTCCCCCACCCTAAACTACCCTTTACATGGAAATTTTTTCGAAAATTTTGATTCTCTTGAAAATTGCTCTAACCATTTTGATTAAAATGTCAAGTTTGAGATATTTTATGACAAATGAAATGTATATCTTGAATTTTCTGGCTATAGCCTATGTTGTCCTGTTTACTGTGGATGACTTTTGCATAACTGGTAAACCGTTAGAGATAAAGCAAATCTAGTATCCAAAAAATGTAGATTTTGCTAAAGTAGACAATTTATCTGTAAATAAATGATTTTAGAGTGAATCATTTCGGAGATATTCCTTGTATAAGTTTTGGAGAATTTATACTTCTGTCAAATGGAACATCGTTATTCAATTTTTATACGTTAACCAAGCAAAGAGAGCGGGATTTGAAAGCTTTAAAATATTTAACTATCGCTCAAAGCCTACTGTATTCCCGTATTGCCCTTGTACCTACAAGAAAATAGACAATAAGATGATTTCTGAAAATGTGTATCTCAACTAACACAAGAAAGTCATGCGAGTGCACCACATCAGATTTTATACTATACTATACCAAATGGAGTATACCAGATCCACAAATATTCTTCTACTAGCCCAGTCAAATGGGCCAGTTTTATTGCTTTGTTGGTCGTCTTCTCTCCTGAAGCCGCAGTGCTGTAGATCTTGCTGTAGGAGAAAATACTAAGTGTACCCAAAGTATCTCTCATTAATTCGATCGGAATAAGTAGGCTTTTAGTTATTTCATTAGCATGTCCCGTCTACTATAAATATCACTTAATGATTTGGGAAAGCTGTGAGAAATTAGAATACTTGTAAAAGTTTTCCTCTGGTTGCCTTAATTGCAGCGTATCTTCAAACTTTTATCTTGCGGTGCAATAATTTATGTGTACATATTTTAAGTTGGGATGAGATAACAAGTCTGTGCTTGCAGCGGAGAAAACAATTTGAACATTATCTAAACGACGTCGTATTTTAATTTGGGTGGCCGTTAATTTGTTATCGTAACTTAGCACCACCCTTTGCCAAGAGGCTTTGGAATGTATGTATATATGTAAAGCAGGTTAGGCAAGTAATGTTTTACCATATGCAACCTTTACGTGTGTTGTGAACCGGCTCGTGTGTATTAGGGATGTGGCAAACAGCTATTTTCGAGTACTGCTCGTAATGGCTAAATACCTAGAAATATCCAGAAAAGGACCTAAAGGCTAGAAATAAGGACATAAAGGGTTGGTCCAAGTTTATTGATAATTTCAGTTTCAATTGCGTATCTAATATAGAGCAATTCCGCGTGTGACTAACTGACATTTACACTACATTTTCTTCTTAAAATGTCTGTCTAATGGTCAATATAGGTGTAAAAATGTTATTTTAACGACATATGATGACAGAGAATACATTGGCGGTTGTGATAGGGAATATAAAAACCTTAAAAACTGAAAGAATTATTTAATAATGAGCGCTAAACTTTTCGTGACTAACTGACATTTTTGTCAACTGTAGGTCATATAATATATGTTAGAAAATACAGTAGAATTTCGTTAACTCGACATTCCGTGTAATTCGACAACCTTTTTACTTTCTCTACCACGTATAGTAAAGTAGAGAAAGTATTCAACCCCACCCAAAAATTGGATGTCGAGATTTCACCGGAAATATATGTTTTGAGGCCCCATAAATCCAATAAAAAAGCATTTTTAGAAAAAGGTCCGTGTGTGTGTGTGTGTGTGTGTGTGTGTGTGTGTGTGTGTGTGTGTGTGTGTGTGTGTGTGTGTGTGTGTGTGTGTGTGTGTGTGTGTGTGTGTCAGTCTGTGGACAGCATTATTCATAAACGAAAAGTCGGTTACAAACCAAGGTTTCTATTTAAATTTAATGTCTTTCAAAGATGCGCCATGAAGATTTTGAAGGCAATTCCACCATCCTAATCTGCCCTTTACGTGGAACGTTAAATCTACTGACATGGAGCTGTCGTTTTTAAGCACACTTATCCGTGTGTGATTCCAAATATGTGTCACTGGATCGTTTTTAGAAAAATCTGATGTGTTGCACTCACATGACTTTCTCTACTCTTGTACTAACCATTCTAACAAACTCTTATTACTATATCTTCATGTTAGTTAAGATAAACATTCGTACAAATTATCTTATTGCTTATGTCCTTGTAGGTGCAAGGGGAATGTTAGAATACAGAAGGCTTTGTGCGATAGTCAAATCTTTTTGACCTTTGAGATTCCGTTCTCTTTGCACGATTAAGATACAAAAAAATGAACAACGTTGTTGCATTTCGCTAAAGTTCTAAGTTTTCCGAAACTCACACATATAACAAGGAATATCTCCGAAATGGTGCACCCTACAAGAAAATGTATTGAGACATAAATTGTGTATTTTAGTAAGATCTACATTTTTTGTATAGTATAATTTGGTCTATCTCTAACGGTTTACCAGTTATGCAAAAGTCGTCCAGAGTAAATACGACTACAGGGACTATAGCCAGAAAATTCATGATATACATTTCATTTGTCATCAAAATATCTCAAACATGACATTTTAATCAAAATCGTTAGAGCCATTTTCAAGAAAATCAAAATTTTCGAAATATTTTCCATGTAAAGGGTAGTTTAGGGTGGGACTATTTTCTTCAAAATCTTCGTGTCACATCCTTGAAAGACATTAAACTTAAATGCCAACTTTGGTTTTTAATCGAGTTTTCGTTTTTGAGTTATGCTGTCCACAGACTGACACACACACAGACACACACACACACGGACCTTTTTCTAAAAATTCCTTTTTTTGGGGGGGGGGATTCAGGGGGCTTCAAAACATATATTTCCGGTGAAATCTCGACATCGAATTTTTGGGTGGAATACAATACTTCCCCTACTTACCAGTAGAGAAAGTAAAATACCTAAAACTATGCAGAAAAGGACCTAAAGGCTGAAAATAAGGACATAAAGGGGTGGTGCAAGTTAATTGATAATTTCAGTTTTAGTTACGTATCTAATGTATATGTTTGAAAATACAGTAGAATTCCGATAAAAAATATTCCCTGTAATTCGACAACCCTTTTACTTTCTCTACCACGTGTAGTAAAGTAGAGAAAGTATTGTATTCCGCCCAAAAATTCGATAGTGAGATTTCAGTACAAATATACGTTTTGAAACTTCCTGAATAAAAAGAAGCATTCCTAGAAATGTGTGTATGCGTGAAGTTGTGGATTTGGAATAGAAATGCAGATTCCTTGTGAAGGAACTATTTGCATGTTTGTCGGATAGAAATTTCCCTTGTGTACCTGTGGAATGTTTTGTGGAGGGGCGTGGCGGGGTGGAGTAGCGGATACCGAGCGTTCAAACAACACCACTACCATCATTTTCCTCAAAGGAGTGTCACCGTCCTTTGTGTCGGCGCGGTCAGCGTGATTTACTGGCATAGGACTTGTCTGTTAACTCCGGACGGACAGGAAGTGAAGACTATCTCGGCAGATTCATTGTCATACTCCACAAGATGGCAAAAGAAAAAAGAATGTCACTGTTTCACGAGCGCTAAAGCGCAGACTACCGGCTTTCTACAAACAAATTAACATCTGAAAACGCAGGCCAGGAGCGCGCAGAATAGCTTGTGCACGTAACCCGAGTAACATTCTCTCTGGTTGGAGGAGGGTTAGTTATTCGCTTGTTAAAGTCTTGAGAGTGGTGGATTGATAGAGTTAACCATCAGCGCGTTTGTTTCAACAGGAAAAAGGTACTCAAATCATTATCCGAACATATAAGAAGACGTTTCTGGTGTAATATCTGTAACAACATTGCACCGAGAGGTGGTTATCTCAAACCCGAAATTTCAGTTTTGATTTTACCATGCTCATTAGACAAAAAAAGAAGAAGAAATGATGTTGCGTGAAGACACGATAGAAGTGAAACTTTGTTATCACAGGGCAAACATTTTAATTGTTCATTTATCACTAGGGCTCGGAAGTTCATGCCCTAAGAAACACTGAAATATGCATGCAAATATGCTCTTAAAAGCTTGAAAATATGCCAAGAAATATGCACTATTGAATTAAAACAATGCCCCTTTGCAGTAGACAAGGCGAGTTAGTATAAATAAATAATAAAGTTACCTTATTCCTTAGAGGTTGAATCAGAAGTGGTCACGCTGCTAGTATTAACTGCTATATATATTTATACTGCATTTTATACGCCTAATTTAATTTGGTGGGAACCAGTTCACAACACTGTTACGTTTGAAGACCACAACACAACTAATGGTGGGCAGGCAAGCGTTGCTATAATCGTGCTGCTCAAAACGTTGACCTGCACTTTATCTCTGTTAATATAAACCTCTCAGATAACGCACTGATTATTCTCTACGCACATACATATAATGAAAGGATGGAAACAGGGGATTCACTGCATGACAACATGACTCACCTCGCGAGTTGCATCATCATGTGCAATGCTACCAATATGAAAAGTATTATACACATGGAAAAAATAATAAAAACCCATAAAAATTATTAAAATATGCAATATAGGGGCTATAATATTGAAATATTGTGCATTTATCAAAAATCAAGAAAATATGCAGTTATATGCACTATAAAATCATGTCCAAATAACAGAAAATTCCGTAATTCGTGCACATAATGTAAAAGCATACATTTTTAACCCCTATGAAAAAACATGCAAATGCATGAACTTCCTAGCCCTAGTGATCACTTTTCAATAACATAGAGTCTGTTTACCGTTAATTTGTTTACATAAAATTATATACTTGTATGTAACTATGTAACTTTATCATCTTCTTTGTTAAGAAAAGAAATTATCGGTTTATAACTAAAATAAGTAATGAATACTCGATTCTAAAGCACCTATTCTACTCATTTCTCTACTATCTCGTTCAATTTCATATCTACTTTGTCGTGTGTGTGTGTGTGTGTGTGTGTGTGTGTGTGGGTGTGTGTGTGTGTGTGTGTGTGTGTGTGTGTGTGTGTGTGTGTGTGTGAATAGCATAACTCAAACAAAATGCCGGTTAAAAATTAAAGCTCGTAAAGTTTAATACCTTTCAATGATTTTGAAGAAAATTCCTCCACCCTAAACTACGTTCCATATGACAAATTCTTCAAAAATTTTGGTTTTCTGAAAAATGGCTCTAACGATTTTGATTGAAGTGTCATATGCTAAGATATTTTATGACCACTAAACTGTATATTTTAAATTTTCTAGCTGTATCCTTGTAGTCCTGTTTATTCTGAATGGGTTTTGGATAAGTAAGCGATAGACCAAATCTTACTATACAAATGTAGCTCTCGATAAAACACACAATTTACGTCAAATACATTTTTTGTGAAGTGAAGCATTTCGAAGACATTGCTTCTTATCTGTGTGATTTTTGTAATACTTATACTTTTCTCTAATGGGCTCGTTATTCACTTTTTATCTATTGGTATGCAAAAAGAACAGAATTTCAGTCATCACATAGTGAGCAGCTTTTAAAGATTTGATTATCGCTTAATCCTACTGTATTCCCATATTCTCCTTGTACCTACAAGAAAGTTAGGAATATGATAGTTTCTGCAAATGTTTATCTGTATTAACATGAAGTAAATGGAGGAATAAGAGTGTTAGAATAGTTAGTACAAGAGTTGAGAAAGTTATGTAAGTGCAACACATCAGATGTTTTCTTAAAATGGTTTTTTTGGAGTATGGGAACATGTATGTATATCAGGTGAAATATTTGTATTTAATTTTCCAGTGGAATACAATGGCTCCTCTTCCTACGTTAGGTAGTAAAATTGAAATAAGTGAGTGTTGGTGCCGCATTCACACACTCTGAGGATGGAACCAAGAGACGCTCTGTTGACAACAAACGTAAAACCCCAGGAATGGAGCACGGTCATTAAAACTGAAGTTATAACCCTCCAAGCATGAAAAGACTACCGACCATTTTTCTTATTTTTAAAAGACGAACATAATAGAATGGGCCCTCCGTCCGTCGGTCGGTCGCTGGGTCCGGAGAAAGATATTATGTTCATTGCAGACCCTCACACTGACAAAGGTTTCTCTGGCGTCGTCTTTCACTCACTCGGCGCCGATGATTCGATTCCTCTCCTGTTACAATATAGCTTTCTTGACAGGCTACTTTTCTCAAATATCTCAACACCTCACACCAAGTCCAATTACCTTTATGATATAACTTGTTTATAATACACTAAGCATTCTATCCCACCCGCAAATTCGATACGCATTTGTTTCCCATGTTCTGCTGGAAAATTCAAACAAGCGAGAAGCAATATTTGAGAAACGCGCAATTCTACTACGTATATAGCGTGATGGTTAGCGTGTCTGCCTCACGTTGAAGAGGTCGCGAGTTCGAATCTCGCTTAGGGTAACTTATCCGGGTAAGGTATTTTTCCGAGGTTTTCCCTACCCTGAGAAGACGAATGTCGGGTAACTTAAAGCTCCATGGACCCCGGGCTCATTTGAGCATCATTTCACCCATTTCATTTCATTCATTCGTCCGATATGACACAATGTTGGAGGACGTTAATAATAATAATAATAATAATAATAATAATAATAATAATAATAATAATAATAATAATAATAATAATAATAATAATAATAATAATAATAATAATAATAATAATAATAATAATAATAATAATAATAATAATAATAATACGTATAGTAAGTACGGGAAGTATTGTATTCCACCCAAAATTTCGATGTCGAGATTTCAGCGGAAATACATGTTTTGAGGCCCCCTGAATATAAAAAAAGCATTTGTGGAAAAAGATCCATGACTGTGTCTGTCAGTCTGTAGACAGCATAACTCAAAAACGAATAGTCGGTTAAAAACCAAAGTTTGTATTTAATTTTAACGTATGTCAAGGATGCCACACGACGATTTTGAAGAAAATTCCTCCACCCTAAATTACCCTTTACATGGACAATTTTTCGAATATTTTGATTTTCTTAAAAATGACAAACGATTTTCATTAAAATGCCATACGTTTGAGATATTTGTATGACAAATGAAATGTATATTTTGAATTTCCTGGCTATAGCCTACGTAGTCTTGTTTACTCTGGATGATTTTTGAATAACTGGTAAACCGTAAGAGATAGACGAAATCTTACTATAGAAAAAAATGTAGATCTTGCTAAAACACACAATTTATGTCCGAAAAAAATCTTTTTGTAGAGTAAACCATTTCGGAGATATTCCCTGTTGGGTCAGTTTCGGAAAACAAACTTTCGCCAAATGCAACATCGTTGTTAATTTTTTTATATGTTAACAGTGCAAACAGAACGGAATCTCAAAGCTTTAAAAGATTTGGCTATCACTCAAAGTCTACTGTAATTCCATATTCCCCTTGTGCCTACAAGGAAATGAATGATACAAAAATTTCTGCAAATGTTTAATTCAAATAACACGAACAAGATATAGGAGTAAGAGTTTCTAGGAATGGTTAGTACAAGAGTAGAGAAAGTCATGTGACTGCAACACGTCACACTTTTTGGATAGTAAGATGTCTGTGTATTAGATTTTGTAGTTGTGCGGAAGTCATCCACAATGAAGACATTTCAATAATTGTCAAGAAAAAACATTGTTACAAGATATCCAACCGTTACTTTTTTCTCGCCCTATTTTCCTCTAAAAGTTTATCACAAATACACCGCTCTCTTCTTGTCGTTAAGCGTTTCGTGATATTACAACTCACAAATGTTTTGTTCTCGTAACCTTGAGACACTCCTTTTACTGCCTTTCTTCACCTTCTCTGTCTCTCAAACACTAACTCACAATACAATGACTCAACACTCATAACTGCTTCGCTATGTTCCTTCACCACGCTACGACACGCACACTCAAACTGAGAACTTGCTGACTCCTCTCTGTAACTCACTCACTCCTTATATAGCGAAGATAACGTAACGCGGATCTTTCTTGAGCTTCTAGAAATAGGTCGGCTGCCCAACACTTCTCGAATAATCTGGAAAATCCCTTTTGGTTCTGCCTCTCTGATTGTCATGGGTTTGATCCGTGAGGCAGCTTGACCTTGAGCGCCTTTGATACAGGTACCACCAGCGGAGTGGGGCAGCCTGGTCCCGAATGTTCTTTGTTGTGCACCGCGGCCGGCGTCACACTATCTTAAACATAGGGTATTTTAATCAAACTCACCCACACACCCACACCCACTCACACGCACACACCCACTCACACACCCACCCACCCACACAGCCACATACACATACCTTTTTCTAAAAATGTCATTTATGCAATGAGAGTGTCTCAAAGATTTTTTTAGGTGAAATGTTTAAATTCTTCTGTTTAATACTTGCTCTACATGGCAGGGAAAGTAAAAGAGAGAAGCTTTAGGATTAGATAGTGTCTGTTGTCCTATTTTCATTGTACCTATAAGGAAATATGTAATAAAATCACTTTTGTAAATGTTTATCTCGACTAATACGAGAAATGTAGAATAATAGACTGCTGTAAGAGTAGTTTGTTGAAGAACGACTAGAGAAAATCATGTGAATGTAACAGACCAGAACTAGTTATCCTTTAAAAGCTTCCTTTCCCATTACTTGCAATTTGACCCAGAGTTCTAGACAACAGTTCCTTTTATTGCTTATAGCAGTTTATTTGGACCACTATTTCACTCGAATTAGAAATGAAGTAAATGATCATGATATTGCTGAATTTTGTTCTCTGATAAAATGACTACGCAATGTTTGAATATGTTTGATACGGTATAAATTAACAAGCGTTTTCCATTGTTTTATAAACTCGTCGAATAACAGAATTGTCAAGTATATCGCTCTAAAGCCCTGAAGATTTGTATAAACTCCCCTTTTAGGGGAGGTGCTAAGTGCCCACTGATTTGACGCCAGAGGGCCAAAGAGTTTGGTTTTATAAACTCTGTAGGAATTAACTCTCACTTTATTTCACCTTGGGTTCGTTCCCTCAAGTGTTATCAAGTTTCCCACACTGTTTTCAGTACCATACTTTCCCATCAAACTTTTTTTTCCTGCCTCCCCTCTGGACATTAAAAGTTTTCCCTGCTTTTCCACAGAGGGAGTGTTTGATGCAAAAACCTGACAGTAGAGGAAGCCATGGTGCTTTTGTCCGATAGCCTCTGGGACCCAGTTCCAAACCTTTTTGGGACAGTGTTTTTACTTTGTTTACTACGTATATGGTAGACAGGGAAGGTACTGTATCCCACGGAAAATACACGTTTGGAGACACTGTCAACCAAATAAGACCTTTATTTCTACTGGGTACAGATATTTCACCAAAAATTAAATATGGAGATTTCACTGGAAATTGGTACCTATACATTTTTCGACTTTTCGAACCCAAAAACAACATTTTTGGAAAGGGTCTCTTAGCCGTGTGTGTGTGTGTGTGTGTGTGTGTGTGTGTGTGTGTGTGTGTGTGTGTGTGTGTGTGTGTGTGTGTGTGTGTCTGTCTGTCTGTGAGTGAGAGAGAGACAGAGATATTATTATTATTATTATTATTATTATTATTATTATTATTATTATTATTATTATTATTATTATTATTATTATTATTATTATTATTATTATTATTATTATTATTATTATTATTTATTATTTTTTTTTAACGACGCTGTCAATTGCCAGGATCACATCAGCGTCGCCGGTGTGCCGGAATTTTGTCCCGCAGGAGTTCTTTTACATGCCAGTAAATCTACTAACATGGAGCTGTCGTTTTTAAGCACACTTAAAAACCATCGACCTGGGCCGGGTGTGAACCCGCGACCTTGGGAACAGTAGGCCAGCGTCTAACCAACTGAGCCACCCAGACCGACAAGAGACAGAGAGACAGAGAGAGAGAGAGAGAGAGAGAGAGAAAGAGACAGAGTAAAGCAATGCAGAATATTCCAGAAACTTAAACTTTAATTTTGTATATGGTAGAGGCGAAGAAAAGAGTAAAATTTAGAATTAATTGTGTGTAATTAATAGTGGAAACATCTGCAATACGTTGAGCAGCACGTAGCCTAATTACGAGGTAGTTAATGTCAACTAAAAGAAATTTTATTTCTAGGTAAGAAATATGTGTTATTGTTCATAGTTAAGCAAATAAAACTAATTGTTCAACTTGAAAGAAATTAGTAAAGTTGATAAACAATTCTTTAGGAAATAATGAATACATGTGCATGTTAATCTAAGAATTTTGAAGCACAAATGATTTCAGTATTGTTGAAAGGTATATATGCTTTTCTGAAAAAGAGAGACTTCCTTGAATGGCATCATCACAATTTACAAGAATTTTTTTCACGGATAAACGACTCTATAATTTGTACTTGGAGTTATTATTCAATAATACAAACCACGAGACCCCGTAAATGGGCACAACTAGGATTTGGGAAAGCAAATATATTCAAAGAAGAGAATATTAAAAGTTAAGTGAACCTGGTAGAACGTGAATGGCGTCTGAAGCCGCGACATCGAGGGACGGATAAACCACATCAAAAACAAGAGAGGAAAACAGATCTCCTTGACATCTATAACTCCTAACATAAGTATCAAAACAAAACTGTGTAACTTGTATGTTTTGTAGAAAACTAGCACCCAAATGTAACAACATTGCATGCTTCTGACAAGGTGTAGGCTAAATTAAAATTAAATCAAAGAAAATGAATAGAAAAATCTGATGTGTTGCACTCACATGACTTTCTCTACTCTTGAACTAAACATTCTAACAAACTCTTATTACTATATCTTCCTTCTTGTTAGCTGAGACAAACATTTGTACAAATTATCTTATTGCTTATTTCCTTGTAGGTACAAGGGGAATGTTAGAATACAGTAGGCTTTGTGCGATAGTCAAATGTTTGAGATTGTAGTCTTTGCACACTTGACATATAGAAAAATGAACAGCGATGATCCACTTCACGAAAGTTCTAAGTTTTCCGAAACTCACACACATAACAAGGAATATCTCCGAAATGGTTCACCCTACAAGAAAATTTATTGAGACATAAATTGTGTATTTAAGCAAGATCTACATTTTTTGTATAGTATGATTTGGTCTATCTCTAACGGTTTCCGAAACTCACACACATAACAAGGAATATCTCCGAAATGGTTCACCCTACAAGAAAATTTATTGAGACATAAATTGTGTATTTAAGCAAGATCTACATTTTTTGTATAGTATGATTTGGTCTATCTCTAACGGTTTACCACTTATGCAAAAGTCGTCCAGAGTAAATACGACTACAGGGGCTATAGCCAGAAAATTCAAGATATACATTTCATTTGTCATAAAAATACCTCAAACATATGACATTTTAATCAAAATCGTTACAGCCATTTTCAAGAAAATAAAAATTTTCGAAAAATTTTCCATGTAAAGGGTAGTTTAGGGTGGGGCTATTTTGTTCAAAATCTTCGTGTCGCATCCTTGAAAGACATTAAACTTAAATACCAACTTTGGTTTTTAAACTACTTTTCGTTTTTGAGTTATGCTGTCCACAGACTGACAGACTGACACACAGACACACACACGGACCTTTTTCTAAAAATGCTTTTTTTGGATTCAGGGGGCCCCAAAACATATTTCCGGTGAAATCTCGACATCGAATTTTTGGGTGGAATGCAATACTTCCCCTACTTACCAGTAGAGAAAGTAAAAATTGAACAAGAAATGGATCTAGCAAAGAATAAAGATGGAGTTGTTGCCAGAAACATCTGAAAATAATTATATTGAGTCAGATGAAACTGGATACAACAATAAACCAAAAAGACAGGGTGAAAAAGAGGATAAGTTAGTTTAGGATATCACATAAACAGTATAAGTTAGCTAAACATCTTTTAGAAAAGGAATATAGATTAGCTAAGTATGTTTGTGAAAAACAGGACGAACTGTCCAGGGGGATCACTGAAAAGCAAAGTAAATTAGTCAGTGATCACATAGAAAAAATAGCTAAGGCCTTAAATTAAAACATCTGATGTGTTGCTCTCACATGACTTTCTCTACTCTTGTACTAATAATTCTTACAAACTCTTATTCCTATATCTTCTTCATGTTAATACAGATATCTGATGTGTTGCACTCACATGACTTTCTCTACTCTTGTACTAACCATTCTTACAAACTCTTATTCCTATATCTACTTCGTGATAGTTGTGATAAACATTTGTACAAATTATCTTATTGCTTATTTCCTTGGAGGTGCAAGGGGAATATTAGAATATAGTAGACTTTGAGTGATAGTCAAATCTTTTAAAGCTTTGAGATTCCGTTCTCTTTGCACACTTGGTAACACATTCACATCTCTTCCTCTATTCATTCTACAAACAATTCTTATCGTCTATATATACAAAATGGATGTTTGTACATATAGGGTGGAAGGGAAGTCAGTACATTAATTTAAACCAGTAATACATCTCGATATTTGGAACACATTTTGTATTTTACGTTTTTGTCTCCGACCATTTCCTACGGAGATATTTTAGTCTTCTCGTAAACAAGCTGGCAACACTGCAGATCGTGTGGGTGTCACTTGCCCTAGCTCAGTACATAAACAAACACAGTAACGGTGCATCTTGAAGACAAACTCATACCCTGCCTTGTTTTTCTGCGTTTACTGTGCGAGTGTAGGCTAATCACAAGGGTTAAGCGTCCAAATCATTAAAACGAAAGCGAAACTGTCAGACATGTTTACATCCACAAACCGGCTCAATTCCGTGACCAACCTCAACGTAACGTTGTCGACTTATTTCACGTCTGAGAGAGCTGCTCGGAGTATTCCTTCAATTCTTTTAAATGATTAATTATTTCTTAACCCTAAGCTACTCGACGTATCTTACAAATAACAAACTGTTATCTTCGTACTTTCTTGTGGAATTATACATCCAATTTGTAACCAAAGCCACTTATTTTTTCGAAATCGGCTGATCAAAGAAGAAAATGCCATTCGACTTTTTTGTTTGTAATGCTTCTATGAAGCACATATTAGAAGAAATGTAATGACTTCACTTCCAGCCTGTATATGTAACTGTTAATCTCGAAAAGAGCTAGACCGATCTTATTGGGGGTTTTTATGCTATCCATTTTACTATACAATATATTACTTTCACATGGTTTTCTCTGCTCGCTTTTCTTGTAAACAGCACGTTCATTTATCCATCTCTACTTACCCTTCAACATGATTGATTAAATGAATTTATTGAACACTAAACCATAGACATGTTGGGCTGCCCATGAACTTGGACCCTAGCCCCTCTGTCTTTGGACAGCCCTCTGAAATTTTCTACATATAATTTTCTGATTCGTGTTTTCTTTTAACTTTTGTCTTTTGATTTACTTATTTTCTGCAAATTGTGTTATACTTTCATTTCCCTAAGTTCATAATTATTTTAAATTACCAATTCCATTCTAGAATTTATTTTCCCCTCATTTTTCCTATTTTTCAAGATCATTGGCTAATAATTTCCTACACCTTACTGAGCCCTTCAACATACAATTCATACAATTTCCTATGATTGAAATATAAATGCAAACTATTAGGTTCACTCTATTTTCTCTACTCAGTATAGGTTTACATAACAATTTAAGTATTATTCTCTACTCGCTCTTCAACATACAATACACACAATCTATATATAAAGTCCTTTCCAAAATTCAAGACATCAAGAAGAATGTATACCTTCCTAATTCAAAGGAAAACTTCATATCTAAAGCCAATCCGTCACAAACATTAGACATCACATATTATTTACACCTGACAGAAGAAGTTAAGAAAAGTGATACTCCAACTAGTGTTCTAAAATTAATGGCATTAGAGACAATCCATACGAGATTCCCAGAACATGAATGGCTCCATATTTATACTGATGGATCATTGATATCAAACCAAGATGGAGCAGGTGCTGGAGTCACATGTCACCTCTTTTCCTATTACAAATCTTTAAGTTATGGAACTACAAACTTTGATGGAGAAATTGAAGCAATTCGAATGGCCCTACAAAATCTTTTGTACAGAATTTCACATTTTCAGCAAGCAGTTATTCTCTCAGATTCCAGGGCAGCAATTATAGCAATTACTTCCAAGTTGTCACCAAAAAACCAAACAATTATAGAATGTTGGAAAATGCTTACCATGTAACAGCACTTCAAAAACACCTAGTCTTCCAATGGATACCAGCTCACTGTGGACTGAGTGGTAATGAGAAAGCTGATTTTCTTGCAAAAAAGGGTACCGGCAATGTGCAGAAATCAATAGTTAATCTACCATTTTATGCAACTAAAAGATTAGTCAACTCTGAATTCAAAAAAATTATTGCAAAATATTACTATGAAAAATCAAAAAATAAAAGATGGGAACTACCAAACATTCAAACAGTAATTCCTGAGTATCCTCGAAAAACAGCAGTTGCAACCTTCAGGTTGATTACAGGACAGGATTGTCTGGCAAAACATTTAAACAGAATTGGGATATATTCTTCACCACTCTGTCCTCTATGTGATCTGCAAGAGGAAATGGATCGAGACCACCTTCAAATATGCCCGGCCACTTCTAGTGCCCCATCCATCAGTGAAAAATATTGGAGAGCAAGAGGATGTCAGAAATCCAGCATTAGCTAACAACATATATAAAGTCCTAGGGAGTTTTAGTCCTATACAGCGGGGAGGGTAATCTAAGTTAACGTTTTTGCTTTTCAAATTTATCTAAATATCTTCTCCGAGAAAACACGATTTAAAAAGAAAAAAGAAAAGCGCCGAGCAAAGCTCGGTCGCCCAGGTACTGGATGTATTAAAATGAAGTAGACAAAAGAATACCTACTCTTTTGTAAGAATAGTGAAATAGCAAGTTGGGGAAGTGGGCTAGAAACAAGTGAATGTGAGGTGTGAAGTTGGCTGTTCACACGAACACTGGCTGATGGACTGTTCCCATTGAGAGCTCGCCTTCGTTAGAAGCAGGTTGGTTACTTTGTTAAAAGAAGAACCTCGCCTCGCTGTTCTTTTGTCGGGCGCCTGTGACTGGACTCCATTGTAACACAGGTGTTTACCTTACCCTTCTCCAAACAAGGACATGGAAACTTCCTGCACAGCATTTTGCTAATGTATCTTACAATTTTCAGACAAGAAACTGTGTTCTTGCTCCATACACTGTATGAAGTCACACATGGACAGGACCTATCGACCGATCTTCAAACTATTCATAAGAGTTACAATCTAATTCATGTTACTTGTGATAAACATTTGTAGAAATGGTTTTATTCCATATTTCCTTGTAGATACAATGGGAATGCAGTATCTCTTACATGACCAGATTATGAAAAAAGAGAAAAACGACTTCCTTATTTGAGAAAAGTGTAAATACTTGAAGCGCTATGGTCGAGCGGTTAGACCGTTCGAACCCGGCGGCCCGGGTTCGATGCCAGCGACACGTGACACCTTGCGCAAATCCAGCATATGCTTTTTAATTACATTCTAGAGAACAGCGCTATTGAAAAATCCCTCTGAAGCTTTGCGTATTAGTATTAAAAACAGGTTACATTTGTTCTGTTTGAATGTAAAGGTCCCCTGGTTCAAAACTTCTCTCCGAGAAATCGTGCACCACAGCGCAACTGAAAAATTATGACATGTTGCACTCACATGACTTTCTCTACTCTTTTACTTACTACTGCTACAGACTCTTGTTCTTATCTCTTCTTCGTGTAAGTTGAAATAAATATTTGTACAAAATCTTATTACTTATTTCCTTGTAGGTGCAACGGAAATACTGAAATACAGTAGACTTTGGGCGATAGTCAAATCTTTTAAAGCTTTTAAATTCCGCTCTCTTTGCGCGGTTAGCATATAAAAAATTGAACAACGATGTTCCATTTCACAGAAGTGTAACTTCTCCAAAACTGACAGAAATTACAAGACATATCTCCGAAATGGTTCACTCTAAAAAAATTTATTCAGACATAAATAGTGTTTTTTAGCAAGGCCTACATTTTTTGTACAGTAAGATTTGGTCTATCTCTAACGGTTTACGAGTTATACAAAAGTCATACAGAGTAAATACGACTACATGGGCTATAGCCAGAAAATTCAAGATATACATTTCATTTGTCATAAAAATATCTCAAACATATGACATTTTAATCAAAATCGTTAGAGCCATTTTCAAGAAAATCAAAATTTTCGAAAAATCTTCCATTTAAAGGGTAGTTTAGGATGGGGCTATTTTCTTCAAAACCTTCGTGTCGCATCCTTGAAAGACATTAAACTTAAATACCAACTTTGGTTTTTAACCTACTTTTCGTTTTTGAGTTATGCTGTCCACAGACTGACACACAGACACACACACACACACACACACACACACACACACACACACACACACACACACACACACACACACACACACACACACACACACACACACACACACACACACCTTTTTCTATATATATATATATTTTTTTTTTTGATTCATTGATCTTAAAACATATTTCCGGTGAAATCTCGACATCGAATTTTTGGGTGGAATACCGTACTTCCCCTACTTACTAGTAGAGAAAGTAAAAAGTGTTGTTTTGAATTTTAGCTGCCTAGATTGGAAAATCGCACACTGCGTACGTTAACCTGTTCACGAAGCCGAAAACGCATGCAGTCGAGGCTGGCTGAGGTAGTGATGACGTCATTTATTTATACTGCCCGGCGGTAAAGGGCTAAACATCTGAAGAGCGGATATAATACGAGAAATTGTGAGATCATGTTTTCTAAAAATGAAAGGCGCCTGAAATGTTGCTGTTTGTTCCACCATCACTGAAGTTTGAAGTGAAGTGAACCACAAGCTTACAGGTTACGTCACACTGGACTGTATCAATGATCCATTCATGCAGTCCCTCCTAACACAAACTGGTTTAGGACGTGCATCTGTTCGATTGATGGCGGCCTTGTCGTGACTTCCGCTGGACTAACAACCACAGCTGGGCACAGGTATCATCATCACCTTCTCAACCTGTTAGGAAACTTAGTGCTTTCAGGAGAAATGCATCTATATTTACCACAAACTTTAGACTTTCGAAAGTTTGCATACAAAAAGGCGACATATCGTTTGTACCTTTAGCGAGAAGTAAGTGATGTACATACTATTATCATTAACAAGCTCGTTTTAGGTTATGTGGCCTGTAACGATAAACCTAGGGAAGAAGGTGTTGGTTTTCCTTGGTCTCTGTGACCAGTTGGAGTACACTGGAATGCCAATTTGGGGAGTCTAGTTCACTCGCATTTTGTTCCTGACAAAGAAAGCAAAGTCTTATCCGACCATCTTTCGTAGAACGTCACCCTTTCCTCTCGGGGGCTGCAAAAGATGTACCCCTTTTCGAACCTTGTTCTACAGTAAGTACAGGGTAGAGAGAGGGAGGGTAAAAGAGACAGACACAGAGAGAAATAGAGATAGAGAAAGACACAGAATGAAAGGGAGAAAGACAGGAGGGAAAAAGAGAGGGAGAGACAGAGAAATAGAGAATGAGAATGAGAAAGAGAAATAGAGAATGAGAGAGTGGGTGGGTGTGTGGGTGAGTTTGCTTAAAATACCCTATGTTTAAGATAGTGTGACGCCGGCCGCGGTGCACAACAAAGAACATTCGGGACCAGGCTGCCCCATCCTGCTAGTGGTACCTGTATCAAAGGCGCTCAAGGTCAGGCTGCCTCACAGAGAGAGAATTAGAGATGAACAGACGGAGAGAGACAAAGAAAAAGGAAGAGAGAAGGACAAAAACAGAGAGAGGAGGCTGAATGAGAGAGAGCAACAGACAAAAAGAGCGATTAGAGAGACAGAGACAGAAAGAGAAAGTGAAGGAGAGAGAAAGAAATAACGAGGGAGAGAGAAGTAGACAGAGAATGGGAGAGAGAAAGAGACGAAGACAATGACAGAGAGAGAAAGAGTGAGGAGAGAAAGAAGCAAAGAGAGAAAAAGGGAGGATGAAAGAAAGAGAAAGGAGAGAATTAGAGAGAGGAAGAGACAGAGAGATAGAAAAGGAGAGCGAAGGTGAGAGAAATGGAGAATGAGAGAGAGAAAGAGGGATGAAAGAGAAAGACAGGCGGAGAGGGAAAGGAGAAAGTTAAAGAGAGAGAGAGAGAGAGAGAGAGGAAAGATGGAGAGAGAAGCAGACATTGAATGGGAGAGAGTAAGAGAGAGAGAGAGAGGAGGACAGTGACAGAGAGAGAAAGAAAGAGGGAGAATGAGAGAGCAAGATAGAAAGAGACATACACAGAGACAGAGAAAGTGAAGGGGAGAGAGAAAGAGAGAGGAAGACAGTGATAAAGTGAGCGAGAGAGAGAGAGAGAGAGAGAGAGAGAGAGAGAGAGAGAGAGAGAGGAAGGAAGAAAGGGAGACAGAGAGAATGGAAAAAGGGAGAGCAAGAAAAACTATTAAGAGAAATGTTAATGTTTGTGGGTTTGCTACGTCATTCTGTCAGCAGTAACTTTTATCAATGATCTCCCATCATATTGTCAACGACTCAAATTAATTACAGCAATACCAAAATTGGCAAGTGAGAGCGCCTTCCATATGCAGCACATAACATCACGTTAAACACAAAGTATGTTTAAATAGCTTGTTGTCCTTCAGATGGACTTGGAACTTGATTTATTCGCTCCTAACTTGAGAAGCTGGCCAACCAAACAAGGAATACCAATTTAACAACTGCCTCGCGGAAGTTTCCAGGCACGTCTTACTCGGATCGATTTATTAACCCAGCTCTAATATGACTTTCACGTACATGGTAAAAAACGTTTAGTCTAGGCGAAAAACAGGTCCCCTCAATTATAGCGATTCTTTACAAGAGCAATTTTAA
This sequence comes from Tenodera sinensis, assembly GCA_030765045.1. Classification (NCBI taxonomy): domain Eukaryota; kingdom Metazoa; phylum Arthropoda; class Insecta; order Mantodea; family Mantidae; genus Tenodera; species Tenodera sinensis. The sequence continues at coordinate 2,246,857 of JAUKNM010000041.1, forward strand.
AGTTCAAGAACTCATTAAGGCTTATGCCGACCTTTGAAGCAGTATTTGATATTTCAGTTTTCGAAGAATCTTGTGCTCGCTGTTTCAGTGTTGAATTATGACACTTTTGTTTTCAGGCTATACATTCGTAAACAGATATGCGAGGATACACAACAGCAGTCAAGTTGGCATACAAGTTTGATGGAGGTTAATAATTCATTTGAAGTGAGTAGAGTACATAAATGCCATAGTAAATAGTAGAGGTACCCATAGCATTGTAGGGGGAAAAGAACATAATAGAGTACAACGAATTAAGAAATTTTAAGGATACAAGAGGAAGATTTGAAGAAAATTTCCCCACCCTAAACTACCTTTACATAGAAATTTTTTACTTTCTCTACTGGAAAGTAGGGGAAGTATTGTATTCCACCCAAAAAGTCGATGTCGAGATTTCACCGGAAATATATGTTTTGAGGACCCCTGAATCCAAAAAAAGCATTTTTAGAAAAAGGTCCGTGTGTGTGTCTGTGTGCCAGTCTGTCAGTCTGTGGACAGTATAACTCAAAAACGAAAAGTCGGTTAAAACCCAAAGTTGGTATTTAAGTTTAATGTCTTTCAGGGATGCGACATGAAGATTTTGAAGAAAATAGCCCCACCCTAAACTACCCTTTACATGGAAGATTTTTCGAAAATTTTGATTTTCTTGAAAATGGCTCTAACGATTTTGATTAAAATGCCACATGTTTGAGATATTTTTATGACAAATGAAATCTATATTTTGAATTTTCTGGTTATTGCCCCTGTAGTCGTATTTACTCTGGACGACTTTTCCATAACTGGTAAACCGGTAGAGATAGACCAAATCATAATATACAAAAAATGTAGATCTTGCTAAAATACACAATTTATGTCTCAATAAATTTTCTTGCAGGGTGAACAATTTCGGAGATATTCCTTGTTATGTGTGTGAGTTTCGGAAAACTTAGAACTTTCGTGAAATAGGTCATCGCTGTTCATTTTTTTATATATATTAAGTGGGCAAAGACAACAGAATCTCAAACATTTGACTATCGCACAAAGCCTACTGTATTCTAACATTCCCCTTGCACCTACAAGGAAATAAGCAATAAGATAAGTTGTACAAATGTTTATCTTAACTAACAAGAAAGAAGATATAGGAATAAGAGTTTGTAGCAATGGTTAGTACAAGAGTAGAGAAAGTCATGTGAGTGCAGCACATACATTGTTTGGTATTTCTTTTTCAAAGCCGAATCCGGCCTTAGGCAGGCTTGTCCTGTTAGAATCCCAGGTAATGTTGGGTATTTCTGCTTGTATATAAAATAATTTGTTTAATGAGAGGATTAATGTTTTTTGTTGTTATTTTCAGGTGAGGTGTCCGTGTAAAGGTTGGAGAAATTGGGCTATATGCGAGTAGATGTAGGTAAGTTTGAAGTGTGAGCTGGAAGACAGATGCAGGCGGCTGATTTATTCCACCAGATGGCATCGCTACCGCGTGCGACACACATGACGAAATGTGCGTTCGTTTGCTTGGCGAATATCCATACGGGCGGCGGCGGTGGCAGCGGCGGGGGCGGGGAAATTATTCATAAGCGTTGAAGTGGCTCTGTCGAGACAGACACCCGGACACTTCTGTCGCCATCTGTAACAGGAATATTGAGTAGGAAGACATCGCTACTCTGTGGCTTCGTATTATAAACGTGTAGGTTTAGTTAAACCAAACCATAAGTTTAGCAGGCGCTGTTTTATAACATTCTGCTGCAATGATGCAAGTATGCCTGGAGGCTCAGAAAAGAAGACGATCGCTTATGTTGTTACACCGCAGCTAAATGATGTTGGTAGACCTGACAGCTCAGGAAAAATTGAACGTAATAATTAACAGTTGAAGTGACGCGAAAATTTAGAACAAAAATAGTATACCTTGCTGTAATAAACTCGTAACAATTTAAGTACATTCACCAATTTGTTTGGCATTTTGTTTCTAGTAAAATTGCGAATATTTAGCCTGCTTATAGTCATTCCTGCTATCATAGTTAAATTTATTATCTAATGTGAACATTAAATTAAAAATACATATACAAGGCTGATCCGGATAAACAAGGTTTTACTGTATTACGATTTATTTACATACCCGTATATATTTTCCAAATTATTAGTTAAAATTCATTTTTCTCACTACTTAAGTTAATGATGGCAGAAATGGAAGACATTCTCTTAGATACACAGGAAGCTTGGTGACAACAGTTAATGTTTGCAGAAGCTTGCACCTTATGTTTACTTGATTCATGGATAAATTGCATTACGTGATCTGTAGGTTCTATTTTTACGCAAACATATGGTTTTTACACTTCATATCTTGACGTTACATACTGTACCGAGTTTCTAATTTGGTCTAACAAGACGACGGCTGTCTGTTTCATAAGTCTGAATCTGTTTAAATATTCACATCTGAAAGTGATCAGGTGCATTTAACTGCACAAAGTAGTCTGAACATAACGAAATTACATGTTACTGTGTTAAATTACCTCTGCTATTAAAGTTCTCAATGGTTTTTTATGAAATGTTTATGAATTATTCTATAAATCATTACAATTATTTTAAGTGGTTATTTGTATTGATAGTTTATATGATTGAGTCTACATAAATTGTTTTATCCAGCACAAAAATAATACAATTTAGTAAATATTAAAACAAATTAATTCATATACCTTTTCCTCTAAAAGTTCTTAAAATACATAATCACACTTTTACCTATATGTTTGTTCTTAGCATAATCACTATTCTCTGAACCTTAATTATTTAATTATGTATCACAGTTTACTGCAAATTAAAAACAAAATGTTTCCAAGGTAAAAAAGTGAAAATGTGAAAAATTGACAATATTGTTGCATCGTTAATATCAGTAATACGTTATAAAATTATTATTGTGGTTCAGAAATTTCAACTGCATGTTGTATATATGCATTAAAAAGTTCACTTCTCTGCTTCTGATAGTTTCTCCTACCGCAGAGCCATCTAGTTCACTTTCTCAAATAGATCATCATCATCATCATCATCATCATCATCATCATCATCACTTCTACGTACAGTAACTAGAGGAAGTATTGTATTCCACCCAAAAATTCGATATCAAGATTTCACCGGAAATATATGTTTTGTGACTCCCCCGAATCCAAGAAAAAGCATTTTTAGAAAAATATCCTTGTGTGTGTCAGTCTACGGACAGCATTTACTCAAAAACGAAAAGTCGGTTAAAGTTTAATATCTCTTAAGAATGCGACACGAAAATCTTCAAGAAAACTTCCCCACCCTAAACTACCCTTTACGTGGAACATTTTTCAAAAATTCTGAATTTCTCGAAAATAGTTCTAACGATTTTTATTAAGGTGCCATATATTTGAAATATTTTTATGGCAAATGAACAGTGTATATTGAATTTTCTAGCTATAGCGTATGTAGTCCTGTTTACTCTGGATGTCTTTTGCATTACTAGTAAACCGTAAGAGGTAGACCAAATCTTACTATACAAAAAATTTAGATCTTGCTAAAACACACAATTTATGTCTAAATAATTTATTTTGTACAGTGAACCATTTCGGACAGATTCCTTGTTATTTGTGTGAGTTTTGGGATACTTACTTTCGTCAAATGGAAGATCGTTATTCATTTTTTTATATGTTAACCGTGCAAAGAGAACCGAATTTCAAAGCTTTAGAAGATTTGACTATCGCTCAAAGTGTACTCTATACCCATATTCTCCTTGTACCTACAAGGAAATAAGCAATAAGATAATTTCTGCAAATGTTTATCTCAACTAATATGCACATCGGTTTTTTTAATATGGTGCATATGCTACGAGAATATAATATCAAAGCCGTTAAATAGCGCCCAGCTCTTAAAATATTTGACTATCAGTTCAGTGTACTGTAGTTCCATTATATCTATAAGCAAATATGTAATAAAACAATTTGTACAAATTTTATCTTGATTAACATGAACTATATAGCGTTTCACTCTTAGAAGACAGTATGGAGTTAAATGAGACATCTCTGTCTCTATCTAGCGCATACAAGTTGCCATTAGCCGCGTCCTTTTCTACCCTCTCTCTGTTGCCAGATTCCTAATAGCATGGTATAAATATTCATTTGTTATAAATTTCAGGTTTGAACACATTATCCTATGCAGAATTTTTTTCTCTATCAGGTTATATCCTTTTCAGAGTCATTATACATTTCTATAGGTCCAAATTTCTTCAGAAAACGTTTTTTTCAATAGAAGTCCGATGTTTGCTGTTTCTACAGTCATCACGCACTAACTAACAAACTAACTGCTAGAATGCATCTATATTTTTTTCTTAGGTAGAGTAAACTATAGTGCTACTACCTGCCTACTTTGAATTCTCTATGTGTACCCAGTTAAGTGTTATAATTTTTTAAATTAAATGTTTTCGGAAAATTTTATATATGTGCACTGCAAAAGTTACGCAGTGTGAAACTTTTTTGTTATTGAGTTTACATCAGGGAACCAGCGAGAACAAATGTTGAGGAAGGTTGGAGAAAGTTTTTAAAATAAACCAAAAGGCAGTAACCTCTTTCTTTTATCCAGTAGGGCAAACAAAAGGTATTCATCTATTCAGCGTCAGGCCTGACACAGAAGATAGTATAAGGAGCAGCACTAGCATTAGTTCGAAAGAAGCCGTGTGTGTAACTGTGAGCTGTTATTGCGTTATTTGTTTAATATTTTTGTAAATATTTGTAGTTATGGAGGGTGAAGCTAGGAAGGGACGATATGTTGGTAAATAAAGAAGTAAGGAACGCCAAATAATTATGAATGTGTTAGATTATTTTTGAAGTAAAATGCGTTTAAGGCAGTAAAAGAAACAGCTTAGGCTGTTGAGTGTTCAGAAGCAGTAGTGTATAGGATTAAAAAGGAAATAATGAAAGGACTTCTAAGAACGCCATCGAAAAAGAAAGCAAAAATGGCGGGACTACACAAAACGCTAGGTTAACGCAATATGATTGAATAGTGCAAGGTGGAGTGCGGCGAATTGTTCATTCTTTACAGTTTGCAAATATTCCACCCACGCTGAATATAATTTTGTCACAGTTCAACAGTGATGAGACCCTACCAAATTTCTCAAGGGCCACTCTGATTTGGGGTTCGAATATGAAAGAAAGGGTAACAAGTGCATATTAATAGAAAGAGACGATATCGATATCATCAGATGGCGACATAAATATCTAAAAGACGTAAAAAGATTTAGGGACCAGGGGAAATCAATTGTTTATACAGACGAGTCATTTGTAAATTTAGGTCATACAGTAACAAAGGCGTGGAGGGATACCAAAGTTAAAAGTGCCCGTCTCGTCAAGCAGCAATTGAAGGACTAAGTACAGGACTCAGGCCACCTCGAGTCGCTCGCGGAGAGAGATTCGCAACTAGTACATGTTGCAACACTGCGCTCCATTTAACGTGTACTGTCTTTTAAGGGTGAGACGCGCTTTAGATAGAAGAATTTGTGTTTGTAAGTATAGTTTGTACAAAAGTGAGTAGAGGAAGTCGTATGACTGCAATACATTCATTTTGTTTATTTGTATTTGTCTTGCTGTTTACTTTGGGGCATCGTAAAGATAGAGAAATTGTAACTAGTGGTCTAAAGCGAACGTGTGTAAAACTGCTAGTAGCAGCAATAACCTCTACGAAAATAAAGCTGGTTTAAGAATGTCAGATGTCAAAATGTCCGAATATACAAAATGGTTTTAATGGTTTTTCACATCTTGATATTATAATTATTATTTATATAACAACTTGAGCCTGTGGAGTTGTTTAATTTCCTTTTTATTCGGAATTTATGAGCTCACTTATGATTTGCAAAATACAGGTTTGGCAACATAACAAACTCGTTAATCTTAACGCCATCTATTTTAATGGTAATTTGAAAATATCATTGAGTGTGGTCCTCGCAAAGCTTTGGGGCGAGATTAAACTCGTACACCCCTCCAACATTTATCATGTCATGTGACATGTGTATTTCCCAATCATTTGGTACTTGGCATTTATCTCCATGCTGAAGTTTATACCCATGTAACAGGTGATGGATGGTAAAGTGCCGGGCGCCGTATTCCCCACTCATATTCGTTTATTGGCTTTAAATATTCATTCGGGATCTTTATACGTGGATGTTCGTTTGTCACTGATACACTGCGCTTTTGTCGCTGCACCACGTGACAGATGCGCATCAAAATATGTAATATTGGCGCGCACATACCTTGCAAATGGATGCGTTCTTTCCGGCAGGTACTCTATTCCAGCCACAATGTCCATACGGATACTTCACAGGAAATGCAAGTTTTGAGGTCTTCGGAGTTCATACCATGTTTAAGAAAAGGTCCTCTCCATTTTTTAACCGCTTGACTATGATCATTGTATTTAAGGGACACTGGGAGTGAAATTTTGGTCAAAATTGTCAAAAAGTCGGAAATTGTTTTTTTACCTTAAAATGTTCCTGGAACACCTGTACATTTGGATCAGCTAACATTTTTCATATCCCCCACTCCACGTGGTCATTACGGCCCAGCGCTCTTCCCTTAACGTACACAGGATGCTCCTATATAAAAGCCTGTTTTTCTCAAAACTACATTTCTGCACATTCCAAAAGAAGGTTGCGCCTGAGTTTTGCTTCAAATTCAATGAAAACTTCCAAAAGTATTCATGAATAGCAGCTAAACAAAACTATGTTTCAATATTGATGTTATCATTAACATGAATTCCAAAAACATTTTTTGTATGAAAAAAATCAGTAATTTTTAAGATTAAATTTTCTTTGTCATTAAAAAAAAAATATGTACAGCATAATGAGCAAACGTATTTGAAATATCTCTTCATACAATTGTTACCCATGTTTTAGAGTATTAGTTCTGACAATATAAACCAATTTTGAAAAGTCAATAGACGCGAGCTACATTTTGAAAATGTGCCTATTAAATTCATAAAATAATTTATATATCATAAACGAATTATCCAATTTTATTAAAATTTGGTGTACCTCCTATTATCATATAAATACAAACACAGTAAAATTTTCAGAAAAATCTGTCAAAAATGTGGAACTTTCAAATTTCACTCCCAGTGTCCCTTAACTTGTTCAATACCTTTATTATTGCATAGCCAAATGTCATTGTTCATATCCTATACTTGTGACATGCAATTGTTAACATTATGTTCTTGTTCCACGTGTGAGAGGCAATGTCCTTAGTTTGTTATTGTATTGTTAACCTAATTTATTACTGACAAGTTTGCTGATTGGCCAAATTAATACATACATTATTAAAAAATCTGATGTGTTACACTCACATGACTTTCTCTACTCTTTTACTAACCATTCTTACAAACTCTTATTCCTATATCTTCTTCGTGTTAGTTGAGATAAACATTCGTACAAATTATCTTATTGCTTATTTCCTTGTAGGTACAAGGGGAATATTAGAATACAGAAGGCTTTGTGCGATAGTCAAATCTTTTTGACCTTTGAGATTCCGTTCTCTTTGCACGATTAACATATAAAAAATGAACAACGTTGTTGCATTTCGCTAAAGTTCTAAGTTTTCCGAAACTCACACACATAACAAGGAATATCTCCGAAATGGTTCACCCTGCAAGAAAATTTATTGAGACATAAATTGTGTATTTTAGCAAGATCTACATTTTTTGTAGTGCAAGATTTTCTCTATCTCTAACGGTTTACCAGTTATGCAAAATTCGTCCACAGTAAATACGACTACAGGGGCTATAGCCAGAAAATTTAAGATATACAATTCATTTATCATAAAAATATCTCAAACATATGACATTTTAATCAAAATCGTTAGTCATTTTCAAGAAAATCAAAATTTTGGAAAAATCTTCCATGTAAAGGGTACTTTAGGGTGGGGCTATTTTCCTCAAAATCTTCGTGTCGCATCCTTGAATGACAATAAATTTAAATACCAACTTTGGTTTTTAACCGACTTTTCGTTTTTGAGCTATGCTGTCCACAGACTGACAGACTGACACACACACACACAGACCTTTTTCTAAAAATGCTTTTTTTTTTGGATTCAGGGGGTCTCAAAACATATTTCCGGTGAAATCTCGACTTCGAATTTTTGGGTGGAATACAATACTTCCCCTACTTACCAGTAGAGAAAGTAAAAATGTTCCTCTCTCTCTCTCCCTCTCTCTCTCTCTCTGTTTGTCTGTGTGTCTGTGGACAGCATAACCCAAAAAAGAAAAGTCGGTTAAAAACCAAAGGTAACATTTAAGTTTAATATCTTTTAAGGATGCGACAAGATTTTAAAGAAAATTCCTCCACCCTAAACTACCCTTTACATAGACAATTTTTTGAACATTTTGATTTCTCGAAAATGGCTCTAATGATTTTCATTAAAATGTCATATGTTTAAGATATTTGTATGACAAATGAAATGTATATTTTGAATTTTCTGGCTATAGCCTATGTAGTCCTGTTTACTCTGGATGAATTTTGAATAACTCGTAAACTGTAAGATATAAACCAAATCTTACTATACAAAAAATTTGATCTTGCTAAAACACACAATTTATGTCCAAATAATTTATTTTGTAGAGTGAACCATTCTTTGTCCTATTGCAAAACAATTTATATAGAAGAATTTGTCGTGATGCATTTCTCCTCGGAATAACTACGCAACTGTTTACATGTCAGAATTTTATAAAAGAGGTTAGTAGTACATACCAGGCACTTGTTTTCACTTGAAGGCTATCAGAAGACGCAATTAATTGTTTCAAAGAATTTCTGTTTGAGCTCACATCAGCTGGCTTTTTGCTCTTGCATCAGCAGAATTCTCGTTACACATTAATTACAAGACAGCCAGAATACTTTCCTGCTTCAGAATTGCGGTGTAACAATTACCACAGGATGTCTCAAATTAACATGAGGTCATTGGTTTGTAGTGTCCTCAAAAACTAGATGTCATAATGTCTATTTGTACTAATATAAAGAGAGAGCATTTCTTTGTGTGTATGTAGGGTAATGTTAAAAACCACTCAACCGATTTCACAATTCTAATACGAATACATTGTAGTTTTAAGAGAACATACTAGCAAGACTGAGTTTCAGTTGAGAATGTCATGGACCACAAAATAGTTGTTGTTATTCCATAGAATATACATAATTGTCGCACTCCACAGAGTATAAAAACAATGAAGTTACATGTTCATGAAGTAACACAAACAAACAGAAGACATCTGTTTATTGTACCATACCATCTTGTTCGGTCACGTGTCTATGCAGGCCTTAGTGCTATACAACTGTACCCGTGTTTCTGTGGCGAGTAGATGGCAAGTTGCAAACCTGTCCATTTATGGAGATGCATCTGTGAAAATTACTAAAATCCACAAATTTTGTCACAATGATGTGACAATTTGTATACATGTGTGTCACAGCATATCTAGTACATCTACTAAATTCCACTTTTCTTTACAAGATGGTTTTAAAATGTATTGGGTCTTTGCTGTTATTTTAGTGTAGTATAAGAAACGAGGCAATTCCACGTGTGACTAACTGACATTGACACTACATTTTCTTCTTAAAATGTCTGTCTAATGGTCAATATAGGTGTAAAATGTTATTTTAACGACATATGATGACAGAGAATACATTGGTGGTTGTGATAGGGAATATAAAAACCTTAAAAAGTGAAACAATTATTTAATAATGAGCGCTAAACTTTTCGTGACTAACGGACCTACAGTTGACAAAAATGTCAGTTAGTCACGAAAAGTTTAGCGCTCATTATTAAATAATTGTTTCACTTTTTAAGGTTTTTATATTCCCTATCACAACCGCCAATGTATTATCTGTCATCATATGTCGTTAAAATAACATTTTTACACCTGTATTGACCGTTAGACCGACATTTTAAGAAGAAAATGTAGTGTCAATGTCAGTCACACGCGGAATTAGATTGATTATAAATAAAGTAAACGTAAAATACGTTTCGTTTGATTACATCTACAAACCTGGTATTTTTATTTAGGATATCAGATACTTTTGGAGAAAAAAATATTGAATACATTGATAGCCATTTTTATTGAAATTATTTATTAATTTTCAAAATCAAAATTCATTAACAATTAAACTACTCTATATAGAGCATTTAACATACCAGGTGTTATGAACCAATTATCTAAGAATATGTGTGCAAAATTTCAAAGAAATCTATTAAAAATTGAACTAGAAGGAGTATTTTGAAGATAAGAAAATAGAAAGCTCACAAAAATGACTTCAAAGTTTTAAGTGTATAACAACATACATTTACTGCTTTAGAATTCCCGTGCAGCATAGGAACGTCCTTCAGATAACTGTTTACATGCTCGTTCTTTAATTTTTGCTACTTTTTTTTTTTAATCTTCGATAATCCCAAACATTAGTAATAATTCTTTTGCTGATTGGACGTACTTTACTAGCTGTGACTTTATCCTTTATATGCAGTAGCCTATTGAATCCGCTAATAGCTAAAGTCACTGCAATTTGTAATTTAATTTTAGGAACAAAAATTCTTGTATAAAATTCAGAAAAACGCGACCACGTGATTAACACCTCTACACAGACAAAAATTTCACCATACTTGAGCACATAGATTCACCATCAAGGAATCTGAGCACGTGATATAAACCTCAAAATTGTACGCGATTTTGTTGCAGTGGGGTAATGAATGTATTTCAGGAACCACGCACACCCGCACATGGGCATTTAAATCATGATGTGGATGAGGCATAAGCGACAGTAGATCCCGAAACTACAAAGCACAGACATCATTTTAAGGGAAAAAACGAAAAATCGGATTTTTTTTTTTTTTTACCATTTTGCCCCAAATTTCATAAGGCTTAGTGCTATGCAACTGTACCTCTTTCTGTGACGGAGAGAGGGTGGTTTGGAAAAGTATCCATACGTATCTTACTACTAGACAACTCCATCTGTACGTGACATGCACATGGCAGTTGCGACACGTGCCCAGAGAGACCTCAGTGCTAGACAATTACATTTGTACTTGTACACTAGCCAGGAAGATGACAGGGGTCCGTGCAGTCTAATTGTTTTCATTATGTGTGGATAGGTGGCAGTGCTTACGGTACCTATTATTATTTATTTTCATTTTTAGTGTTCTAGATTTAAGGTTTAACCTTGGATCGTGGTATTAAATACCTATTTGGGTATTTACCTTGGTGACTAAGGGGAACCATGAAGAAACACGAGTCAAATTGTTCGGCGCACGGGATTTAGAACCCGGGACCTTCCTAATGCGGATCCTAGATGAGCTATTCTGCACGGTTTTATGTCTGTGTTCAGCATAACTAGAAAACTACTTCGTATTTAACATCAGAATTCAACTCAAATGTTTTAAAAACATCCTTCGTATCTCTAACTACCCATTACATAGAAAATGTGAAGTTGTTTTTGGTTTTCTCAAAAATGACTCTAACTGCTTCATTAAAATACACGTTTAAGATAATTATTTACATGATAGCAAAAGACACAGCGATTTGCTTGTTAACATTTGACGATCGATTTGATTTCAATGGTTGGCAAGATCTTTGGCAATGATGAAATAATAGACGATTATTGTATACTTATCCTCAATCCAAAACTGGTTGCAAAATATCTCCATCACAGTTTTCATTATTACAAAAATCTGATGTGTTGCACTCACATGACTTTCTCTACTCTTGTACTAACCATTCTTACAAACTCTTATTCCTATATCTTCTTCATGTTAGTTGAGATAAATATTTGTACAAATTATCTTATTGCTTATTTCCTTGTAGGTGCAAGGGGAATATTAGAATACAGTAGACTTTGTGCGATAGTCAAATCTTTTAAAGCTTTGAGATTCCGTTCTCTTTGCACACGTAACATATAAAAAAATGAACAACGATGATCCATTTCACGAAAGTTGTAAGTTTTCCGAAACTCACACACATAACAAGGAATATCTCCGAAATGGTTCACCCTACAAGAAAATTCACTGAGACATAAATTGTGTATTTTAGCAAGATCTACATTTTTTGTATAGTATGATTTGGTCTATCTCTAACGGTTTACCAGTTATGCAAAAGTCGTCCAGAGTAAATACGACTACAGGGGCTATAGCCAGAAAATTCAAGATATACATTTCATTTGTCATCAAAATATCTCAAACATATGACATTTTAATCAAAATCGTTAGAGCGATTTTCAAGAAAATCAAAATTTTCGAAAAATTTTCCATCTAAAGAGTAGTTTAGGGTGGGGCTATTTTCTTCAAAATCTTCGTGTCACATCCTTGAAAGACATTAAACTTAAATACCAACTTTGGTTTTTAACCGACTTTTCGTTTTTGAGTTATGCTGTCCACAGACTGACAGACTGACACACAGACACACACGGACCTTTTTCTAAAAATGCTTTTTTTGGATTCAGGGGGCCTCAAAACATATATTTCCGGTGAAATCTCGACATCGAATTTCTGGGTGGAATACAATACTTCCCCTACTTACCAGTAGAGAAAGTAAAAATGAATTTACCCAGTTACGGATTAGAAACATTGTTTGGATTAATTTACTGGTGTTTTATATTTTATATGGCCATAAAAGAATACTGCAATGTATCTTTTTGTTTTTTAGTAAAGTTATTTTCGCATTTGAAGGCATACAAACTTGAGAATGCGCGAACACACAGGGCTGCAGCAGTTGCCGTAATGGGAGTGTGGTGAAGTGGAAACTAATTTACTACCCTTCCTTACATTTAGAAAGTTAAACACATGCGTTTGTACTTACAAATAAGACTAGCGGTTCGCTTTCAAAAAAGAACTTACGTACTTTAGACCGAATTGCACACTTCACAAAATCTTCTAATTTTTTACTTTCTCTACTGGTAAGTAGGGAAAATATTGTATTCCACCCAAAAATTCGATGTCGAGATTTCACCGGAAATACATGTTTTGAGGCCCCCTGAATGCAAAAAAAAGCATTTTTAGAAAAAGGTCCGTGTGTGTGTGTGTGTGTGTGTGTGTGTGTGTGTGTGTGTGTGTGTGTGTGTGTGTGTGTGTGTGTGTGTGTGTGTGTGTGTGTGTGTGTGTGTCTGTGTGTCAGCCTGTGGACAGCATAACTCAAAAACGAAAAGTCGGTTAAAAACCAAAGTTGGTATTTAAGTTTAATGTCTTTCAAGGATGCGACACGAAGATTTTGAAGAAAATTTCCCCACCCTACACTACCCTTTACATGGAAAATTTTTCGAACATTTGGATTTTCTTGAAAATGGCTCTAACGATTTTGATTAAAATGTCATATGTTTGAGATATTTTTATGGCAAATGAAATGTATATCTTGAATTTTCTGGCTATAGCCCCTGTAGTCGTATTTACTCTGCACGACTTCTGCATAACTGGTAAACCGTTAGAGATAGACCAAATCATACTATACAAAAAATGTAGATCTTGTTAAAATACACAACTTATGTCTTGATAAGTTTTGTTGTAGGGTGAACCATTTCGGAGATATTCCTTGTTATGTGTGTGAGTTTCGGAAAACAGAACTTTCGTGAAATCGATCATTTTATATGGTAAGTGTGCAAAGACAACAGAATCTCAAACATTTGACTATCGCACAAAGCCTACTGTATTCTAATATTCCCCTTGCACCTACAAGGAAATAAGCAATAAGATAATTTGTACAAATGTTTATCTCAACTAACATGAAGAAGATATAGTAATAAGAGTTTGTAAGAATGGTTAGTACAAGAGTAGAGAAAGTCATGTGAGTGCAACACATCGGATATTTTTTTACTTCCTTACAGTGCTTCGTTCAGGCTACGGGCGTTTGTGTATTTGAAGTAGCTTGCTTATTTCGGCAGCACTAGAGTAGTTTCACCTGTGCATTGCATGAGTAACCCAGTGAGCCTTAGTATTAACTATAATAGTTAAATCTGTTTGAATCTCAGCCGCCATTGTTTTTTTCCCTCGACCAGTGTTTTTTAGCTAAGCAAAGGTTTACTTCGATTAATTTGAAGTAGATAGGAAAAAATGTGATTTGTGTAGTTAGATAACTTTCTCTACTCTTACTAACCATTCTTACAAATACTTACATCTCTATCTACCTCATGTTAATAGAGATAAACATTTGTACAAATTATCTTATCGTAACGGGAATACCGGAATTCAGTTCGGTTAAACGATAGTCAAATGTTTAAAAGATGATCGCTGTGTGAAACTCTATTCTCTTTGCATGGCCAAGATATAATATATTATTTTGTAGATCTCAATTAAAAATAAACGTAGCGGGTGGGGTAGTTATGTAAGGTAAAATGTGTTTTATAAGCTTAGCCGATTATGGCAGCTTTTCTGTTGTTGGAAATTCCAGGTATTTCAGGCTATACACTTCTGAAATATTACCTCCGTTCTTTTGTTTGCTATCGGGTCATGCTTCTTTAAAAACGATTGACTGTCGTACTAGCCTCCTGTTTAAGGAAGCCATTTCGGAAAACATTTTTCGTGATTAACAACAAAAGCAAGAAGGGAACACTGACCAGGCTGGGTGCTGCTTAACCAGGTCAGGACACGCGTGCCTAATGACAAAACTACTGTTAACACGAAACATGACCACGCCCATCCACCTGTCTACAGGTTAGGCAACCTTCCATCTAAGGCGCTCTGTTTTCATTTAATGACATCTCCTGCCATTACACTGTGCTCTTCTTTTGTTAATTCCGTAATTGCCACAAGCTGCGCGCAAGGTAACAACTGCATTTATACAAATTAGAGCGTGTCTTAAAGTCGCAGCGCAAATGACAATCTGTACTGTTACATTCACACAAATTTCTCTGTCCACTCTACTACAAACTATTCTTACAAAACCTTCTGTATCACTTAACTACAGCAACTTGAGGCATTATGTATTATAAGTATTCCAACTAAGAATTGGATATCGATATTTAATAGAGGTTTTAGCATCCAGAGAATTAATTTTAAAAAATCAGATGTGTTGCACTCACATGACTTTCTCTACACTTGTACTAACCATTCTTACAAACTCTTATTACAATATCTTCTTCGTGTTAGTTGACATAAGCATTTGTACAAATTATCTTATTGTTTATTTCCTTGTAGGTACAAGGGGAATATGGAAATACAGTACGCATTGAGTGATAGTCAAATCTTTTAAAGCTTTCAAATTCCTTTCTCTTTGCACGACTAACACATAAAACAACCAATAACGAAGTTCCATTTGACAGAAGTATTAGTTCTCCAAAACTCACACAAATAACAAGGAATATCTCTGAAATGGTTTACTCTACAAAAAATGTATTTAGAGATAAATTGTGTGCTTTACCAAGATCTACATTTCTTGTATAGTAACATTTGGTCTATCTGTTACGCAAAACTCGTTCAGAGTAAATAAAACTACATGGGTTATAGCCAGAAAATTCAAAATATATCTAAATTTCATTACTGTTGTGTCAAAAATAGATTAAATATAGATCATTGAGCATGAGTGTTTTTAAAAGAAAGCTTTATAATTGGCTAGTTGCAAGGCCATTTTATTCTACTAGTGATTTTAATAACTATGCTGCAATTGAATATTAATTTATATATGCATGTATGTTTTTAGTTGTTGACAATATCTAATCTTTGTATAATTATGATCCTGGTTATGGTTTTAATGACTATACTCCTATTGAGTATTAATTTATATATCTATATGTGACAATGTCCTATTCTTATATATTTATGATCTTGGACAAATAAATTGATTGATTGATTAATTGATTGATTGATTTCTCATAAAACATATCTAAAAATATGTCATTTTAATCAAAATCGTTAAGACATTTTCAACAAAATTAAACTTTTCGAACAACTTTCCATGTAAAGGGTAGTTTAGGGTGTAGGAAGTTTCTTCAAAGTCTTCGTGTCACATCCTTGAAATACATTAAACTCAAATACCAACTTTGGTTTTTAACTGACTTTTTGTTTTTGGGTTCTGCTGTCCACAGACTGACACAGACATAAAGGGATCTTTTTCAAAAAATGCCTTTTATTTGGATTCAGGTGGTCTCAAAACATAATTCCAGTGAAAACTGGATATTGAATTTTTCAGTGCAATACAATACTTTCTCTACTTACTATACACAGTAGAGAAAATAAAAATGCACAGTAATGCAATAAACACCATAAAAATGCACTGCACCACAAAATTAGCGAAAAATGCCAATAAAAAATGTCATAACAAATGTGCATAGTTTAACTTGTTTTGCTGTGAAACACTAAGTAATTAATGACTTCGACTTCCCAAAATAAGGATGCAAAGTCATCAGTCCTAGCCGTAGTTATAAGGTGAAGTGTTGTGTGCAGATGTCAGTTATAAGGAAGTTATTGAAGGCGACAGACAAGACGGAATTAGACGGGCCTGAAACAAGATCTTTGGGCGGTATGTTTTTGTTTCTTGTTGGTGACGTCACTCCTGAAGAAGGGAAGCAACTGGGAAAACATGGAGGAAGGTTAGAGCGGTATCCTGTTGTCGAGAAGGGTGGATGTCTAGTCGTATGATTGGAACCAATAAGATGGGGGATGTCTGATGGCGCTTGGAGGGTAGTACACTCGCCTCAAAACATACACACTTGAACCTGAGTTATACGTTTGTCAAGGGGTAGAGGGAGCATTACTTGTAATTCAGAATTACTTACAAATGAAGCTTTGATAATGCATCGTAACTTTTTTTTAAAGAATAAACAATTACAGTGGCTCTACATGTCTAAAAGTTTACAAACAACGAAGATACCTACATAGAAAACTTGGTCCTGCTTAAAAGGAAATAGTTATAATATGTCTCAACCTAGTTCCATCCTGTTGTAAACATCTGGGCGGGAAGAGAGACAGAGACAGAGATACTGGGACAGAAAACGGTTAAGCTGTTGATTGGTTTGGCGAAGATAATGGGCGTTTTCTTTTATTTGCGTACGTACGATAAACCCCTCCTTTAAGTACAGTATTGTAAGTAGTTTTCCGATCACTACTCTGCGCGAGCTCATTTCGGAGACAGAAAAGTATGCAAATGTTTCGATTCTTATAAACGTAAATAGGCCCACATTTTATCTTTCTGCTTCACATACCACATAGATGTGTTCTCGGCTCGTGACTTCTGAAGGGAATAAATATATACATAATAGTATACTATATACAGATTAGACAGAAGACAGGTGAAATTATACACACTATTAACGTATTATGTTAAATTAAGCTGCATTTTACTTAACAATTACTAAAGGACACTGCTATTATATAATATTTTTGCATTCCTATACCAGGCAACTCTCTCGCAACGAGGTCTGTATCGAGTTGAATGCCGATTAAGATGTTTTTGTTTATAGTGTGGGGTTGCTTCTGATATTTAACACTGTGTTTCCTGTACATCTCGGGACCTCACAAGGCCAAGGTCACTTATGTATATGCAATTTAAAATCAGTAAGCTTTTCATCATGGAGCAGGCTGGTGCTTCAGTCGAAGTGAAACACAATCGAGGCAAACCTTTAAAAAGTGGTGAGAGGCGAATGATCGCGCATTGTTTCGCAGTGCTTAAAGAAAGATTGAAAGAAACTTGGAATCGTCTATAAAAAGCATTGAGAAAGAAACTGGTGATCTCCTTCGTGTTTCCACAAGTAGTATACACAGTGTTGGAATGGAACAGCAATGGAACTCTAAGAACACCGGGAAAATCACGTAAATGCAAACAGCGCGTGGAGAAATACAACGATTTTACGAAAAGTGCTCTACGCAGTAAAGTTCATGATTATTTTTTCAGAAATGAACCGCCGACTCTAAACAAAATTTTGCATGCGGTAAATTCTGACACGGATTTGCCGAATTTTTCACGAAGTACTCTCCACCGTTTTCTGATAGATATTGGATTGAAGTTTCAAAAGCGAGGTGGAAATCAGTTATAGTGGACAGAGAGGAAGGAATCCGATTAAAGGTAACCATTATGTTACTGCATGATTCTATTAATATTCCAACTCATAGATTTAATAAGTTAATGTGTAACCCAACTCTATTTATTGTCTAGAAGTTAGCGCTGCTATACCTATATACTGCTAGTGTTGCAAACTTTTGTGCGTGCCTGTAGGTCTAACACGTGGCGAGTTGAGTCAGCTCCGCCTTATTGTTTACAGCAGGACTGAACTAAGCTGAGACAGGCTATAATTTGGTTTGTTTCACTTTTCTTCCACTAAATACATATACCACATTTTACTTTCCCTACTAATATGTACAGGAACTATTGTATTCCAGCCAACAATTCGATGTGGAGATTTCACCGGAAATATGTTTTGAGGCCCTCTGAATGCAAAAATCCTTTTTAGAAAAGGGACAGTGTGTGTCTGTCCACTGTAAACTACATTTTACATGGAAAGTGTTTCGAAAATTTTGATTTTCTTGAAAATAACTATAACAATTTTGATTAAAATGTCATATGTTTTAGATATTTTTATAACAAATAAAATATATATCTTGAATTTTCTGGCTATAGCCCCTGTAGTCGTATTTACTCTGGATGACATTGGTAAACCTTAAAACAGAAACCAAATTTTACAATACAAAAATGTAGATCTTGCTAAATCACATTTTATGTCAAAATAAATTTTTTTGTACAGTGAACCATTTCGGAGATATTCCTTATTATTTGTGTGACATATTTGTTCATGAAATGGAACATCGTTATTCATTTTTTTATGTTAGCTGTGTAAAGACAACGTAATCTCAAAGCTTTAAAACATTTGACTATCGCTCAAGGCCTTCTGTATTCCCACATTCCCCTTGCGTCTACAAGAAAATAAGCAATAAGATAATTTGTGCAAATGTTTATCTCAACTAACACGAAGAAGATACAAGAGTAGAGAAAGTCATGTCTGTGCAACACATCAGATTTTTATCTTCATTTCCCGTTTGTTGCCAGGACATTGTCGCACCGAAAACTGCCGTATCTACCAGCAAACATCGTTTTGTTTTGTTTCGGCAGCCAAAACTCACCCACTCACCTTGCGTCTTTGTCAACAAAGATAAGGAAAATAAGTTGCGAATGGTGTAGCTATGCTCATAATTAGGTAAACCCCAGTTTTGTTTCACTGAAATTTAATACGTATAAAAGCGAATTAGTATAAATGCATTACACATGAATAAGGTTCTATGAAAACGTTTCTAAATGACACTTTGCCGGGGCATACAAAAATTTACGTATAAATACGGATTATTTAGAACTGTGTTACCTATAAAGCAAGTTGAACTGTAGCCATATCTTGTTCTTGAGGTCCAGCAAGGATCTGAGTGCTCCATTTTAATCTTACGGTCGTTTTTGTATTGCTTCATGGGGAAGTATAAAAGGCTTCTTAGAATCTTCTCCTTTACAAGGCTAGTAGACTACCGTGGACAAATAGATAGAAAGTGTTTCAAGACAAAAAGAAAACTCGATGTGTTGCACTCACATGACTTTCTCTACTCACTCTTGCACAAACTATTCCTACAAACCTTCATTCCTGTTATCTACTCCATATTAGTACAGGAAAACACTGGTAGAAATTATCTTATTGCTAATTTTCTTGTAGATGCGAGGGGAGTACAGCTTTAAGCGATAGTCAGATGTTTTAAACTTAGCTAGCCTTGAAATTCCATTCTCTTTGCATACCCCAAGAGATAAAAATTAACTATCTCCCATTTCACATCTATAATATTGTAAAATTCTGACAAGGAATATCTTCGAAATGGTCCAGTTAAAAAAAAAATCGTTTTACATAACATGTGTGTTTTAAAGAGATCTACATTTTTGTATAGTAAGATTTGGTCTATCTCTTACGGTTTACCATTTATGCAAAACTCATCATGAGTAAATAGGACTACATAGGCTATAGTGGTTTGATCTATTTTTGAAAAAATCAAAATTTTCGAGAAATGTTCCATGTAAAGGGTAGTTTATGGTGGAGGAAATTTGTCCAAAAATTTTGTGTCGCATCCTTAAAACACTAAACTTCAATACCAACAAACAGACACGCACGCACGGACCTTTTTCTAAGAATTTTTTTTTTTTAAGATCTAGGGACCTCAAAACATTTATTTCCAATTTAAACCCGACATGGAATTTTTGGGTCAAACACACTACTTCCCGTATTTATGTAGAGAAAATAAGAAAACCCTGTGTATCTGTGTGTAAATAGCATAGGTCAAAAACGCAAATAGGTTGAATACCAAACTTGGTTAATACAATTTGATATACGAAATTGTTATTAATGTTCAACAACTTCCATGGATGGGACACGAAGAGCTTCAGGAAAATCCCGACTGCCCTTTGTATGGAACATTTTTCGAAAAAGTTTGTTTTTCTCAAAAATGGTTCTAACGAAATTGTATAATACCATATGGGAAAGCATGACAAGTAAATGTATAAGTCTTTGAAATGCTGTTTATTCTGAACTAATTTTGCATAACTAGCAAACTGTAACAAGTAGACAAAAACTTACTACACAGAAACACAGAGGCTTATTAAAGCGTTTGGTTTATGTGAATTAATTTTTTTCTTTTTTATGGAAATAAAGATTTCCAAGGTATTGTTAGTTATTGGTCTCAGTTTTCAAATAGTTACACTTTTCTCAAAATAGAAAGTCATTATTCTTTTTATATGTCCTGGCACTGTGGTGTGAAGCCATCACATAGCGACTAGTTCTTAAAATGATTGACTCACTTAAGGCTACGTGGTAAAAAATTTGCATATGTATCTGTTATAGGAGCGGAGAAAAAGGTACATCTATATGAGAAAATGTTTTTAAGAAATTAGCGATAAAGCAGAATGTCATGTTTCTTCAGATATGGTAACGGGACCCTGATTTTTTGCAACAGCCAAACTCGCCTAGTGCAGCTTGTAATGAAGGTATATTTATTAATTCATAGTGAAAATCAACACTTTCATTTTATAAAATTTCTTCATAAAGTTGCAGAGCAGGTTTTATCTTTTTGTAAGTTGTACATCTGTTAGTTTTATTGAGGTTAGGGTATCACAACTGTTTGTTTCTGTTATTTCTTTGTGCTTACTGACATTTTCTGTCTGTTCAATAATTCGTACTTCTAGGCATTCTAAATATTAATATACAAACACAGCTATAAGTAAACCTCTCACTTTTCAGCACAAAATACAAAAATTGCAAGACAAAGCGACAATGTACTACTTGACAAAGAAATATGAACAACCGACAGTCATGCTGTTGCAGGCTGGCCAACGTAGAAATTTCCCAAGAGGAATAAATATCCCTAAAGATATCGAAACTTTCATTTCGATATCTCTCATAGGAAAAAAGATATGAACGTTTGAATGTTACACCTTTTATGTCATTTTGATAGTTTTTTGAGAGTTGCAATACGCGTTAAAAACTGACAATTATATACTCTAACATATTCTAAGTATAAAGAGTTATAATATCATTTTAATCGTGATAATCTTGGGAACAAGAAGAAATGACAATTTAAATTTTTAAAATTGGACCATTTATTACCATTCTGAACCCCCATAAGTGTACTAGAGGAGCAGATGATGACTGGTTGCATTCTAGCCAGGGAGAAAATACAGTAGACATGTGACTGGAACCAACAAGATGGCGCTTGTGTGGGTTCTACACCCGGCTCAAAAAAAAGTGCTTTTTCCTTACAAGGGGCGAGTGATTTATTTTTATGCTAGCAAAACCTTCAAATCTGCGATAGTGCATTAAATGGAGGTTCTTTTGTCTTTCTCTCTATCAGTTTCTCCCTCTTTGCCTCTCCCCTTCTATTAATCGTTTTTTCCTCACCCTCTGTCATTCTCTATTCCTCTTTCTTCCTATCCACTTTTTCCCATTAAATGACACTCTCCCCATTATTCTCCTTCTTTCAGTTTTTCTCCTCGTATCTGTGTACCACATACATATTCTCAAAGGCTATTTTAATATTATAAACAAAGGATATTTGTGTGTGTTAGTGATGGGCAGAAAATAACACAACGGTTATATTGTAACTTTTGCCTTAATTTAATGGTAACAAAAGTAACAAATACAAAGTAACGGTTACTAAAGAAACGAGGTGGTTACTGAGCCTGCTGACTTGGTATCACTTATCAAGAACTAGCTACTTCAATTGTTACTTGTTATTTCTTCCGTAAGAATTCGTGAGTAACATTGTCGATCTAATACATTATCTGGGTAGATCATAGGTAGGGCTTGGAAGTTCATGCCCTAAAAAACACTGAAATATGCATGCAAATATGCTCTTAAAAACTTGAAAATATGCCAAGAAATATGCACTATTTAATTAAAACGATTGATATCCCTTTGCAGTAGACTAAGACGAGTTAGTATAAATAATAAATAAAGTTACCTTATTCCTTAGAGGTTGAAGCTGAAGTAGTCCCGCTGCTAGTATTAACTGCTAAATTGCAGTTCACAACCAACATTTTGTACAAATTTTCAACTGTAAATTTGAAATTTGAAATGTCGGATTATTAATTTTGAACAAGGGAATATCAGCAGCTAAAAATATTCGGCACAAGTCATAGGAAAATTCAGTAACACTCTACTAGCTGTTTTTGAACAGGTTATTTGTCTGCGAGTTTTCTGATTAAATTCTCCTTATGTTTTGCTGTTTTTATGTGCTGAACTATTTGAAATCTTTTCTCACTCCCTACATTTTCCCCACATGCTCTACAAAACAGTACCTGTTATCTGTAGATGTTAAATGACCCGAAAACCCTCTGTAAATTAATTAATTTTATTTTCCGCATTTGAAGAGCCTTTTAACATTTTATACGCCTAATTTAATTTGGTGGGAACCAGTTCACAATACTGTTACGTTTGAAGACCGTGGCACAACTATTGGCAAGCGTTGCTATAATCGTGCTGTTCAAAACGTTGACCTGCACTGTATCTTTGTTAATATAAACCTCTCAGATAACGCACTGATTATTCTCTACGAACATACATGTAATGAAGGGATGGAAACGGGGGATTCACTGCATGACAACATGACCCACCTCGCGAGTTGCATCAACACGTGCAATGCTACCAATATAAAAAGTATTATACACATGGAAAAAATAATAAAAACCATAAAAATCATTAAAATATGCAATATAGGGGCTATAATATTGAACTATTATGCATTTATCAAAATCAAGAAAATATGCAGTTATATGCACCATAAAATCATGTCCAAATAACTGAAAATTCCATAATTCGTGCACATAATGTAAAAGCATACATTTTTAACCCGTATGAAAAAACATGCAAATGCATGAACTTCCTAGCCCTAGTGATTATAAACTTCTGTTTACATTCCTGTTTTGGGAGCTTAGTGCACTTCAAAACGTACATTTGCAGTGAAATCTCTTAGGGAATTTATGGGTAAAATAGAGTATTTCCTTTGTCTAATTATACTTAAGTGGAAATAAATATGAAATAATCAAAAAGACGAACCTAACCTGAAGTTTGTGTTTGCGCGGCATTTCCACCAATGGTAGCAGGAATTCTTGTTTCACTGTGTACATCACAAAAACGAACATAGCACGTCTGTATAAGTATATATAAATACACTTTCTAGTCTAAAATTCCACTCCAATTCCGTTTAATTGCAAGCAGTTTTTGCAGGAAAATAGGCCAGTTTTTTGTCTTTTTAATAAGACATCATGCTATATTTGTGTTGTTCGGTGGTTGTTCAAGCGTGGTGAATGCTGTCCTTCTACAGCTTCTTTAAAGGAAACAGTTGCACACCAATTATTTTATAATTGCCTGTTGCTTAGCAACAGACGATGTAGATTACACAGGTTGAAGGCGCTTTCTTTTTGCAACTTTTGCAAGAAGTTTGAAAGTAATTTTTGTTCAAGTCGGGGGCGTAACAAAGGGTGGCTCAGCGGAACACTTACCTTAGTGCAACTTATACAAAGGTATAGTCCATTTTATAAATGAGTGGCATCACAACTAAGGTTTTCAAATCCTCTCTGCTCCCATCCTAACCACTAACCAAACCCTTCACCAGGAAACCCAGATCCCGTCCATTCCCGAGGCAATAACAAAAAGAGCCACTGTCGCGTGGGCGCGCATCAGAAATCACCAAAATGATGTATTTGCTAATATTGGCAAGGGCGAGCCAAAGCATCGAAAACATGCTAGAATTCAAATGTTCTAGACATTGCATGGCTCGCCGACTGATGCGCACCCATGCAACCCAGGCCCTAGGTCACACACTCCGGAAGAGGTCTGTGCCTCGGAAACGCCACAGGAGCTGCAACCTGGCCGCACAGGAAAACTGCGGAAAAACTGTAAATAAGTGAAGTGTATATAGTGCAGTGTGTGTAAATATGTATATACTAGCGTGTGTGTGTGTGTGTGTGTGTGTGTGTGTGTGTGTGTGTGTGTGTGTGTGTGTGTGTGTGTGTGCGTGCGTGCGTGTGATGGGACATGTGTGTGGTATGCCCAGGAGTAAGAGAGCGTATGTATCCGTGTACATAAACAAAAAAACTATCAAAAAAGAACAAACAAAAAGACTGAGAATACGCCCAAAAACTGTTCTCGGTGAGCTAAGGCTGCTCACCGTATGGGTTTTTGATGAGGCAAAAGCAAATGAGAGTACCCATGTAAATTTTGTAAATTGTATTTAATGTAAATTTTAGCCTGTAAGCCGGGCCCCTTTGTACCGGCACCAGGCAAATATTCCTGAATAAAATAACTCTGAACTCTGAACTCTAAGGTTTTCACAGCAGTAAAGAGGAATCAGCTCCTGGCACGTGACTTACTCTACGTGGGGAACACATGCTGATGTCTCTGATTGGCTAAAGCTAAATATTGTAACAGATAACAATTTGACAAATTCCCCTCCTGACAACAGTGTGACAAAAGACCACGAAGTCCAATTATTTTGTCACTTTATTTTGTTCTAAAACTGAAGCACAAAAACACAATCCTCATTTACTGTCGTTAACATAATCTAAAGTTTTTCGTGATCTTACAACTCACTGCTGTTCAGTGTTCTCGTAACCCTGACTCGCTCTTATCTGTCTTTTTTATTCTCTGTCTCGCTAACAGCTGAGTTTGACAATACAAGCACTCAACGCTCACTAAAACTGCTGCACTCCAAGACTCACTTCGACGCGACGTATCAATCTCCCAAACGTTTCCGTCGAGACATAGGTTGTTTCACGATCACTGCGCGCGCGCGCGCGCGCACACACACACACACACACACACACACACACACACACACACTCCTACTAACAGCCGTCTCCTAAAACACTCGCAACTCAAAAACCTACTCTCATCTCGCCGTCTGGCTTCCTTTTATAGATTAGAATGACGTACTACGCCGATCATTCTCGAAATTGAGCTTTTTCTAAAAGCTGTCAGAAATAAGCCGACAGTTGAGGCTTCGCGAACGCTCCGGGCACTCCTTTGTTCTACCGCGCTGATTGTTGCCAGGTACGTATTCATAGTGTGGCACGAGGCAGCACGACATTGAGCACCTTTGACGCACTTACCGCCAACTGGTGTGAGGTAGCTTGATCCAGAGTGTCCTTTGATGTGCTCCGCCCTACCGGTGTCACATTGTGAATCGATTCCTAATCAATGGAAGCGGGATACCAAGGAACTTTATTCTGGTTAATGAAGGTTGCCGCCGCACGGTCATCCCAGTAGAAATCGATTCATTATAATAGTCTATTAAAGGCAAAATAAAACCTTAATTAGGATGTAAAACCCGGTTAGCACATGCAGCATTTTTAATTAGCACGATTAAATTAATTAAATAGAGAACATAAACATATCTGAAAACAACATGCAATTATATGATTGAAATGTTGAATGTGAGGTTATTTTATTATGGATATTACCATACTGGGATAAAGCTTTCACGTCTCTCAAACGTAAATTCTGGATTATTACATTTTTCGCAGGTCGTTGCGTTAATTTAATTAAAATGATAATAGCCTGTTTTGAGAAAATCAAAAACGTGCCATGTAAAAATTAGCGCATCCTTGGAATACGCAGAATTAAATACCAAAATTGCTATTTAAGCGACTTTTTGTTTTTGAATTACGGTGTTCATAGATAACGCGCGCGCGCGCACACACACACACACACACACACACACACACACACACACACACACACACACACACACACACACACACAGTTTTTCTAAAAATGCTTTTTTTTTTATTCAAGGGGCCTCAAAACATATTTTCAGTGAAATCTCGACATGGAATTTTTGGGTGGAATACAATACTTCCTCTACTTACTGTACGTAGTAGAGAAAGTAGAAAATGCAAGCATATAAGCACAAAAATATAGCGAGGGCCTAGTAGGCCCCACGCAAGTAGCGGAGGGTAATATTTAGTTAATTTGTTGTATTTCAATGAAGGAAATTGTGAGTTGTGGATATACAACATTGTGAATATTGCAGCCAAAAGGCACGTACAAGCAGAAAAGAGTCGTGGCCACTTGTATTACGTGAGCTATATATAGATCTGGCCTTGGAACTGCTATAGTACAGGTGTCTTTGGCAGCCATTCTTATTTTCTTATTCGTTTGCACGTTTAGTTAGTAAACCTTCTCTTTTGTTTCCCAATCACGTAAATTGTTCGAGTTTTGTGGTTTTTCTTACAGGGCAAGGAACTTGCGTTGACATGACTAGAATCTCTCATTGGCAACTTTCTCTTCAACTTTTTTTTACGTTTTCTTAAGAGTGTTGTAAAGTTTATCTTTTAGGAATAAACAAAGCGTTGCATTGCACCCAACATTTCGATATCGCGATTTAAATGGAAATACATGCTTCGAGACTTTCTGAACGGCAAAGAGATCTATTCTTCTATCTACTTTACTTTAATCATAAATAATGCCAGTGATTGTAAAATGATCGATAAATTCTGGAGTCACAAAGTAGCGAGAGAATTTTACTATCACTAGTTGCATTTATTAGGACTATTTCACGAATTAAAAGGATGATGTAGCCTATAAAATGCATTTAAATGCATCGGCAGGTAATACATGCATCACCTTCCATTAGCACGGCCCACAAAATTCTCAAATTGATGCTCTAAATTTTTTTGAGATGTTGGCAATGTCAGCAGTTGGAGTATGTGCTGTTAGTTTATAACTAAGTTGAATACAAAATTTGTCAAACTGATTCCAAACACATTTCCTATTGTATTCATGTTCTGAGGTTTCACGTTTCGAATTATTTAATCTATTTCAGCACCGAAGCGAGAGTCAGCCATATTTGACATTTGAATGGCAGCTCTATCGCGTCAAATTACGTTGCGCGTTTGTTACTACAGTAATGCTCGATTCTCTAACGGCTAACCTGATCATAATATAAGAAAAGGAGAGGAGGTGCTAATGAAATTCAGAGGAGGTGAAAATGAAAATGTGATAAATTTTTCGCGAAGGAAGGTTGAAATTTACCATTGTTATGCACATGATTGGTCGATTTCAACCAACTCACGTATGAGAGGAATAGTCGAGGTAAGCATTCATCATACATTTATAATTTGGGTATCAGAAGATACAGTAGAATAACGCATTAGTCATATATTGAAAGAGCGTCGCTGTGTGGTAGCTTTGAATTTCCACGCTCCTTGTTTGATAACAAACCAAAAGGCTTATCACTTCGAAAATGCGTACTGAAGTATTTAAAGATTTATTCCAATAACAAAGAATATGTTGAAAACGGTTAACCCAAAACTCAAAACAGGTTCATTGTGTATTTTAACGGATCTACATTTTAATGCAGTAAGATTTTGTTTGTCTTACGGTTTACCAGTTATGCAAACTTAACCAAGTAAAGTAATTTACTAAGACCTGAAATATAAACAATGCAAATGTTCCTTTACTCTTAAAAAACAAAAAAATCTGATGTGTTGCACTCACATGAGTTTCTTTATTCTTCTACTAACCATTCTTACAAACTCTTATTACTATATCTTCTTCATGTTAATACAGATATCTGATGTGTTACACTCACATGACTTTCTCTACTCTTGTACTAACCATTCTTACAAACTCTTATTACTATATCTTCTTCATGTTAATACAGATATCTGATGTGTTACACTCACATGACTTTCTCTACTCTTGTACTAACCATTCTTACAAACTCTTATTACTATATCTTCTTCATGTTAATACAGATATCTGATGTGTTGCACTCACATGACTTTCTCTACTCTTGTACTAACCATTCTTACAAACTCTTATTACTATATCTTCTTCATGTTAATACAGATATCTGATGTGTTACACTCACATGACTTTCTCTACTCTTGTACTAACCATTCTTACAAACTCTTATTACTATATCTTCTTCATGTTAATACAGATATCTGATGTGTTACACTCACATGACTTTCTCTACTCTTGTACTAACCATTCTTACAAACTCTTATTACTATATCTTCTTCATGTTAATACAGATATCTGATGTGTTACTTTCACATGACTTTCTCTACTCTTGTACTAACCATTCTTACAAACTCTTATTACTATATCTTCTTCATGTTAATACAGATATCTGATGTGTTACACTCACATGACTTTCTCTACTCTTCTACTAACCATTCTTACAAACTCTTATTCCTATATCTTCTTCATGTTAATACAGATATCTGATGTGTTGCACTCACATGACTTTCTCTACTCTTGTACTAACCATTCTTACAAACTCTTATTACTATATCTTCTTCATGTTAATACAGATATCTGATGTGTTACTTTCACATGACTTTCTCTACTCTTGTACTAACCATTCTTACAAACTCTTATTACTATATCTTCTTCATGTTAATACAGATATCTGATGTGTTACACTCACATGAATTTCTCTACTCTTCTACTAACCATTCTTACAAACTCTTATTCCTATATCTTCTTCATGTTAATACAGATATCTGATGTGTTGCACTCACATGACTTTCTCTACTCTTGTACTAACCATTCTTACAAACTCTTATTACTATATCTTCTTCATGTTAATACAGATATCTGATGTGTTGCACTCACATGACTTTCTCTACTCTTGTACTAACCATTCTTACAAACTCTTATTACTATATCTTCTTCATGTTAATACAGATATCTGATGTGTTACACTCACATGACTTTCTCTACTCTTGTACTAACCATTCTTACAAACTCTTATTACTATATCTTCTTCATGTTAATACAGATATCTGATGTGTTACACTCACATGACTTTCTCTACTCTTGTACTAACCATTCTTACAAACTCTTATTACTATATCTTCTTCATGTTAATACAGATATCTGATGTGTTACACTCACATGACTTTCTCTACTCTTGTACTAACCATTCTTACAAACTCTTATTACTATATCTTCTTCATGTTAATACAGATATCTGATGTGTTACATTCACATGACTTTCTCTACTCTTGTACTAACCATTCTTACAAACTCTTATTACTATATCTTCTTCATGTTAATACAGATATCTGATGTGTTGCACTCACATGACTTTCTCTACTCTTGTACTAACCATTCTTACAAACTCTTATTACTATATCTTCTTCATGTTAATACAGATATCTGATGTGTTACACTCACATGACTTTCTCTACTCTTGTACTAACCATTCTTACAAACTCTTATTACTATATCTTCTTCATGTTAATACAGATATCTGATGTGTTACACTCACATGACTTTCTCTACTCTTGTACTAACCATTCTTACAAACTCTTATTACTATATCTTCTTCATGTTAATACAGATATCTGATGTGTTACACTCACATGACTTTCTCTACTCTTGTACTAACCATTCTTACAAACTCTTATTACTATATCTTCTTCATGTTAATACAGATATCTGATGTGTTACATTCACATGACTTTCTCTACTCTTGTACTAACCATTCTTACAAACTCTTATTACTATATCTTCTTCATGTTAATACAGATATCTGATGTGTTACACTCACATGACTTTCTCTACTCTTGTACTAACCATTCTTACAAACTCTTATTACTATATCTTCTTCATGTTAATACAGATATCTGATGTGTTACACTCACATGACTTTCTCTACTCTTGCACTAACCATTCTTACAAACTCTTATTACTATATGTTCTTCATGTTAATACAGATATCTGATGTGTTACACTCACATGACTTTCTCTACTCTTGTACTAACCATTCTTACAAACTCTTATTACTATATCTTCTTCATGTTAATACAGATATCTGATGTGTTACACTCACATGACTTTCTCTACTCTTGTACTAACCATTCTTACAAACTCTTATTACTATATCTTAGTCATATTGGTTAAGATAAACATTTGTACAAATTATCTTATTGCTTATTTCCTTGTAGCTACAAGGGGAATATTAGAATACAATAGCCTTTGAGCAATAGTCAAATCTTTTAAAGCTTTCACATTCCGTTCTCTTTGCACACTTAACATATAAAAAAGATGAACAACGATTTTCCGAAAGTGACACAAATAACAAGGAATATCTCCGAAATGGTTCACTCTACAAAAAAATTCATTTCGACATAAACTGTGTGTTTTATCAAGATCTACGGTTTTTTTTTTCTATGGTAAGATTTGGTCTATTACTTACGGTTTATGGCTTATTCAAAAGTGATCCAAAGTGCTTAAGCTATAGCCAGAAAATTCAAGATTTGCATTTCATTTCTCATACATATATGTTAAACATATGGCATTTTAATCAAAATCGTTAGAGCCATTTTTAAAAAAATCAAAATTGTCGAAAAAATTTCTATTCAAAGGGTAGTTTAGGGTAGGGCTATTTTCTTCAAAATCTTCTTGTCGCATCTTTCAAAGATACTAAATTTAAATACCAACTTTGGCCGACTTTTCGTTTTTGAATTATGCTGTCCACAGACTGACACAGACGGACCTTTTTCTAAAAATGCTTTTTTTTTTTTTTTTCAGAGGTCCTCAAAACATATATTTCCGGTGAAATCTCGACATCGAATTGTTGGGTGGAATACAATACTTCTACTTATTAGTAGAGAAAGTAAAAGGCAGAATGTACCTAAGATGTATTTAAAAATGCCTAAATGTGCAGTAAAACTGCCTGAAGTATTTAAAAATACACAACGATGCAATTAAAAACCCTAAAAATGTGCTATACCATAAAATTAACGTAAAATGAAAAAATGCCGTAACAAATACCGTTAGTTTAGCTTCTTTTACTGTGAAACAGATTCATATACATCTCATTAATGAATTAAACTTACCAAAATAAAGGCCCAAAGTCATCAGAATCCTAGCCCTATTGTTTACTATATTAGTTGATGAATTATTTTTGATGTGAACAGTGTTTTGGAGTTGATGTGAGCTCCTTGGCGGATACCAGATTTGGAAACGTCCAGTGTGGTGGTATTCATAAACAGATGAAATAATACTGCACGATTCAACGCAAACATTTGTTGAAGAGGGCCGTGACATCATGCAAAAGGACCGTGGTGGACGCTAAAGTTGTTCTGATTCGTGGAACGGCTATTTCGGTACACAGCTTGTCTCATTCGTACCGTGAAATTAGTGTTCTCTGGCCATCCACCTTCGCACATCTTTACATTTCTCCCCTGCTCGAGGACACGTCAATTTGACAAATTTCAACCATTTTATTGGACATTTTTATCACACACCTTCAACGAAATGAGTAGAGCTGTGATTTTTATATAGTATCATCTAGTAAAATATGTAGAATGGGGAAAATATGTAATATCAACATTTAATTCCAACTTATTTTCTTAGTTACAACACTGAGAACATATTTATACATTTATTTCCAGCATAGTGAACAATTATGTACTTTTCAATTTTTTGTTTGGTTTGAAAGACTGTCGCTGAGAATGTTCTTATAGAGAGACAAAGATCTTTTCACGTCACATGGTGTAACTGTGGCAAAGTTTAGGATACGTATTTTTCCTGGAGAAATATCCTCATATCATCTAGATGCCCACAATAGGAATTAACTGCTTCTATCCATGTTTCCCACCTGCTTAGTACTGGTTCCGGAGTTGCAGCTCGTAAGAGAGCACTCGTGGAGATTTTAGAAAAACCTTTTTGTTGCTGAAATTATCCTATTCACTTCTGGAAACGTTGCTGTAATATATTTGCCAACACGCTGCGGTCCGTGAGCCAAGCAGGTAAAATGGAGCATATTGGGATAGAACACTTTCAGAACAGTTACAACTTTAAGTATACAGGGTGGAAGGGAAGTCATTACATTAATTTAAACCATTGGTAGATCTCGATATTTGGAACACATTTTGTATCTTATCTTTTTGTCTCTGACCATTTCCTACGAAGATATTTTAGTTTTCTCGAAAACAAGCTGGCAACACTGCAGATTGTGTGGGTGTCACTCTCCCTAGCTCAGTACATAAACAAACACAGTAACAGCGCGTCTTGAGAACACAAATACCCTGCCTTGTTCTATGTTTACTGCGCCAGTGTAGGCCAATCACAAGTGTTAGTTCCCAAAACATTAAAGCTGTCAGACCTGTTTACATCCACATACCAGGTCAATTCTCTAACCAACCTCAACGCAACGTTGTCGACTTACCTCAAGTCTGAAAGAGCTGCTTTGGAGTATTCCTTCACATCTTTTAAGTGATTATTTCGTATCCCTGTGTGATGTACCATAATTACTACCGAAGCTATGTCAGAAACAAGTAACTCTACGCATCTTACAAGTAACAAACTGTTATCTTTGTACATTCTTGTGGAATTACGCATCCAATTTGGAACAAAACTATTTATTTTGTCAAAATCGCCTGATCAAAGAACAAAATGGCATTAGACTTTTTTGTTTGTAATGCTTCTATGAAGCAAATATTAGAATTACATCTACTAACTTCTGACGTGTCTATACTTTATGGCATAAAAATAACTACTTCCATAATAATAATAATAATAATAATAATAATAATAATAATAATAATAATAATAATAATAATAATAATAATAATAATAATAATAATAATAATAATAATAATAATAATAATAATAATAATAATAATAATAATAATAATAATAATAATAATAATAATAATAATAAAATAATGCAAAGCGTACATTGCCATTAGTTGCAAAAATCTAAGCGAAAGGTTCCCTGGCGGTGACGTTAAATGATGCAATTTAAGCGCGGTTCTTCGTGCTGCAGCTGCCGATAATCGATCACAATAAACATTTTTGTAAGGGAACAGGGCTCTTTAATCTTTACTGCCGCCTACATATCACTACCCCCACCAACGTTGCTACTTTCCTTTGATCAAATCGAAGTTTGACATTTGCTTACTGTTACACTGCGACTTGCTAAAATTCTAAGAATCTTGTTGCCATTCTAATTTTCAGAACTTTGGGCTACCTGATTCTGTTCAAGTGCATGACTTCCCAACATAACTGACTTCCAGGAATGCCTTTAGGCGTTTACTTAGGTTTTTTGGTCGACTGAATTCACCAGAAGCCTATTACATTAGCTAAGCCAGACTTACCAATTGTTTATTCGTAACACTAAAGTTCCTAGTGACATCGCAAAATCCAACCCTTGGTTTTTACGCTTCTAATGAATTCATTTTAAGAACGCAAAACGACCTCATAACACGAAACACATACGTATACATGTATATATGTATATGTTTTTTTTTTTTTTTTTTTTTTTTTGAACTCCCGGTTTTGCTACATGTGGCACCGCAGACGGTAACATGGATATATGGAATGAAGATGGAGCATCTGTGGAATAAGATGGCGAGAGAAACCAGAGAACCTGGAGGAAACCTGCTCCTCCGCCGCTTTCTGAATCACAAATTCCAATTTCGGTCTCCTGGGATGGAACCCAGGCCGGTTTGATGAGAGGCGAATGGTCTAACCACTCGGCTACGGCGCGGCCCATAGAAGAAAAAACTTCTGTAATAATACGGTCACAACTTTTTTGACGAAACTTTTTGTATCCAATAGAATTGCACGCAAAAGAAACTGCCACACTGTGATTCATTTTGGCAATTTTCTACAAATTGATCAAGATTTATTTCTCAACCTTTCGCATCATGCCAAAGGCAAAATTACACACCAGGACACAAATATGAGACAAACACGAAATAGATAAAGAACAGTTGTAATAGTTTTAATCTTTGGGTCGACTGACAGGCAGGGTTGCCAACTCGTACGATAATTATGGGGGTGTACGATAATTTGAAGGTATGATAGTTCGATATCGGCGGAGTATCACTTTCACTGGTTTGTCACTCCAGCGAAGTGAAACTAATTACAAATAACACCACTTTTGTCCTCATTGTCTGTCTCCACCCCATAGCTACTAAGTCTGCTACCCTTTATCCTCTTATTGCCAGTGTGCCCAGATCTGATAATCTCAATAAAGAAGGAAGACACTGTTCAGAAAATTGACGATCAATGTAGAAAACTCGGAATACGTGATATTCCCTGTGAAATAAAGAACATGCCTGAACCTGACAGTTTCTGGAGTACTGTTAAACATATGTCACCTTGGTGGAAATACTGATTTCAAAGAACTAGCGACCTTTGCATTATCAGAGGTTTCCTTGTCCTACAGAAGCACTTCTTGTGAAAGAGTTTTTTTTCTAAACTGGGTTTAATAAAAACCAAAGTTAGAAACAGATTGGCACTAGATACGGTAAATGAACTCATTTTGTCGTCTCAACTTATGAAAGAACGTGGTAGATCTTAAAACCTGCAAGTCACCAAGAAGATGTTAAGGTTTATCTCAACAACAAATTTGTGCAATGCTGCAACGGTTGAGGAAGCTGAACTTTCAGATGAATAGTGCGAGAAACATAAGTGCTAAAGTTGTAATATTTGTTGAGGTCATCAATCTTGTAAGTGGATATAATAAACATTATTACTCTTATATTTTCATAAGCATTATACTGATATTTTTATTGTTGTAGCGTTTGCTTTATGACGTACGATAATTTTGAATCCAAATTTATAATTTTGAGTGGCTGGTACGATAATTTTACTTTTAAATGTTGGCAACCCTGTGGACAGGAGAACTGAACTAATTTCATAACATAAAATTTCAACATACTGTTAACTGAATTTAATATTGTCTATGAAATATAGATATGTAATAACCACGGCGTAAGAGAGGGCAGATAAAGTAGTGTGAATTAGGACATGAGATATATTTTTAAGTGGAATATAAAAATGGCCGTATTGCCCTAAGGTTAGTGGGGGAAAGTTGGTAGAAACTTACTGTGTTTTCCATGGTAACATTGCGGCAGTAACGGACGCCGTTCCAGTGCCAGGGTTGAATGACGGGTGTGGCGTTGCCCATTCAATTACAGGTTAACCGCAATAAAAAAGGGTTGTAAAACAACCTCCCTTGATATCCGGGAAACGCGTAAAACAGGTGTGAATCAATTAAATTGCGGATGTTCCAGAGGGACCGGAATCGATTCTCAGGTTGAAAAAAACAGTGCCGGCGGAAAATATGTGGGCGTTTCAGTAAAATGTTTCAATGGCTGGAGTGACAAATGCAGGCTGTTAGTGCAGATAATGTGGTAATTGATGGTGTTACATGTATCCACGTCACTTGTTAATTGTTTTTTCTCTTCGCCTAAAAGTTTTCCCTCAAATATATTACTACTCGAAGTTTCCTGCATGGTCGTAGCTGAGCCACCAAATGAACAACGCCTGTCAGTATAGACGTGCAACGCGTTTATATTTCAATACCTGAGTTGTCGGCCCAGGTAGTCTGGGGTCATTAGTCTTGTTTCCAACAGGGTTATACATTACAATAATTAATGCATTAAATCTACAATTAGACGCATTTAAACTTCCTTTATCATTTCTTTCTCTGTGAGAGTGTAGGTTGTAGGTAACAAATGAGTATCTGGGTACGTAAATCCTCCATTAATTGTTATTAGTTTCGTAACAGTGATATTCCTGACCGTTCTGCTTTACCCTTTCCAACAACCTCTCCTACACTCTCAGGGAAGATAAACACGTATGGCGTGTGTGTACCACGGGTACTTGGAACTACTAACTAACCTGAAAACATACACCTCTCAGTAAGAATCACGACATAATAACTAACGGAAATTAACGGAAGCTAAAAAGAAGGGTATGGAATAGATTGGGACAACACACACAGACACACTCACGCGCGCGCACACACACACACACACACACACACACACACACACACACACACACACACACACACTTTTATAACGGAGTGGCAAAGCACAAACGTGCTGCAAAAGGAGTGTCAATATTAAGAATAAATTTAGAACACGGGTCAAAAATTGGGAACAAATAAATGAAAATTTGATTAAAATGAAAATATACATTTTTGGAAAGAAAATATTAGGTGTCTATGGAATATGTAAATGAAGATAAAAATTTAATGATGAAGATTCAATTTTATGATTTATTAAATAATGTTCTTTGTGACATTGCAACTTCTACGGAAATAATATTGGTAGATGACTTCAATGGTAGATAGGACGGAAAATTGGTAATGCTATTGTCGGACGTTATAGAGAAAATATTTTAAATAACAATAGAAGACTGTGATATGTTAGCACTACTCACTAAAATTTTTAAATGGTTTTTACCAACACAAAGATATACAGAAATTTACCAGATATCAGAATACTCTGGGTTTGAAATCTATAATTCATTATATAATTGAAAACAAGCAACAGAAATTTAAATCTGTTATGTTAGTTTATCGAGGTCCAGCATGTGGCAAACCCTTATATGGTTAGTGCTAGAGTTTCTATCCATTTCTTTTATAACCAATTATGCAATGAAGATATTTAAAATTATAAGTTACTAAGAATACCGGTATTTATTTAAGATCCTTAGAAGATGTTAGTGCTGTATATTGTGTCAGAGAAGATTAGATGAAAAACTAATAGAAAAAGACTAATACAACTGAATAATTATATAAATACCTTATTACAAATATAAAGGAAGCAGCCACAGAAGCTTTAGTTGAAAATTAAGGGTAACAACAACAAACAGATTTATTTTTTGAGTAATAATATTAAAGAAGAAATAAAGATAAAGAATTTAAAATATATCAAATGGATGAGTATGGAAGACAGAATTAAATTTTAAAAAGCAGAAGCCAAAATTGGAAAACAGGTCTCGGATGAGAAAGTAAATTTTGGCAACAAAGATGATATATTGGTGGTAAAAGGAGTACGCAATCATGGAATATTTTCAAGAACTTACAGAAAAATACCAAAAAACGGGAACCAGTTAGGATTCATTCGAATAAAGACATAGAAGGAACTTTTAAGAAGCCTTTAGAGCATTTCCACGTGTGACTAACTGACATTTGCACTACATTTTCTTCTTAAAATGTCTGTCTCATGGTCAATATAGGTGTAAAAATGTTATTTTAACGACATATGATGACAGAGAATACATTGGCGGTTGTGATAGGGAATATAAAAACCTTAAAAAGTGAAACAATTATTTAATAATGAGCGCTAAACTTTTCGTGACTAACTGACCTACAGTTGACAAAAATGTCAGAATGTAAACCAGAAGATAGAAACGACTTGATAAATGTAACTTATTCCATGGAAAATCATAAGAACATTAATCCGAAATTGGATATACAAATTCTTAAAATGACAATCCTTCTGCAAATCACACTTTCACTTGGCGAGCTGACTGAGTTAACACAGACATATCATAAATAAATATACACGCTATGCAGTAGATGAGCCATAATACACTTTGTGTCTAAAGTACAGGACACAATAATAAAGCACACTGGTAATAACTAAACCACACGTCAGCTCAATACTGCACTTTCAGAGCAGAGAAAAACAAGTCAACCGCGTGACCTTGTGTACAGCAGCTGCGTATTGCTGTTTCTGTGTGCGCAGTGAAAAAATACCGCGTAGCGGTTCACATGTTTTAGGGTTTCCCTGTACACGTTTTGAGAGTCCACCAATGTAAAAAAGAATATTTAGAAAGTGGTTTGTGTGTGTGTGTGTGTGTGTGTGTGTGTGTGTGTGTGTGTGTGTGTACGTACGTGCGTGCGTGTGCGAGAGAGAGAGGCGGGAGATTCCAAATATGCGTCACTGGATCGTTTTCAGAAAAATCTGATGTGTTGCACTCACATGACTTTGTCTACCCTTGTACTAACCATTATTACAAACTCTTATTCCTATCTTATTCGTGTTAGTTAAGATAAACATTTGTACAACTTATCTTATTGCTTACTTCCTTGTAGGTACAAGGGGAATATTAGAATACAGAAGGCTTTGTGCGATACTCAGAACTTTTGAAGCTTTGAGATTCTGTTGTCTTTGCACATTTAACATATAAAAAAAAATGAACAACGATGATCCATTTCACCAAAGTTCTAAGTTTTCCGAAACTCACACACATAACAAAGAATATCTCCGAAATGGTTCACCCTACAGGAAAATTTATTTAGACATAAATTGTGTATTTTAGCAAGCTCTATCTTTTTTGTATAGTATGATTTGGTCTATCTCTAACGGTTTAGCAGTTATGCAAAAGTCGTCCAGAGTAAATACGATTACAGGGGCTATAGCCAGAAAATTCAACGTACATTTCATTTGTCATAAAAATAGCTCAAATATATTATATTTTAATCAAAATCGTTAGAGCCATTTTCAAGAAAATCTAAATTTTCGAAAAATTTTCCATGTAAAGGGTAGTTTAGGGTTGGGCTATTTTCTTCAAAATCTTCGTGTCACATCCTTCATTAAACTTAAATACCAACTTTGGTTTTTAACCGACTTTTCGTTTTTGAGTTATGCTGTTCACAGACTGACAGACAGACACACACACACACACACACACACACACACACACACACACACACACACACACACACGCGCGCGCGCGGACCTTTTTCTAAAAATGCTTTTTTTTTGGATTCAGGGGTCTCAAAACATATATTTCCGGTGAAATCTCGACATCGGATTTTTGAGTGGAATTCAATACTTCCCCTACTTACCAGTAGAGAAAGTAAAAAGCAAAGTCATCAACCTCCCCTCTTTTCCCCCTTATTGCTGTGTTATCAAGTCACCATGCTCTGTGATAGGTACGGTGAAGGAAACGCCTCAAAAGACCCCAGGAAACGATACAAAATACACCGAAGATTTTCTTTGGCGGTATTTGTACAATAACTGCTCCCATGATAAAATGAACGCCCCGGAGCTTTACGCTAAGCGTACGTTTACAATTACTTGACTGTGACTGTAAAGTTGGTATGATACCAAAATGGCGGTCTCTCTAGAGAAACAAATGCGTGTTTGTTTATAGCCACATGGCTAGTAATAACGTTAAAACTGTCATCACCCCGAGAGTTTTATTCAGCACCAGATGCTGCAGTACCCTTATCTAAACCGACTCTGGTAATGATCATTATTATTATTACTGTTACAAATCCTCACCAGTCTCGCCTCCTCGTTATTGTTTATATATTTTCCTTAACTTTTTTTTTCTCGTCCTGAGAGGAGAGATACTGTGAGACCATTCCTTTCGTTTATGTTGTGGGAACGCATTAGAGGAAATAATAAAGAGTGTGAAAGAGAGAGAGAGAGAGAGAGAGAGAGAGAGAGAGAGAGAGAGAGAGAAACTCAGTTATTCATAACTTTTACTTTCTCTGTTACATGCATAGTTGGTAGTAAAGCTATAGCATTCCACCCAAACATTCGATACAAAGATTTGTACCGCAAATGCACACTTTGAGGTCCCTGAAACCCAAAACAAAGTTTTTAGACAAAGGTCCTCTGTGTCTGTGAACGGCATAGCTGATAAACCAGAAGTCAGTTTAATACCAAAGTTGGTATTCAAGTTTGTCTTCCAAATATGAGACACGAATGTTTTCAGGAACATCTCCCACCCCAGACCACTGCTGGCGTTGTAAAATTGTAAAAAGAAATTGTTCTTAAAAATGCCTTTTAACGATTTACCAAGATATCTCTGCAACAGGAAATAGGTTTTTATTCTTAATGGCTGACGATCTGAAGAAGTATGTGTAAACCGTGGACTACCCCAGGGTTCAGTACTGAGCCCTTTGCTGTTTTTAATAACTATAAATGATTTACCAATGCATGGAAATGAATTAACAATTATGTATGCACAGGACACCTCGTTTGTAATGAAAAAATCTTATGTGTTACACTCACATGACTTTCTCTATTCTTGTACTATCCATTCTTACAAACTCTTATTCCTATATCTTCTTCGTGTTAGTTGAGATAAAAATTTGTACAAATTATCTTATTGCTTATCTTCTTATAGGTACAAGGAGTATATGGGAATACAGTTGACTTTGAGCGATAGTTACATCTTTTAAAACTTTGAGATTCCATTCTCTTTGCACGGTTAACATATAAAAAATAAATAACGATGTTGCATTTGAGGAAAGTTTGTTTTCGGAAACTACTGACACAAATAATTTAACAAGAACTGTCTCCGAATGGTTCACTCTACAAAAATATTCGGACAGATTGTGTCTACATTTTTATATAGTAAGATTTTGTCTATCTCTTACGGTTTACGAGTTATTCAAAAGTTATCCAGAGTAAACAGGACTACAGGGGCTATAGCTAGAAAATGCATTATATACATTTCACTTGTTATAAAAATATCTCAAACATTATAATTAATCGTTACCCATTTTGAAGAAAATCAAAATTTTCAAAAAAATTTCCATGTAAAGGATAGTTTAGGGTGGAGCAATTTTGTTCAAAATCTTCGTGTTGCAACGTTGAAAACCACTGAATTTAAATACCAACTTTGGTTTCTAACCGACTTTTCGTTTTTGAGTTGTGCTGTCCACAGACTGACACACAGAAACACACAAATGGACTTATTTTTTAAATAATGCGTTTTGTAGATTCAAGGAGCCTCAAAACATATATTTCCGGTAAATCTCGACATCGAAATTTTTGGTGGAATGCAATACTTCCTCTGCTTACTATACGTAGTAGAGAAAGTAAAATTGCCTTTATGTTTTATTATCATAAAAATATTTTTATGAAATTTGATTAAAACACTGTGTGTTTACATTTTCAAGAAATAATCTCTGAAGTCCTCTTCAATTTGAACAACTTTTTTTAACTGGTAAATCTTAAGAGATGGATAAAATCTTGCTATAAAAATGTAGATCTTGTTAAAGTACAGTAGAGTAACGTTTTGGAATAAAATATGCCTTTGTTGAAGTAAATTATTATTGAAGCGTTGCGAAATTTGACGCCAGATCCGCATATTGTGTTGTTTTGAAACTGAATATTGTACAATATCAGATTGTGCACTTAATTTTTTTGAGCTGAAACATTGCAGCCATGTTACTCATTGTTTTGAAAACGATACATTTTATTCCGTGCATGTCAGATGCTTCTCTGTTACAGATCGTCACTGTGCCGTCGGCAACTGTTTATCAGAACAAAAAACAGACGTGCAGTGGAAACATCTGCAGCGTTGCTAGGATACCGGTTTCACAATATAACGGGCTTGCTATAAATGGACAGACGAGTGACTGGCCAAGTGCTTTCGAAATGCACCTGTTGACATGTCAAGGTTCATACTAAAGGTTAATATCAATTATTGCATCATATTAATAATTTATTGTATTTCCAATTTCCTTACAACCTATCTGCACAAAGTACAGGAAGTACAGTATTCCATCCAAAAATTCAGTATCGAGATTTCACCAGTAAAACATGTCTTGAAGCCCCCCTCCCAAAGATATACAAGGTGCCCCCCCCCCCACTCACACAAAAAAGCACCGACAACGCTTAAGGGACACTGGGAGTGAAATTTGAAAATTCCACATTTTTTGATAGATTTTTCTGAAATTTTTACTGTGTTTGTATTTATACGAGAATAGGATGTACACCAAATTTCATTAAAATTGGATAATTCGTTTAGGATATATAAATTATTTTATGAAATTAATATGCACATTTTCAAAATAGAGCTCGCGTCTATTAACTTTTCAAAATTCATTTATATTGGCAGAACTGATACTCTAAAACATAGGTAACAATTGCATGAAGAGATATTTCAAATACGTTTGCTGATTATGCTGTACATGTTTTTTAATAACAGAAAATTTAATCTTAAAAATTATTGATTTTTTTCATACAAAAAATATTTTTGGAATTCATGTTAATGATAGCATCAATATTGAATCA
Source organism: Tenodera sinensis (assembly GCA_030765045.1). NCBI lineage: Eukaryota > Metazoa > Arthropoda > Insecta > Mantodea > Mantidae > Tenodera > Tenodera sinensis. Next base: position 2,289,142 of record JAUKNM010000041.1, read on the forward strand.
TAGTTTTGTTTAGCTGATATTTATGAATACTTTTGGAAGTTTTCATTGAATTTGAAGCAAAACTCAGGCGCGACCTTCTTTTGGAATGTTCAGAAATGTAGTTTTGAGAAAAACAGGCTTTTGTATAGGAGCATCCTGTGTACGTTAAGGGAAGAGCAGTGGGCCGTAATGACCACATGGAGTGGGGGATATGAAAAATGTTAGCTGATCCAAATGCACAAGTGTTCCAGCAACATTTTAAGGTAAAAAAATAATTTTCCACTTTTTGACATTTTTGATCAAAATTTCACTCCCAGTGTCCCTTAATATGTTGTACGGGACAGCAAACTGATCCATTTTCAAGATTTGATTGTCCGGAAATGCACGGTTTGGACGCTGGAGAGCGTCGAAGTTTGAGATGGGTGCACGTTCACATTTCATCAACAAACCCAACATCGAGTTGTGTACATTACAAACGGGCTTCGAACTGTGTACCTCCTACGCTATTGCAGAGCCTATATTGGGGATGGTGAGCCTCATTTGTCTTTGAAGATTTTCAATCGCTCCGTGGACTCGAGCCATAAGGTCCTCCGCTGACGTTACAGGAGTGCCATGCTCTTCATACAACTCCACAGAAAATAGTCGAGAGGTGTCAAATCCTGCGACCGTGCTGGCCATGAAACTGGTCCACCTCTACCAATCCATCGATTTGAATATGCGACGTTGAAATGATTCCGCACATTCACATGAAACTGTGTTGCAGCTCATGTCGCCAATTCTGCAACTGTGTACTGATACCTATCGCACTATTAAACGTTACTCTACCGGAAACCACTGTTGCCAACAGTGAATTGGGATTTCAAACTAATTATACTCTGTTCATCAAGAGATTAGAGGAGACGTAAACAAAGACATGTGCGTTTTGAACACAGTGCGCCCTCTTGACGCTTTCGCCGTGTAAATAGTCCCTTGAAGAAATACTGTTAGTAAGGTCTGAAATGTCACTTTGTTAACAATGAACCTCCACCTTAAAGTGCTGTTGGCAGTTAACTCTGATCCCGATCTTCCAGATTTAAAACGAACTTCCCCCACAAGCTGCTTCTGGAGATTGGTTTCGAGATTGTGAGCAGGAAATGAAAAAGTATTATTGTGGACAGAGAAGATGTAAGTAGCAGTTAATTTCCATGTGCTACATGCTATTTGGATCAAGTAAATATATCCTTTTAGTAGTGTAACGTGCATATTATATCTACGCGTAGCGGTAGGTAACTGTTGCGTCATTGTGAAAGCACGTGGCCGCGGAGTGATACAAACCGGTGCTTTGTTTATATCTCCTCTAATCTCTTGATGAACAGAGTGTAGCTCATTCTAAACCACCACAAACCTGCTGTAACAGTTCCTGTCTACTTGAGCAGTTGTTTTCAGTTCATAATTGTTGCAACATTGTTTCTTCCTTTTCATCCCTGTTCGAATCGACAAAATCGAATTCATAATTTCGGATTTCATGCTATTTCTTGGTTTAGTTTTAACAATGTCCATCTGGCTATAAGTATTTCCACTTGAGCATTCCACCATGGTAACACTAGTAGCAACATTGCAACCGTTGCCAATTGGTGAAATGGTTTGAAGCCACTTGTATCTATATTTAACCACTTCACCCCAGACAGGTATCAGTGAAAGTTTAACGACCCGAAGTGTATTGAAGTGAAATTGTCCTCGAAATGTCTGTCACTTTTTGCAACAGTTGAATTATTAATTGGCAGACAAACTGGATGCACCTCAGACTAGGATGTGTTCGTCTTGCGGCAGTAATAATTCAGTTTTTTTCAATTCATGTGTATTTTCCGAATGCATATCCCAGATATGGCTGGGGATCAAAGTGCTTTTCAAAGTCTACATTTAATTTCCTTTGCACAAGATAATTACGTACAAATTTTTTCATTAGTGACTATATTAGTACAACAAGGCTAACACTTTACAGGGATCCCCAATGTTGGATTCAATACTTTGCAATAGGCATTTCCAAACATGTAAGGATGACAATTGCCTGCTTCAGCTTATTGCATCCGAGTACACAACACAACGGTGATGTCAGATGTTTATAATATGGAATACGAGCTCTGAGATTGCCAATCTCTCAAACCTGGAAACAGACTGAGACATTTGTCATTGATTTTTACCTCATTCCAGTTCGCAAGTAAGCAAAACAATGCCGAAAGACCGTCTCTTGTATATGGAAATGTTTGGATGTTAGAAATATAAGAGCTGCTAGAGTGCTGTTTGTTCTATGTTGAATGAATCAAGTAACTTTGAATAATTTTTTCCGTAAAACCACCCAAATATTTCTAAAACCCACCAGAATTCCCACTAGTCACTACATAGAAAATTTGAACACTAGACCGGTGCTCAAAAACACCAGATTTAGAGGTAAAACCACTAACTTGGCAACGCTGCTGGAAACTATACAACTAACGCAGTAGGTTGCACACCAAGCACTGTATGGAGGCATTTAGCGCATGCGCAGGAATGTTCTTACGCTCAGGTGGATAATTATAATCCGCAGTATACAGATAGGCGAAGAGTTGCCTACCTTTCGTATTAAGATCCCAAAACAAATGTTAACAAATTGTCACAACCGCTCGTTCTCGAACTTCGACGTTCTCCAGCGTCCAAAAAGTCCGGACTATTTGAAAACCGATCAGCTTGCCATCCCGCACAACATCCTAAGGGTTGTGGACGTTTTTCTTTCTTGGGACTTCTTGTATACAAAAGTGTGTGTGTGTGTGTGTGTGTGTGTGTGTGTGTGTGTGTGTGTGTGTGTGTGTGTGTGTGTGTGTGTGTGTGTGTGAACAGCATAATCCAAAAACCAAAAGTAGGTTAAATACCACTCTTGTTGTTTAAGTACGACGTCTTCCAAAGGTGCAACATTAAGATTTTTAAGAAAATTCCGCACAACAAATTACCATTTACCAGGGTAATTCTTAATCTAACGTCCGTAGCTCAAAAATTTCACGTGAACGTTGAAACACGCATGCGTACCGACTCCCGGCATCTCTTGCGCGTAAAACGATGCCATTTGCATTGGTGCTCCAGTGTGCTGTTCACAGTGTCGGTTAAACGTTTAATACGTACAATCGATGGGCCCGCCGACTGTGAAATACAGCCTGTCATTCGGTTTATGACAGCAAGGAACGTTTCATCAGCGGACATTCATCGATAGATTAGTGAACTATATGGCCCCAATGTGATAAGTGATAGCAAAGTGTGTCAGTGCACTCAAGGCCGGACGGGACCATGATGAACCACGATCAGTGATCAGCCAATACCGTGGATGAAAAGATCCATGAAGATCGGTAATTTCCAGTGGTTATCTTCACAGGCGGCAGACTTCTATGACGTCGGCATACAACGTTATGACAAATGTTTAAACAAATATGGCAGCTATATTGAAAAATAGAGAAAGAGTAAGGAATTAAATAAAAGAACCGTTTTGCAACTACGATAGTTTGATGTGTATAAAACATCGGACCTTACTATTAGCTAAGTTTATCTCTTCCAGGCTTGTAGCCCATGGCTTAGTAGGCATCGAAGATACCGACGTTTCGCCAAGTACTGCGCTTGCCATCTTCAGGATAAGATGATCCGTTTTCTGCCCTGGTCAGAGCTCGAATGCAAAATAAACAATAAGATAATTTCTGCAAATGTTTATCTCAACTAACATGAAGAAGATATAGGAATAAGAGTTTGTAAGAATGGTTAGTACAAGAGTAGAGAAAGTCATGTGACTGCAACACATCAGATTTTTACTTTCTCTACTGGTAAGTAGGGGAAGTATTGTATTCCACCTAAACATTCGATGTCGAGATTTCACCGGAAATATGTTTTGAGACCCCCTGAATCCAAAAAAAAAAAAAAAAAAAAAAAAGCATTTTTAGAAAAAGGTCCGTGTGTGTGTCTGTGTGTCAGTCTGTCAGTCTGTGGACAGCATAGTTCAAAAACGAAAAGTCGGTTAAAAACCAAAGTTGGTATTTAAGTTTAATGTCTTTCAAGGATGCGACACGAAGATTTTGAACAAAATAGCCCCACCCTAAACTACCTTTTACATGAAAAAGTTTTCGAAAAATTTTATTTTCTTGAAAATGGTTTTAACGATTTTGATTAAAATGTCATATATTTGAGATATTTTCATGACAAATGAAATGTATATCTTGAATTTTCTGGCTATAGCCCCGTAGTCGTATTTACTCTGGACGACTTTTGCATAACTAGTAAACCGTTAGAGATAGACCAAATCATACTATACACAAAATGTAGATCTTGCTAAAATACACAATTTATGGCCGAATAAATTTTGTTGTAGGGTGAACCATTTCGGAGTTATTCCTTGTTATGTGTGTGAGTTTCGGAAAACTTAGAACTTTCGTGAAATGGGTCATCGTTGTTCATTTTTTTATATGTTAAGTGTGCAAAGACAACAGAATCTCAAACATTTGACTGTCGCACAAAGCCTACTGTATTCTAACATTCCCCTTACACCTACAAGGAAATAAGCAATAAGATAATTTGTACAAATGCTTATCTCAACTAACACGAAGAAGATATAGGAATAAGAGTTTGTAAGAATGGTTAGTACAAGAGTAGAGAAAGTCATGTGAGTGCAACACATATTATTTTTTATCTTGGTGTCACAACTATGGTAGAGGCTTTACTCTGAGCAAGACACGCGCATACTCCCTGACCGAGTATGGACGTATGACACACAAAGAATTAATCCCGAAGCAAAACCTAAGAGTGAAGGAAGGGTTAGTGTTGCCTGTTAACTAGGGCTAGAGGGCTGTCGTCTTGTCAAAGGGCACGATTTATTGTCCTCAAAGCGATCAATCACGTTAATGTCACTTGGACTCAGTCAAGGACTTCGCTTGTATCAGCGCTTTGCTGCTGGAGGCGTTTCATTATCTCAGATACCAACCTATCTTCTTCTGCTAGAGGGATCACATGGCTTTCTCCCCTCATAAGTATGCCTGTGTTCCCTCTTCTGCACCTTTACCGAAATAGTTTCGTTACCATTTTCTTGTAGGTGCAAAAGGGACACAGGACATCCAAATGTTGGTCAAATCTTCAAAAGTGAGTTCTCTTACAGGTTCGAAACTTTTGCTTCGGCCACAATAACCTAGGCAATAGATACAAGTGCAACAATTATACAACACCAAGCTTCGTTTCGGTACGTTTAATGTCATTGCAGGGTTGCCAACTCGTACGATAATTATGGGGGTGTACGATAATTTAATGTTTGTACGATGGTTGTCAACCCGTACGATAATTATGGGGGCATACGATAATTTTAATGCTTGTACGATGGTTGTCAACCCGTACGATAATTATGGGAACATACGATAATTTTAATGTTTGTACGATGGTTGTCAACCCGTACGATAATTATGGGGACATACGATAATTTTAATGTTTGTACGATGGTTGTCAACCCGTACGATAATCATGGGGGCATACGATAATTTTAATGTTTGTACGATGGTTGTCAACTCGTACGATAATCATGGGGGCATACGATAATTTAAATGTTTGTACGATGGTTGTCAACCCGTACGATAATCATGGGGGCATACGATAATTTTAATGTTTGTACGATGGTTGTCAACCCGTACGATAATTATGGGGGCATACGATAATTTTAATGTTTGTACGACGGTTGTCAACTCGTACGATAATTATGGCGGCATACGATAATTTTAATGTTTGTACGATGGTTGTCAACCCGTACGATAATCATGGGGGCATACGATAATTTTAATGCTTGTACGATGGTTGTCAACCCGTACGATAATCATGGGAGCATACAATAATTTTAATGTTTGTACAATGGTTGTCAACGCGTACGATAATTATGGGGACATACGATAATTTTAATGTTTGTACGATGGTTGTCAACCCGTACGATAATTATGGGGGCATACGATAATTTTAATGCTTGTACGATGGTTGTCAACCCGTACGATAATTATGGGGGCATACGATAATTTTAATGTTTGTACGATGGTTGTCAACCCGTACGATAATTATGGGGGCATACGATAATTTTAATGCTTGTACGATGGTTGTCAACCCGTACGATAATTATGGGGGCATACGATAATTTTAATGCTTGTACGATGGTTGTCAACCCGTACGATAATTATGGGGGCATACGATAATTTTAATGTTTGTACGATGGTTGTCAACCCGTACGATAATTATGGGAACATACGATAATTTTAATGTTTGTACGATGGTTGTCAACCCGTACGATAATCATGGGGGCATACGATAATTTTAATGTTTGTACGATGGTTGTCAACTCGTACGATAATTATGGGGGCGTACGATAATTTTAATGTTTGTACGATGGTTGTCAACCCGTACGATAATCATGGGGGCATACGATAATTTTAATGTCTGTACGATGGTTGTCAACCCGTACGATAATTATGGGGGCATACGATAATTTTAATGCTTGTACGATGGTTGTCAACCCGTACGATAATTATGGGGGCATACGATAATTTTAATGTTTGTACGATGGTTGTCAACCCGTACGATAATTATGGGGGCATACGATAATTTTAATGTTTGTACGATGGTTGTCAACCCGTACGATAATTATGTGGGCATACGATAATTTTAATGTTTATACGATGGTTGTCAACCCGTACGATAATTATGGGGGCATACGATAATTTTAATGTTTGTACGATGGTTGTCAACCCGTACGATAATCATGGGGGCATACGATAATTTTAATGTTTGTACAATGGTTGTCAACCCGTACGATAATTATGGGGGTGTACGATAATTTTAATGTTTGTACGATGGTTGTCAACCCGTACGATAATTATGGGGGCATACGATAATTTTAATGCTTGTACGATGGTTGTCAACCCGTACGATAATTATGGGGGCATACGATAATTTTAATGTTTGTACGATGGTTGTCAACCCGTACGATAATTATGGGGGTATACGATAATTTTAATGCTTGTACGATGGTTGTCAACCCGTACGATAATTATGGGGACATACGATAATTTTAATGCTTGTACGATGGTTGTCAACCCGTACGATAATTATGGGGGCATACGATAATGTTAATGCTTGTACGATGGTTGTCAACCCGTAGGATAATTATGGGGGTATAGGATAATTTTAATGCTTGTACGATGGTTGTCAACCCGTACGATAATTATGGGGACATACGATAATTTTAATGCTTGTACGATGGTTGTCAACCCGTACGATAATTATGGGGGCATACGATAATTTTAATGTTTGTACGATGGTTGTCAACCCGTACGATAATTATGTGGGCATACGATAATTTTAATGTTTGTACGATGGTTGTCAACCCGTACGATAATTATGTGGGCATACGATAATTTTAATGTTTGTACGATGGTTGTCAACTCGTACGATAATTATGGGGGCATACGATAATTTTAATGTTTGTACGATGGTTGTCAACTCGTACGATAATTATGGGGGCATACGATAATTTTAATGTTTGTACGATGGTTGCCAACTCGTACGATAATTATGGGGGCATACGATAATTTTAATGTTTGTACGATGGTTGTCAACCCGTACGATAATTATGGGGGCATACGATAATTTTAATGTTTGTACGATGGTTGTCAACTCGTACGATAATTATGGGGGCATACGATAATTTTAATGCTTGTACGATGGTTGCCAACCCGTACGATAATTATGGGGGCATACGATAATTTTAATGCTTGTACGATGGTTGTCAACCCGTACGATAATTATGGGGGTGTACGATAATTTGAATGTATGATAGTTCGATATCGGCGAAATATCATTTTCACTGGTTTGTCACTCCAGCGAAGTGAAAGTAATTACAAATAACACCACTTTTGTCCTCATTGTCTGTCTCCACCCCATAGCTACTAAGTCTGCTATCCTTTATCCTCTTATTGCCAGTGTGCCCAGATCTGATAATCTCAATGAAGAAGGCACTGTTCAGAAAATTGACGATCAATGTAGAAAACTCGGAATACGTGCTATTCCGTGTGAAATAAAGAACATGTAAACATATGTCACCTTGGTGGAAATACTGATTTCAAAGAACTAGCGACCTTTGCATTATCAGAGGTTTCCTTGCCCTACAGAAGCACTTCTTGTGAAAGAGTTTTTTTTCTAAACTGGGTTTAATAAAAACCAAAGTTAGAAACAGATTGGCACTAGATACGGTAAATGAACTCATTTTGTCGTCTCAACTTATGAAAGAACGTGGTAGATCTTAAAATCTGCAAGTCACCGAGAAGATGTTAAGGTTTATCTCAACAACAAATTTGTGCAATGCTGCAACGGTTGAGGAAGCTGAACTTTCAGATGAATAGTGCGAGAAACATAAGTGCTAAAGTTGTAATATTTGTTGAGGTCATCAATCTTGTAAGTGGACATAATAAACATCATTACTCTTATATGTTCATAAGTATTATACTGATATTTTTATTGTTGTAACGTTTGCTTTATGATGCACGATAATTTTGAATCCAAATCTATAATTTTGAGTGGCCGGTACGATAATTTTACTTTTAAAAATTGGCAACCCTGCACAGGACATCCAAATGTTAGTCGAATCTTCATAAGTGAGGTCTCTTAGAAGTTCGAAGGTTTTGCTTCGGCCACAATAACCTAGGTGATAGATGCAATTGCAAGAACTATAGAACACTAAATTTCCTTTCGGTATGGTAAATGTCATTGTAAATGGCATGTCCAGGCATGGGCACGAGAGGGAAGGCAGCGATTGAACTTGCCTCACTCACCACACATTCTCCTGCCGAGTGACAAAGTTGTTTAATACAACAAGCACAGCGGTGGGTTCGTTCCACCTGCGTGTTAGTAATAATTTCTACGCTGTTTTTTTTGTTTGAGAGGTTATTTCCAGAATATTCAAGATATATCTACATTTCATTTGTGATGTTAAGCATGTTTTGTCTTAATCAAATTCGTTACAGGTATTTCTGCATTGATTAAATTGAATAATTAATTCCCTCAAAACCATAAAACAGATTGTGTTGGAATTTTGTGTGATAGTTTATAATATAAACACCCCTATGTGTGTAAAGTATTGATTTTATACCTATAAAAATCTGATGTGTTGCACTCACATGAGTTTCTCTACTCTTGTACTAATCATTCTTACAAACTCTTATTCCTATATCTTCTTCATGTTAGTTGAAACAAACATCTGTACAAATTATCTTATTGCTTATGTCCTTGTAGGTGCAAGGGGGATATGGGAATACAGTAGACTTTGTGCGATAGTCAAATCTTTTAAAGCTTTGAGATTCCGTTCTCTTTGCACACGTAACATATAAATAAATGAACGATGACCCATTTCACGAAAGTCGTAAGATTTCCGAAACTCACACACATAACAAGGAATATCTCCGAAATGGTTCACCCTACAAGAAAATTTATTGAGACATAAATTGTGTATTTAAGCAAGATCTAGACTTTCTGTGTAGTAAGATTTGGTGTATCTCTAACGATTTACCAGTTATGCAAAAGTCGTCCAGAGTAAATACGACTACAGGGGCTATAGCCAGAAAATTCAAGATATACATTTCATTTGTCATCAAAATATCTCAAACATATGGCATTTTAATCAAAATCGTTAGAGCCATTTTCAAGAAAATCAAAATTTTCGAAAAATCTTCCATGTAAAGGATAGTTTAGGGTGGGGCTATTATCTTCAAAATCTTCGTGTCGCATCCTTGAGAGACATTAAACTTAAATACCAACTTTGGTTTTTAACCGAGTTTTCGTTTTTGAGTTATGTTGTACACAGACTGACAGACTGACAGACTGACACACAGACACTCACACACACCTTTTTTTTAAAAATGCTTTTTTTTTATTCAGGGGGCCTCAAAAAATGTATTTCCGGTGAAATCTCGACATCGAATTTTTGGGTGGAATACAATACTTCCCCTACTTACCAGTAGAGAAAGTAACAATATAGAAAATTCAAAATTCAGTTCGAGGGTCACATAGCAAATACACAAATACATCTAAATGCGTTATGGGCAAACAAAATTGTTGTATACTGTACCTAAAAGAAATTCGGCATATTACAGCTGTTTATGTGTGATCTGGAAGAAAGTGCTGTGATAAAGGAAACGAAGAAGACAACCGCCGCAAGAAAGCGCTCAGATGTTCACAGTTCGCACCCCCTCCCCTCCCCCTTCCACCAGGTAGTTACACCCTTCGTTCCGCATGCCGGTCACGTTCCCCGTATAAACACAAGGGTTGCTCGTCTTCACTTGTTTTCTGACAACGTTTGAAGCTTTGTGCAAAAGAACCATCATATTTCCTGAACACCAACTTCACTGTCTTTGCTTGGTGCGTGACGACCAAAATGATTTATCTTTCGGTTCAAAAATAAAGCTCTAAACCGCTTGTTACGGTCTGTTTCAACATTTGCTGCAAATGTGTTGCATTCATAGAACATTCTCTATTCACCATAATGTACAGGAAGCATTGTATTACACACAAAAATTCAATATGGAAGTTTCACTGCAAATACATGTTTTGAGGCCCCTAAACCGGAAAACGCATTTTAACTTTCTCAACAGGAAGCATTGTATTCCGTCCAAAAATTCAATGCTGAGATTTCACCAAAAATATATGTTTTGGGACCCTCTGAATCTAAATTAATCACAATTCACAATTCATGATCTTGGAACTCAGAGCTGTCCTGTTCTGTGGTAATCTTGACTCAAAGTTCACTGTGGCAATTAATTTCTTTTCCTCGGTCAGTGCTTACTCATTGACATAGTCGAGGATTGTTGGCGACTTTTCTAGAAATACAAGTTCCTCGAACTTTCTCGCGAACAGTGGAAAGCTTCCAGGTAATGCGTGCAACGGCGTTTGTTCTAAGGCACCGATAGTCGCGTGTTACATAGCGACGTAGTGGTGTGAGGTACCTGAGCTTTAGTCTTCTTTGAGATACCTACACAGCCACCACGACAGTGCGTAGCAGAGAAAGTAACGATTGAGATAAAAGAAGGCGCAAGGCTGCCAAGACAAGCAAAATGTTAACTGGACAAACATTGCGCTAATTGCAATACGACTATTTGAATTAGCGGTAAACACTGCAGCTACCATGAGAAATTAATCACACAAAAAGGCGTAATGAAATGTAATCAAATCGTCAATTACAATTACAACGGGTAACTGCTAAATTCAAGGGTAACTATGGAATTGCATAAAAATGTTATCGCAGTAGAAAGTACAATTTTAAATTCGTGAACGTCGTGTTAAAAGCTCTACTTTTAATTCTAGTTGTCTAAAATAATATTTTCGAAGTTATAAAGGTTTTAAAGGCTTAGGATATAGAATATAAATGAAGCAGAAAAATCTGTTGAGAGAGATTAACAAGATTTTTTGCTCATAACTGTACACTATACAAGTTCTAAAGGATCGGTTGTTCAGAACGCCGAAAATGGCAAGCATCAGTTACCGTTTTGATTACAAAACGGCACTCATTGGTTTAATGGTCCCGTTTTGGGGGGTGGGTTTTATTGCTAAGGGAATTATGTCGTTATTCCTAAAACTTTGGTGCAATGCGTTAATGGTAAAATACCATTAATAACAAACATAACGCAGCTTTACTGTTACGAAATCTTTGTTATCCTGATAAATTTTGGCAGCGTAATCTGTAAAACCTCTGCATAGATATTTTGTTCTATTTAATCCTCTTTTGTTGCCCGTTTACACAGTTAAGAACCTTACTTCTATTAAAAAAATACAAAAGTACAAAGCATTAAAACGTACAGATCACAAAGGAAAGAATGACAAACGACTGTAGAGGAAGAATGTTAATGTTCAACTTCCTGGGAATTGCCTTCAGAGCTTTCCTTGCTCCTGTGCTACTGTGGAGGTTAGAAGTTCGATTTTTCCTTGTTATTTCGTTTGTGTGATGTTTCAAGGTTGTATGTAACATTAGAGATCTTGCTAGTTGCTAGGTAACCGGAGCACACACCAGACAGCGCCTACGTCGCTAAACAAATCACATTCGAGAAGTAAATTATATTTACTCCGTACCTGCTGTCCTTACAAATCGAAACAATTAACTCCGGTGTGTTTACATACATACACATGCCTTCTTTACTTAGTCTTCCAAGACGTTTCTTAGAAAAGCTTATTTTTTTATGCAGTTGATGTTTATCAGATAAGTCTTCGCACAAATAGCCATATTTTTAAAAAGTGGCTTTAAAATTCCTTATTCTTTACATGACATCGCGATAAACAAACGAATGGCGCTTTAGCACCTCTGAAACTTAAGAGATTTGAAAAGTTGAACGAATAACAACAAATATCTTGAAAATCTATAAATAGACAAAACTTATATGAGAGGACGTGTTTTTAAAATCTAAATTTATTTGTGTAGCAAACACAGTTAATTCAGAATATTTCTCGTGAAAATAATTTAAACGTACCGGATTTTAGTAAAATCTGCACCCGTTTTTTTCAGAAAATATAAATTCAGGAAACATTTTCCAACCAAAGGGTAGTTTGAGATTGGGGAGACTTCCTTCAAAATCTTCCGAAGATGCACCTTTTTCCGAAAATACTTTTCTCTGACTCGGGGCTTCGAAATCCCTGTATTGAATTTTTTAGTGGAATGCAATCTTTAAACTTTCATTTGGTCACGTGGTGGAGAAAATAAACTGGAATGCGATTTGCTGGAATTGAAATGCCATAATTTTTCCATGTCACTGAGAAACGAATGGTGCCCTAGCATGCCTGAAGATATGAAGTATTGTAAAGAATATTTCGGAAATGGTTACTGCAGAAATATTATGGCCGACTGTTTTCTTTTTCCTTTCTAAGCATAATGCCGACTTCAAAGCCTGTTAAATAGGCATATGGTATTTTATTATAATTGTTAGGCATTTTTGAGGAAATCTTCCCCATCATGCTGTACCGAAATCCCGCTGACATTTTCTGCCCTGAAATAGACCAAACAGATGAAAGGTTGGATGAAATGCGTGAAATAAAATGAAGCTAGAGGAAATTCGGGCGATGAAAGTAACCTACCCAGCATTCGCCTGGCGACCCGGGAAAACTCCCGAAAAAACCCAAGGGTTACGTAAGCTGGCCACGGGGGCCGAATCCACAACTTCCCAAATACGACTCATTCGCGCTACCGACTGCGCCACTTGATCGGTGCATATTAAGTAACTTTTAAGTTAAAATAAAATGCATTCCCTTTACTGTTTTATCAAACTTTGGTTTTAGTTGCTTTAAGGGTACAACAAAATGAAAAACGTGGTTTTCTAAACTCCCGAAGTTAGAGACTTAATTTTTTGTACAGACATTACTAGCAATTAAAGAATTGTGTACCAAATTTCATTCCAATGTCTAATACATTCCTGAAGCATTAATAAATTTATATCAATTTTATTGCGAATAATGACAATCTATCTCCGGCAACAGATATCCAACAAGAGTTAATTTTTTTAAAATTGTAATTATTATCTTTGTAACAAATAAAAGAAATGAAATGTTGATATAATGAATAGTTTTTCTTTAATTTTTTTTTTAATGGCGCACTGTCAAAACAACGCATTATTATACTAATTATTCTTTTTTTTAAAAAAGGTAGAAACAATATGAAAATTCAAAGCGGACATTGTATTTACCATATTCTGAATTATGTTGGAAAAAAAATGAGTTTAAAGCTGAAATTCAAGGCAGAGGCGCACTACACCAAAATGTGTTCCCCCGTCCCTAGGGGTTTAAAACTTCGTAGATATATTCGCAATAAAAATCTCAAAACCGATTTTTCTTACCACACAGGTTAAATTGTCACTTCGGTGTTCCCTTAATTAAACGTTGCGAAAGAACTTTTTTTTGCACTTAAACCCGTTGCCATAACGTAGTAAGAAATTCGCTACGGAATCGGATACAGAGCGCGCATTCTCCCTGTTGCCCAACGTTTGTGTATATTACATGATTTTCTACTCTATTTAAATATATATACAATCAAAGTGATCATGCATATTCTGAATCCACTCGTCGACATATACAGATACCCTTCCCATTTGGCGTACCTTTTAGTTACGAAGGAATTAGCGGTACTAGAAAATGTAAACAGATGCAGCTAGCTACCTGCTGTAATCTGGAATGTTTTGCGAAGTGTCGGCGAACGCACTTCTCTTGTTTCACAGTACTGTTGTGGTTGCCATGGTTTTGTTTTACGCCGCGACAGGATATATTAGTAGAGATTAATTGTTGTCTGTCGACATAATGGTTTCCAAGACAACGGTCCGGGATGTTGCGGTATGTTTTATGAAATGTTCTCCTTGTATATACATACTGCAACTAGAGGTAATTTGTTTAAAGTAAAAAGAAAGAGATTAAAATCTGTGCTTGCTGTGATGAATGTGTAATACATGCATCATTGTCTTGCTGAAAATAAAATGAAGTTACGCTTTGTAATGGAAAACCAGTTCCGGAAAGCATTAGTTAATTAAACTGCTTTCATTTGTTTGTTTCTTTTTCTTCTTGTTTTGGAAGCAGATGATAAATATTGTTTAATCTTGCTAGTTTTTACTTGTCTTAGGTAAACAGAGACGGAGATAGAGAGAGAGAGAGAGGGGGGGGGAACAGTAATGTGAAAGATGATAAATAGAGCTTGGAAATTGACACACAAATTACCTAACAGGACCTTTGAAAATGCCTAAAAATATATTTAAAAAAAAAAAAAAAAAAAAAAAAAGGACCTAAAGGAATGGTCTAAATTAAGTAATACATTTATGTTTCAAAGGCACAATATACTTTTGAACATGGAACTGCTTCTGTGCACTATAACTTCAACCTCAGAATATTTGCAGAAATGAATACTTTCACCAGTAGAAATTTCCCCCCTCCAAATTCAGATACAAGTGCGATCAAACATAAGATGAATGCAACTTACCCACTATTACCCTCTTGTCAAAGACATTGCACTACAAAGTAACAAAATATTTAGAGAAGGTTTAGCTGTTTCTCGCAAGACGTATACAGGATGTCCCAAAATTAGAGCGACAAACTTTGGCAGCTGATAGGTAACATTATTTTAAACACTTTTTGTTAATGAAAGTTTTTTGCTGTGGTGCTTCGTTTAAGCACTAGACGAGTTAATGTCATAGATTGCTGCCTCCCACCCAGTTTAAGTATTTACGGCAAAATCAACAATGTAAGTTAGTATTTATCTTAGTAAGGCACACAATCTTAATCCAAGAAACAAATACAGAACACACAAACATCTCATTGTTTACAGTTAATCACAGCTTCACTATTCAAAGTAAATGTTGGAACGCACGCCCATTGCGATTAACACAAAGAGTGCATCGACGTGTCCTATTCTGCCGTACTCTCGTAAAGACATCAGCCATTTCTCTGGTTTAAAAGTCTGTCGGTCTAATTTTGAATAATCTATGACATTAATTCGACTAGCACTTAAACGAAGCACCGCAGCAAAAAACTTTCCTTAACAAAAAGTGTTTAAAATAATGTTATCTATCGGCTACCAAAGTTTGTCGGTCTAATTTTGGGACAACCTGTATATACCGCGGGAGTGCGGGATCTTTAGCGCAAGTTGTGTGCCTGGACTGTTCCGTGGCGAGCGTAAATAACCTCGCAAGGAAGCAACTCACAGTGTGTCGGTTAGAAGTGCAATGCTGTGTATATGAATTGCCTTAATACACATTAATTGTACATTTCGTACATACCTAAGTTATACGATGTCGATGAAATAATTTTCCTTCCTTTATTGGAGGTAGTTCCATAAATCATTCATTGAGCCCGCACTTCTTCCCCTTCTTGTTTTTGGAGACAGTAGCGGCCCCCCCCCCCCAAAAAAAAAAAGTGAAATAAAGCTTAGGAGAGACATTTGTTTTGTTTAACAAGTTTGCAAGAAAACAAGTTGTATATTGAAATATGCAACTTTTTCATAATAGAAAGGAATTACAATGCACACCTATGTACATAAGTAGATTGACACAGGTGAAATTTCTGCGTTTATCCGTTAGAACATGTTTGAACTGCGAGAAGCTTCTTTTCACTTCGCTTGAGGTGAATGGATTTAGATGTTCATTTAAGTTATTGTTCTATTTTTTCGCCAAACGGTTCAGCATTGCATATCCATTATGTTATGTATTACACAAACTTCATGTTAATCGAGATAAACATGTGTAAAAATTATCTTGTTGCTAATTCCCTGTAGTTGTAAAGAGAATACAGTAGGCTTTAAGTGATAGTCAAATGTTTTAATATTGGTCGCTATATAATGACTTTGAATAAGTATTGCAAAATTCTCACAAATAACAATTAATATCTCCGAAATACAATACACTTCACAAAAAAGATCATTTGATATAAATTGTGTTTTAGTGAGATCTATATTTTTTGCACATTAAAATTTTGTCCATCACTTACGGTTTACCACTTATGTAAAGATTATCAAATGTAAACAGGACTACATAGGCTATAGCCAGAAAATTCAACATATATATTCCATTTGCCATTAGATATATTCAATCATATGGCATTTTAATCAAAATGTTGGAGCCATTTCTGAGAAAATGAAAATTTTTGACAACATGTTCATGCAAAGGGTGGTTTAGGGTGGAGGAATTTTCTTGAAGATCTTCCTGTCGATCCTTGAAAGATATTAAACTTAAATACGAAGTTTGGTATTTTAAGGACTATTCGTTGTTTACTTTTCGTTCTACGTATAGTAAGTGGAGGAAGAATTGTATTCCACTCAAAAATTCGATATCGAGAATTCACCGAAAATATAGGTTTTGAGGCACCTGAATTTTTTAGAAAGAGGTCTCTGTCCGCCCGCCCGCATAACTCAAAAACGAAAAGTCAGTTAAAAACCAGAGTTAGTATTTAAGTTTAATAT
The DNA here is from genome assembly GCA_030765045.1 of Tenodera sinensis. Lineage (NCBI taxonomy): Eukaryota > Metazoa > Arthropoda > Insecta > Mantodea > Mantidae > Tenodera > Tenodera sinensis. Next base: position 2,306,099 of record JAUKNM010000041.1, read on the forward strand.
CTCTTAAGAATGCGACACTAAGATTTTCAAGAAAATTCCTCCACCCTAAACTACCCTTTACATGGAAAAGTTTTCGAAAATTTTGATTTTCTTGAAAATGGCTCTAACGATTTTGATTAAAATGCCATATGTTTCAGATATTTTTTATGAAAAATGAAATGTATATCTTGAATTTTGTGGCTGTAGCCCCTTTAGTCGTATTTACTCTGGACGACTTTTGCATAACTGGTAAACCGTTAGAGATAGACCAAATTATACCATACAAAAAATGTTGTTGTTAGCTAATGCTGGATTTCTGACAATGAAGTCATTAATCCTCTTGCTCTCCAATATTTTTCACTGATGATATTGAAGAGAGCAATAGCAGTAATAGTAACCGCTTTTTAGAGAGCACCATATTTTTATGTTTTGGCGGTCACATCGCTCTCTCACAACCCCCAGAATGTCTGGAGGACCACACCTGTCGTTGGTTTACGGGTCTCACCGACCTGACCGGGAGACTTATCAAAATAAATTCACCGACCATATCCTCTGATTACCAATCAGAGGACGTATTACTTGCCATTACAGGTCAGCATGTTAGGGGTTAAGGTTTTATAGAGAAATGGAGAGGTTGGAAGAATAAAGACTCCCTAACCCTCAGGAACCCTAATAGCATCGGGGTCGGAAGAGAACAAGAGGTGACCAAGGTAAGGTCAGATAGAAAAGTTACAGTGAGGAGCAAAACACCAGTAAGTGGAAGTAATGTTCTGCTCAGCTTGGGTACCTTGTGGTCGCCATTCACATATCCCCTAGACGGAGACCCCTGAGTCAATACAAAAAATGTAGATCTTGCTAAAATACACAATTTATGTCTCAATAAATTTTCTTGTAGGGTGAACCATTTCGGAGATATTCCTTGTTATGTGTGTGAGTTTCGTAAAACTTAGAACTTTAGCGAAATGCAACAACGTTGTTCATTTTTTTATATGTTAACCGTGCAAAGAGAATGGAATCTCAAAGGTCAAAAAGATTTGACTATCGCACAAAGCCTTCTGTATTCTAATATTCCCCTTGTACCTACAAGGACATAAGCAGTAAGATAATTTGTACAAATGTTTATCTTAACTAACATGGAGATATAGGAATAAGAGTTTGTTAGAATGGTTAGTACAAGAGTAGAGAAAGTCATGTGAGTGCAACACATCAGATATCTGTATTAACATGAAGAAGATATAGTAATAAGAGTTTGTAAGAATGGTTAGTACAAGAGTAGAGAAAGTCATGTGAGTGTAACACATCAGATTTTTGCTTAATTACTATGCTGTTCACAGTCACACATAGATACACACACATCTTAAAAATATTTCCTTTTGATCTCCAAAGGTGTACTTGTGGTAAAATCCTGATATCGATTTTTTACGGTGGATTGCAACACCTCTACCTGATATATACGTGGTAGGGAGAGAGTAAAAATTAGAGAGTAGAATTACATTTGTGAATGAGTTGGAGAGGAAACCTTTATGAGAGTAATCCGCGTGAACAAGTGGAGAGGCGATTAGGTTACGGGTCTGGAAGGAAAGAAGCAAGGACAGTGGCGGGTGGGCGATAAGGCACACTTCCTAATCCTGTGAGTAACTGCCACGTACCTGACTCAGTTTACACATACCTACCTAACCTTCACAACACTCGCTAGTTTAAGGAATGAAAACTTCCGAACATGTCATACCAAATGCCGACGCAGACGTTACGAACTTTATTCTACTGATCTACAAATACAGGCTGACGATACAATAATAAATGTGGAGAAATGGTTAACAGCCAATAAACTAGTGTTAAATGGGGAAAAAAGTGATGTTGCCAATCCTTAAAAGTAAAGATATCGTACCGGCCACTCAAAATTATAGATTTGGCTTCAAAATTATCGTACATCATAAAGCAAACGCTACAACAATAAAAATATCAGTATAATACTTATGAAAATATAAGAGTAATGATGTTTATTATATCCACTTACAAGATTGATGACCTCAACAAATATTACAACTTTAGCACTTATGTTTCTCGCACTATTCATCTGAAAGTTCAGCTTCCTCAACCGTTGCAGCATTGCACAAATTTGTTGTTGAGATAAACCTTAACATCTTCTCGGTGACTTGCAGATTTTAAGATCTACCACGTTCTTTCATACGTTGAGACGACAAAATGAGTTCATTTACCGTATCTAGTGCCAATCTGTTTCTAACTTTGGTTTTTATTAAACCCAGTTTAGAAAAAACTCTTTCACAAGAAGTGCTTCTGTGGGGCAAGGAAACCACTGATAATGCAAAGGTCGCTAGTTCTTTGAAATCAGTATTTCCACCAAGGTGACATGTTTAACAGCACTCCAGAAACTGTCAGGTTCAGGCATGTTCTTTATTTCACACGGAATAGCACGTATTCCGAGTTTTCTACATTGATCGTCAATTTTCTGAACAGTGCCTGCCTTCTTCATTGAGATTATCAGATCTGGGCACACTGGCAATAACAGGATAAAGGGTAGCAGACTTAGTAGCTATGGGGTGGAGACAGACAATGAGGACAAAAGTGGTGTTATTTGTAATTAGTTTCACTTCGCTGGAGTGACAAACCAGTGAAAATGATATTTCGCCGATATCGAACTATCATACATTCAAATTATCGTACGGATTGGCAACCATGTGTACAAACTCTCAAATTATCGTATGCCCCCATAATTATCGTACGAGTTGGCAGTCCTGTACTAACAATTCTTACAAACTCTTATTCCTATATCTTCTTCATGTTAGTCGAGATAAACATTTGTACAAGTTACCTTATTACTTATTTCCTTGTAGGTAGAAGGGGAATATGAGAATACAGTAGACTTTGAGCGACAGTCAAATGTTTTAAAGTTTTGAGATTCCGTTCTCTTTGCACGGCCAAGAGATACAAAAATAAATAACGATGTTCCATTTGACGAAAGTTTGTTTTTCAAAACTCACGCAGATAACAAAGAATATTCCCGAAATTATTCACTCTACAGAAAAGTTTATTTGGACATAAATTGTGTATTTTAGTAAGATATACATTTTTTTGTACACCAAGATTTGGTCTACCTCTTACTATACAAAAAGGTACATCTTGCTAAAATACACAATTTATGCCCAAATAAAGTTTTTGTGAACTGAACCATTTTGGGGAAGTTTGGGCAAATGGAACATCGTTATTCACTTTTTTATATTAGCGGTGCAAAAAGAACGGAATTTGAAAGCTTTAAAAGATTTGAATGCCGCTCAAAGTCTACTGTATTCCCATATTCCCCTTGTACCTACAACGAAATAAGCAATAAGGTAATTTGTATAAATGTTTATCTCAACTAACACGAAGAAGATATAGTAATAAGAGTTTGTAAGAATGGTTAGTACAAGAGTAGAGAAAGTCATGTGAGTGCAACACATCAGATATCTGTATTAACATGAAGGATATATAGGAATAAGAGTTTGTAAGAATGGTTAGTACAAGAGTAGAGAAAGTCATGTGAGTGCAACACATCAGATATGTGTATTAACATGAAGAAGATATAGTAATAAGAGTTTGTAAGAATGGTTAGTACAAGAGTAGAGAAAGTCATGTGAGTGCAACACATCAGATATCTGTATTAACATGAAGAAGATATAGTAATAAGAGTTTGTAAGAATGGTTAGTACAAGAGTAGAGAAAGTCATGTGAGTGCAACATATCAGATATCTGTATTAACATGAAGAAGATATAGTAATAAGAGTTTGTAAGAATGGTTAGTACAAGAGTAGAGAAAGTCATGTGAGTGTAACACATCAGATATCTGTATTAACATGAAGAAGATATAGTAATAAGAGTTTGTAAGAATGGTTAGTACAAGAGTAGAGAAAGTCATGTGAGTGTAACACATCAGATATCTGTATTAACATGAAGAAGATATAGTAATAAGAGTTTGTATGAATGGTTAGTACAAGAGTAGAGAAAGTCATGTGAGTGCAACACATCAGATATCTGTATTAACATGAAGAAGATATAGGAATAAGAGTTTGTAAGAATGGTTAGTACAAGAGTAGAGAAAGTCATGTGAGTGCAACACATCAGATATCTGTATTAACATGAAGAAGATATAGTAATAAGAGTTTGTAAGAATGGTTAGTACAAGAGTAGAGAAAGTCATGTGAGTGCAACACATCAGATATCTGTATTAACATGAAGAAGATATAGTAATAAGAGTTTGTAAGAATGGTTAGTACAAGAGTAGAGAAAGTCATGTGAGTGTAACACATCAGATATCTGTATTAACATGAAGAAGATATAGTAATAAGAGTTTGTTAGTATGGTTAGTACAAGAGTAGAGAAAGTCATGTGAGTGCAACACATCAGATATCTGTATTAACATGAAGAAGATACAGTAATAAGAGTTTGTAAGAATGGTTAGTACAAGAGTAGAGAAAGTCATGTGAGTGCAACACATCAGATATCTGTATTAACATGAAGAAGATATAGTAATAAGAGTTTGTTAGTATGGTTAGTACAAGAGTAGAGAAAGTCATGTGAGTGCAACACATGAGATATCTGTATTAACATGAAGAAGATATAGTAATAAGAGTTTGTAAGAATGGTTAGTACAAGAGTAGAGAAAGTCATGTGAGTGTAACACATCAGATATCTGTATTAACATGAAGAAGATATAGTAATAAGAGTTTGTAAGAATGGTTAGCACAAGAGTAGAGAAAGTCATGTGAGTGTAACACATCAGATATCTGTATTAACATGAAGAAGATATAGTAATAAGAGTTTGTAAGAATGGTTAGTACAAGAGTAGAGAAAGTCATGTGAGTGTAACACATCAGATATCTGTATTAACATGAAGAAGATATAGTAATAAGAGTTTGTTAGTATGTTTAGTACAAGAGTAGAGAAAGTCATGTGAGTGTAACACATCAGATATCTGTATTAACATGAAGAAGATATAGTAATAAGAGTTTGTAAGAATGGTTAGGACAAGAGTAGAGAAAGTCATGTGAGTGCAACACATCAGATATCTGTATTAACATGAAGAAGATATAGTAATAAGAGTTTGTAAGAATGGTTAGGACAAGAGTAGAGAAAGTCATGTGAGTGTAACACATCAGATATCTGTATTAACATGAAGAAGATATAGTAATAAGAGTTTGTAAGAATGGTTAGCACAAGAGTAGAGAAAGTCATGTGAGTGTAACACATCAGATATCTGTATTAACATGAAGAAGATATAGTAATAAGAGTTTGTAAGAATGGTTAGGACAAGAGTAGAGAAAGTCATGTGAGTGTAACACATCAGATATCTGTATTAACATGAAGAAGATATAGTAATAAGAGTTTGTAAGAATGTTTAGGACAAGAGTAGAGAAAGTCATGTGAGTGTAACACATCAGATATCTGTATTAACATGAAGAAGATATAGTAATAAGAGTTTGTAAGAATGGTTAGCACAAGAGTAGAGAAAGTCATGTGAGTGTAACACATCAGATATCTGTATTAACATGAAGAAGATATAGTAATAAGAGTTTGTTAGTATGTTTAGTACAAGAGTAGAGAAAGTCATGTGAGTGTAACACATCAGATATCTGTATTAACATGAAGAAGATATAGTAATAAGAGTTTGTAAGAATGGTTAGGACAAGAGTAGAGAAAGTCATGTGAGTGCAACACATCAGATATCTGTATTAACATGAAGAAGATATAGTAATAAGAGTTTGTAAGAATGGTTAGGACAAGAGTAGAGAAAGTCATGTGAGTGTAACACATCAGATATCTGTATTAACATGAAGAAGATATAGTAATAAGAGTTTGTAAGAATGGTTAGCACAAGAGTAGAGAAAGTCATGTGAGTGTAACACATCAGATATCTGTATTAACATGAAGAAGATATAGTAATAAGAGTTTGTAAGAATGGTTAGGACAAGAGTAGAGAAAGTCATGTGAGTGTAACACATCAGATATCTGTATTAACATGAAGAAGATATAGTAATAAGAGTTTGTAAGAATGGTTAGCACAAGAGTAGAGAAAGTCATGTGAGTGTAACACATCAGATATCTGTATTAACATGAAGAAGATATAGTAATAAGAGTTTGTAAGAATGGTTAGTACAAGAGTAGAGAAAGTCATGTGAGTGTAACACATCAGATATCTGTATTAACATGAAGAAGATATAGTAATAAGAGTTTGTAAGAATGGTTAGGACAAGAGTAGAGAAAGTCATGTGAGTGTAACACATCAGATATCTGTATTAACATGAAGAAGATATAGTAATAAGAGTTTGTAAGAATGGTTAGGACAAGAGTAGAGAAAGTCATGTGAGTGTAACACATCAGATATCTGTATTAACATGAAGAAGATATAGTAATAAGAGTTTGTAAGAATGGTTAGCACAAGAGTAGAGAAAGTCATGTGAGTGTAACACATCAGATATCTGTATTAACATGAAGAAGATATAGTAATAAGAGTTTGTAAGAATGGTTAGTACAAGAGTAGAGAAAGTCATGTGAGTGTAACACATCAGATATCTGTATTAACATGAAGAAGATATAGTAATAAGAGTTTGTAAGAATGGTTAGCACAAGAGTAGAGAAAGTCATGTGAGTGTAACACATCAGATATCTGTATTAACATGAAGAAGATATAGTAATAAGAGTTTGTAAGAATGGTTAGGACAAGAGTAGAGAAAGTCATGTGAGTGTAACACATCAGATATCTGTATTAACATGAAGAAGATATAGTAATAAGAGTTTGTAAGAATGGTTAGCACAAGAGTAGAGAAAGTCATGTGAGTGTAACACATCAGATATCTGTATTAACATGAAGAAGATATAGTAATAAGAGTTTGTAAGAATGGTTAGTACAAGAGTAGAGAAAGTCATGTGAGTGTAACACATCAGATATCTGTATTAACATGAAGAAGATATAGTAATAAGAGTTTGTTAGTATGTTTAGCACAAGAGTAGAGAAAGTCATGTGAGTGTAACACATCAGATATCTGTATTAACATGAAGAAGATATAGTAATAAGAGTTTGTAAGAATGGTTAGCACAAGAGTAGAGAAAGTCATGTGAGTGTAACACATCAGATATCTGTATTAACATGAAGAAGATATAGTAATAAGAGTTTGTAAGAATGGTTAGGACAAGAGTAGAGAAAGTCATGTGAGTGTAACACATCAGATATCTGTATTAACATGAAGAAGATATAGTAATAAGAGTTTGTAAGAATGGTTAGGACAAGAGTAGAGAAAGTCATGTGAGTGTAACACATCAGATATCTGTATTAACATGAAGAAGATATAGTAATAAGAGTTTGTAAGAATGGTTAGGACAAGAGTAGAGAAAGTCATGTGAGTGTAACACATCAGATATCTGTATTAACATGAAGAAGATATAGTAATAAGAGTTTGTAAGAATGGTTAGCACAAGAGTAGAGAAAGTCATGTGAGTGTAACACATCAGATATCTGTATTAACATGAAGAAGATATAGTAATAAGAGTTTGTAAGAATGGTTAGGACAAGAGTAGAGAAAGTCATGTGAGTGTAACACATCAGATATCTGTATTAACATGAAGAAGATATAGTAATAAGAGTTTGTAAGAATGGTTAGCACAAGAGTAGAGAAAGTCATGTGAGTGTAACACATCAGATATCTGTATTAACATGAAGAAGATATAGTAATAAGAGTTTGTAAGAATGGTTAGTACAAGAGTAGAGAAAGTCATGTGAGTGTAACACATCAGATATCTGTATTAACATGAAGAAGATATAGTAATAAGAGTTTGTAAGAATGGTTAGGACAAGAGTAGAGAAAGTCATGTGAGTGTAACACATCAGATATCTGTATTAACATGAAGAAGATATAGTAATAAGAGTTTGTAAGAATGGTTAGGACAAGAGTAGAGAAAGTCATGTGAGTGTAACACATCAGATATCTGTATTAACATGAAGAAGATATAGTAATAAGAGTTTGTAAGAATGGTTAGCACAAGAGTAGAGAAAGTCATGTGAGTGTAACACATCAGATATCTGTATTAACATGAAGAAGATATAGTAATAAGAGTTTGTAAGAATGGTTAGTACAAGAGTAGAGAAAGTCATGTGAGTGTAACACATCAGATATCTGTATTAACATGAAGAAGATATAGTAATAAGAGTTTGTAAGAATGGTTAGCACAAGAGTAGAGAAAGTCATGTGAGTGTAACACATCAGATATCTGTATTAACATGAAGAAGATATAGTAATAAGAGTTTGTAAGAATGGTTAGGACAAGAGTAGAGAAAGTCATGTGAGTGTAACACATCAGATATCTGTATTAACATGAAGAAGATATAGTAATAAGAGTTTGTAAGAATGGTTAGCACAAGAGTAGAGAAAGTCATGTGAGTGTAACACATCAGATATCTGTATTAACATGAAGAAGATATAGTAATAAGAGTTTGTAAGAATGGTTAGTACAAGAGTAGAGAAAGTCATGTGAGTGTAACACATCAGATATCTGTATTAACATGAAGAAGATATAGTAATAAGAGTTTGTTAGTATGTTTAGTACAAGAGTAGAGAAAGTCATGTGAGTGTAACACATCAGATATCTGTATTAACATGAAGAAGATATAGTAATAAGAGTTTGTAAGAATGGTTAGTACAAGAGTAGAGAAAGTCATGTGAGTGCAACACATCAGATATCTGTATTAACATGAAGAAGATATAGTAATAAGAGTTTGTAAGAATGGTTAGTACAAGAGTAGAGAAAGTCATGTGAGTGTAACACATCAGATATCTGTATTAACATGAAGAAGATATAGGAATAAGAGTTTGTTAGTATGTTTAGTACAAGAGTAGAGAAAGTCATGTGAGTGTAACACATCAGATATCTGTATTAACATGAAGAAGATACAGTAATAAGAGTTTGTAAGAATGGTTAGTACAAGAGTAGAGAAAGTCATGTGAGTGTAACACATCAGATATCTGTATTAACATGAAGAAGATATAGTAATAAGAGTTTGTAAGAATGGTTAGGACAAGAGTAGAGAAAGTCATGTGAGTGCAACACATCAGATATCTGTATTAACATGAAGAAGATATAGTAATAAGAGTTTGTAAGAATGGTTAGTACAAGAGTAGAGAAAGTCATGTGAGTGTAACACATCAGATATCTGTATTAACATGAAGAAGATATAGTAATAAGAGTTTGTAAGAATGGTTAGGACAAGAGTAGAGAAAGTCATGTGAGTGTAACACATCAGATATCTGTATTAACATGAAGAAGATATAGTAATAAGAGTTTGTAAGAATGGTTAGTACAAGAGTAGAGAAAGTCATGTGAGTGTAACACATCAGATATCTGTATTAACATGAAGAAGATATAGTAATAAGAGTTTGTAAGAATGGTTAGGACAAGAGTAGAGAAAGTCATGTGAGTGTAACACATCAGATATCTGTATTAACATGAAGAAGATATAGTAATAAGAGTTTGTAAGAATGGTTAGTACAAGAGTAGAGAAAGTCATGTGAGTGTAACACATCAGATATCTGTATTAACATGAAGAAGATATAGTAATAAGAGTTTGTAAGAATGGTTAGTACAAGAGTAGAGAAAGTCATGTGAGTGCAACACATCAGATATCTGTATTAACATGAAGAAGATATAGTAATAAGAGTTTGTTAGTATGTTTAGTACAAGAGTAGAGAAAGTCATGTGAGTGTAACACATCAGATATCTGTATTAACATGAAGAAGATATAGTAATAAGAGTTTGTAAGAATGGTTAGTACAAGAGTAGAGAAAGTCATGTGAGTGCAACACATCAGATATCTGTATTAACATGAAGAAGATATAGTAATAAGAGTTTGTAAGAATGGTTAGTACAAGAGTAGAGAAAGTCATGTGAGTGTAACACATCAGATATCTGTATTAACATGAAGAAGATATAGGAATAAGAGTTTGTTAGTATGTTTAGTACAAGAGTAGAGAAAGTCATGTGAGTGTAACACATCAGATATCTGTATTAACATGAAGAAGATACAGTAATAAGAGTTTGTAAGAATGGTTAGGACAAGAGTAGAGAAAGTCATGTGAGTGTAACACATCAGATTTTTTCCATAAGTTTACCTACAAGGAAATATGAATTAAAACCATTTGTACAAATGTCTACCTTGATTGTCATGGAGGAGAGAAAGGAGTAAGAGTTTTTAACAAATGTTTGTAAAAGAATGAGCAGAGAAAGTTATAAGAATGCAATGCAGACTTCAAAATTTTCACACTTATTAGTTTACACCAAAATTCATGGACTGTTTTGTCTCTTCGCTTCAGATACTGCCTTTTAGCATAAAATTGCGGATTGTCTATGAAATCCATGGAACCTCGCGCGTGCTGAGCGGGTCTCGCTAACCACTGGTTGTGAACTGAACCCTTTCACTGTGTGTTATTACAAGTTTGTAAAGAAAGGAAACGGGCAGAGGAAGATGGGACAGAAAAATGCGAGTAGAATACAGAACTTTCCTTTGTGAGTGGCACTACAGGTGTCCGCACAGAGCAAGTATGTGCTTTAACATTTAGCACCACTTAGACCAGGGATGTCCAACCTTCTCTCTTTGGTTAACCTTAGGTAATGAGCAGCTATCCCAACTCCACTCCTTCAGTCGGAGGTAGAGACAGTCAGTATCCAGTGACGGGCACAAACAGGCGATTCCATGGCAGTTTCTAGGTCATATCTTGAATTTTCTGGGAACGTCCTCAGAAGACCTCTTCGTTCTTGATTTTTTTTTTATAAATGGTATGTAAGAGACAGACAAAGCCTTATAAAAAAATCTGATGTGTTCCACTCACATGACTTTCTCTACTCTTGTACTAAACATTCTAACAAACTCTTATTCCTGTATCTTCTTCATGTTAGTTAAGATAAACATTCGTACAAATTATCTTATTGCTTATTTCCTTGTAGGTGCAAGGGGAATATTAGAATACAGAAGGCTTTGTGCGACAGTCAAATCTTTTTGACCTTTGAGATTCCGTTCTGTTTGCAGGATTAACATATAAAAAAATGAACAACGTTGTTGCATTTCGCTGAAGTTCTAAGTTTTCCGAAACTCACACACATAACAAGGAATATCTCCGAAATGGTTCACCCTACAAGAAAATTTATTGAGACATAAATTGTGTATTTTAGCAAGATCTACATTTTCTCTATATTATGATTTGGTCTATCTCTAACGGTTTACGAGTCATGCAAAAGTCGTCCAGAGTAAATATGACAACAGGGGCTATAGCCAGAAAATTCAAGATATGCATTTCATTTGTCATAAAAATGTCTCAAACATATGACATTTTAATCAAAATCGTTAGAGCCATTTTCAAGAAAATCAAAATTTTCGAAAAATGTTCCATGTAAAGGGTAGTTTAGGGTGATACTATTTTCTTCAAAATCTTCGTGTCACATCCTTGAACGACATTAAACTGAAGTACCAACTTTGGCTTTTAACTTAATTTTCGTTTTTGACTTATGCTGTCCACAGACTGACACACAAACACACACACGGACCTTTTTCTAAAAATGCTTTTTTTTTTTTGATTCAGGGGTTCTCAAAACATATTTCCGGTGAAATCTCGACATCGAATTTTTGGGTGGAATACAATACTTCCCCTACTTACCACTAGAGAAAGTAATACAAATGTGGATGTCGTTAAAACACACAGTTTATGTGAAATACTTCGTTTTTCTTTTGAGCGAACAATTTCTGAGATGTTCTTCCTTATTTGAATTTGCTTATACTTATACTTTTTTGTGACCAGATCCAGGAGACTACTTGGATGGATGCGGTCCCTAACGTTTCCCGCCTAAGCATGAGCACGAAATCTGAATCCCCAGGTATCCCCTGAAGGGTAGTCTTTTGCAAGAGCACCAAAGGCACGATATACCTGAGTAGTTCGAGGATGCGAGGAACAAATGTTCGCAAAGCGCACAACCACCGCCCAGCCGCAACGAGCTGGACATCGTCGGCTGGTACTTTTAACCCTGAAATAGATGATGGAAGTGATAGGTACAGGGAATTACGAGATAGAAGAGCAAGCACCTCAGGATTCGCCTACCGATTCACGAAAACCTCGAAATATCCATGTGAAAGTGGGCGGTCGTCAGGAATTGAACCCGACACCTCGCAAATACGAGCGCCGTAGTTTATCGCTCGGTAGGCACTGCTTCACTTCTAAACAGAATTCCATTCACAGAGCAGGCATCATGTTACTGAAGGAGAATCCTATCTGGCAGAACACACATCACGAGAGAATCAAAATAAAATGTTTGTGTCCCAGATTGAAGAGTGTGCAACCTTGGAAAAGTCGGCCAGCGCCAACACGTGAACTAATCGAATTATAAATTGGAAGAGGCGCACGCGCCAACAACGTGAACCTAGAAACTGGTAATTCTAGAAGACCCATCCTTCCTCAAACAATCAACACACTGCTAATATTTACTGTCTCTCCCTACAAAAAAGGTGGCTATAGAACCACCAGCTGTACTCTGGTGTTTAAATCAGGTCATCTTTATGTGCTTCATTTCACTTTGTACCTATGGGAGTACTCCAATCATACGGGATTTGAGATCAACCAATCATGTGCATAATAGTTTCAGATTTCAACCATTGACAGCCTTCATTCGCGAAAAACTTATCAAATTTCGTTACCAGCTCTTCTGCTTTTCAGGTTAGAGAAACAGCTGACGTAAGTTGACGCAATACAGCCGCTATTCAAATGTCAAAGATGGCTGACTCTAGCTTCGATGCTCAAATAATTGTAAGAGGGAAACCTCAGAACACAGAATACAACAGGAAATGTGTTTGGAATCAGTTTGGCACATTTTGTATTGAACGAAACTATAAATTAACAGCAGGTACTACAACTACTGACATTGCCAACACCTTAAGAACACCTGATACATAGAACGATACCAGAAAATACATGATTGCGTTTCATTACTCAATTCGAAGGTCAACACTTGAATAGCTCGTAACTTCAATTCTCACCATTCTCTCTGGGGCGACCGTCCTTAATGTCCAGAGGTGGGGCGGACTTTTGATGTTTTGGATACAACCGATGTGAAATTGATAAATGGTGAGCAACCTACAGCTTTTGCTGTTCGGTACTGTTGTTAATCAACGAAATATTTAGCTTTCACAAAGGACAGTTTTTCAACATTACAAATTGAGTGTGTTAACTGATAGCTGGGGTAGTAATTACCCCACAGTAATGGAAATAATTAAGCTTGCAATTGTCAAAGTAGTTCATAAGGCTTCTAACAGACTGCAAAAAAGCTTGTAATTACTACACAGTGAATATTGAGTTTAGTCGCCGAGTTGGAGATAGATATTAAAGTAGTTTACACCACCAGGTTGAAACCAACTAAAATACAGTACATTCGTTAAGAGTCGTAGGCTGTTTTATTTCCTGCAAACAAGGCAATTTTAATTTTCCCGCAATTAGGATACATAAACACAAAGAAAGGAAGATAGCTCCTGTTTGGAATGATGGATGTAATAGCCAAAGCCGAGTTTCTGAGCACAATAAAATACTGAAATAAATAAGAAAATAAGTATGACAAAAGACCACTAAATTAAGCAAAAACGAATATACGCAGATATGGTAATTAGTTTCACAGAACTCTTACCTGTTACAGTACACAACGAAGGTCATCCCGAGATTTTCCTGCGTTTATCAGTGAAAAATTATTTGTGTGGTGAAAATGTGAAAAGCACTACAGTTCTTCGGTCAACAAATTGTGTTTCTTCGCCAGTAAGCTTTCAGAAATTTGATATTTTATAACGGAATTTTTCTGTAGCACCTGATTCAGTTTGTCAAATGCAATTGCAGCAACTCACTGTGTTTCTGACGGCAATCTTACTGAAAGTTCTTAAATCTGAGGAAGCGAATGTACCAAGGAATTATTTCGAGCTTCCAACTGCTTTAAAATGTCAGGTACAACACGCTGCTACTTGGAACTCGGGGAATCACCGTCCGTGTCCATGATATCAATGTAGGCAATAACTGACTGACAGTTGACTGTCTACCCAATCGAAGCAGCAAGTCGTTTCTCCTTGCAGTATTATTTCACAACACCTGACTATATCCTACCATTCCTTTCTTACCAATTTAACCGAGAAAACAGTGAGTTACTCTTAAAAATCACGGATAACTGTGAAATATGCACTTTAAATTTACAGTTCTGGGGTAAAATGTACTGTTTTAATTCAACATCGTAATATAAGTAGGAAGAAGAAACATTTTCCTGCGCAATAATAATAAATAAGCACAAACATAGTAAAAACTGAACATCTAGACGTATCTTACGAAGTAAACCTTTCTGCTTAAACTTAAAGTGTGGGAAAAGTTAAGTATTTTGCTTAGAAATCTGGGCTTTAGTAATCTTTCACAACATACGAAAGCTTAATTAAGTATAAAAGATCTGATGTGTTGCACTCACATTGGGAGAGGGAAGGGGGGGGGGGGCGAGGTCCAAAAAAGACCCCCTCTATGCAGTATGTATTTTTAAACTAGGTATGCTGCGAGTGTTAAATACCAAGCTTGGTATGTAAGCAACTTTTCGTTTTTGAGTTATGCTAGTCACAGGACAGACACAGATGCACAGATCTTACTTCTAAAAATGATGTTCTTAATTTAGGGATTCTGAAAGCATACACGGTGCTTCAAAAGGTTACTGAAAAACTTAAGGAACAGAAAGAGTAGACAGAACAGAGTAACTTTGGACTAGGAACCCATGTTCCCAAACACGATCCCGAGTCAATAGCAACGATAATACGGTTAAGTTGTAATACAACGTTTGAATGGGCCAAGATACCGGACCTTGTTGGAACAAGATCCTCCGGAGTTGTTAGAAGATGTAACACTTGCTGTACGCCAGCAAGCACATTTTGATGTCAACGTGCGGCACTTCCTAGATCGCAAATATCCTGTACGTTGGATTGGAAGTCGAGGACCACTCGCATGGCCACCCAGTTCCCTGGACATAACGCCACTTGATTATTTCTTTTGTGGGCATATCAAAGCTGTGGTGTATCAGACCTCAGTGGACGACCCAGAAACACTAGTAGCCAGAATAGAGCAATTCCGCGTTTAACTATCTGACATTGACACTACATTTTCTTCTTAAAATGTCTGTCTAATGGTCAATATATGTGTAAAAATGTTATGTTAACGACATATGATGACAGAGAATACATTGGCGGTTGTGAAGGGAATATAAAAACCTTAAAAAGCGAAACAATTATTTAATAACGAGCGCTAGAGTTTTCGTAACTAACTGACATTTTTGTCAACTGTAGGTCAGTTAGCTATTTACCTTTGGCATTTGGGGAACTTATGCACATGCCTGGGGTATTGGAGCGAGTACTCCAAGGCTTTATTCGACGGTGCGATGCCTGTATTTCAGTGTTGTGGAGGTCTGTTTGAACATCTTTTGTAACCTATTGCACTGAACCCTGCGCATAAGATGCTGTATTCTGGCTTAACAGAATATCATTGGTATTGACTCGGGATCGTGTTTGGGAACATGGCTTCTAAGTCCAAAGTTACTCTATTTCGTCTACTCTTTCTGTTCCTTAAGATTTTCAGTAACCTTTTGAAGCACCCTGTATGTTTCCGGTGAAATCTATATGCTGAATTTTTGGATGTAATACAATACTTGCCCTACTTTAAGTACTGATAGCTGATAGAGAAATGAGACTTTTATCTCTGTTTCCCGAAATCCTTCTGGTGGTAAGTAAATGTGATTCTAGGAAGTGATAGATTTACAGATTTTCGAGGTTATGTTTCTGCAGCACCTGCTGTGTCATGCTCCGTACAGCCCCGGGGAGAGTAATTACATATCATCAATGCATTCCGTGTTTTCCAGGAATAAAAAAGAAGTAGCTGCAACGTCAATTATACTCCTGGGAGTTAAAAGTACAAATTAAATTAGCATAAATATTGACAATTTCGAACCGCCTGCAGAAGTTAAACCAGCTTAGATGGAATCAAGTATCACTTATCGTTAATTTTACCATGGATATTAGGTTTTAAACCCCAAATGGATACCTCCTTATTTAATAATCATATTTAAAATCTATACCCTACAAATATGGGAAAAATCTGATGTTGCACTCACATGAAGTTAGTAACCATTCTTACAAACTCTTATTCCTATATCTTCATGTTAGTTGAGATAAACATTTGTACAACTTATCTTATTGCTTATTTCCTTGTAGGTACAAGGGGAATATGGGAATGCTTTGAGCGATTGTCAAATCTTCTATGTAAAGGCATTGACATCCTATTCTCTTCGCATGGCCAAGGGTTGAAGAAATAAATAACGTATTTTTATTCTGGGAAACTAAGTATCGGAAAAGTCGAACAAATAATAAGGAAAACCTCGAAAACGGTTAATCCAAAAAATAAAATAAATTGTCTGTAAAGAGATCTTAGTATGTTTTTACTTTCTCTACTACGTACACTAAGTAGAGGAACTATTGTATTCCACCCAAAAATTCGATGTCGAGATTTCAATGGAAATATGTTTTGAGGCCCCTGAATAAAACAAAATAATAAAAATAATAATAATAATAATAATAATAATAATAATAATAATAATAATAATAATAATAATAATAATAATAATAATAATAATAATAATAATAATAATAATAATAATAATAATAATAATAATAATAATAATAATAATAATAATAATAATAATAATAATAATAATAATAATAATAATAATAATAATAATTTCATTGGAAGGTCTGTGTGTCTGTGTCAGACTGTGGACAGCATAACTCAGAAACAAAAAGTTGGTTAAAAAACAAAATTTTTATTTAAGTTGAATGTCTTTCAAGGATGCGACACGAAGATTTTGAAGAAAATTCCTCCATCCTAAACTGCCCTTTACATAGAAAATTTTTCGGATATTTTGATTTACTTGAAAATGGCTCTAACAGTTTGCATTAAAATGCCATACCTTTGACATATTTTTATGACACGAAATGTATATCGCCAATTTTCTGGCTATAGCCTACGTAGTGGTATTTACTCTAGAAGACCTTTGCATAACTGTTAAACCGTAAGAGATGGACCAAGTCTTAGTATATACAAAAAATGTAGATCTTGCTAAAACACACAATTTATGTACAAATAACTTTTTTTGTAGAGTGAACCATTTCGGAGATATTCCTTGTTATTTGTGTGAGCTTTGGAGAATTTACACTTATGTCAAATGGAACATCGTTACTAATTTTTATATGGGAAAAGTGCAAAGAGAACGGAACCTCAAAGCTGACTGTCGCACAAAACCTACTGCATTCTAACATTCCCCTTGTACCTACAAGGAAATAAGCAATAAGATAAGTTGTACAAATGTTTATCTCAACTAACACGAAGAAGATATAGGAATAAGAGTTTGTAAGAATGGTTAGTACAAGAGTAGAGAAAGTCATGTGAGTGCAAGACAACAGATTTCCTTTTATAGTTTATCGCATATACATTTCTTCTGAGTGAAAAGAACTTCACAGTGTATTTCCAGAAAATTAATGATAGACATTTTATTACCCATTTCAACACGTAGATATCGATATCAAAATTTCAATGCAATGTAATACCGCCTTTGTGTATATGTTGAAAGTGTAGTGTGTAAAGCTGAATTTTTTGACGAAAGCTAACACAAACCTAGTAGTTAGAGACAGACGTAAGCCAAGAAGTAGATCGCTTCTATTTCCTAATCTTGTTTTATGACCCATAAACTAGTTTAAAGGTAGGCGACCTTTTGCTGCTCGCTTTCACATACATTATCTAAAGCAATAAATATGTAAGTGTGTCTGAAGATTAGGCAGTATAGGAGGTCATGTGCGCAGTTTAAACAACTTGTAACTTTTTGTATATCTTGCACACACACTTGAAAGGTTTTCCACTTTAACAGTATGCTTATGTCCCCGATTGCATAACCTTTATTTACCCTCACATCAGTAAGTATTACTTTCGCCTCATTTTATCGCTCTTTTTACTTTCTCTACTGGTAAGTAGAAGTATTGTATTCCACCCAAAAATTCGATGTCGAGATTTAGAAAAAGGTCCGTGTGTGTGTCAGTCTGTCAGTCTGTGGACAGCATGACACAAAAACAAAAAGTCGGTTAAAAACCAAAGTTGGTATTTAAGTTTAATGTCTTTCAAGGATGCGACACGAAGATTTTGAAGAAAATAGCCCCACCCTAAACTACCCTTTACAATGAAACTTTTTCGAAAATTTTGATTTTCTTGAAAATGGCACTAACGATTTTGATTAAAATGTCATATGTTTGAGATATTTTGATGACAAATGAAATGTATATCTTGAATTTTCTGGCTATAGCCCCTGTAGTCGTATTTACACTGGACGACTTTTGCATAACTGGTAAACCGTTAGAGATAGACCAAATTATACTTTACAAAAAATGTAGATCTCGCTAAAATACACAATTTATGTCTCAATAAATTTTCTTATAGGGTGAACCATTTCGGAGACATTCCTCGTTATGTGTGTGAGTTGCGAAATGCAGCAACGTTGTTCAGTAGGCTTTGTGCGATAGTCAAATGTTTGAGATTGTGTTGTCTTTGCACACTTAACATATAAAAAAATGAACAACGATGATCCATTTCACGAAAGTTCTACGTTTTCCGAAACTCACACACATAACAAGGAATATCTCCGAAATGGTTCACCCTACAAGAAAATTTAGTGAGACATAAATTGTGTATTTTAGCAAGATCTACATTTTGTGTATAGTATGATTTGGTCTATCTCTAACGGTTTACCAGTTATGCAAAAGTCGTCCAGAGTAAATACGACTACAGGGGCTATAGCCAGAAAATTCAAGATATACATTTCATTTGTCATAAAAATATCTCAAACATATGACATTTTAATCAAAATCGTGAGAGCCATTTCCAAGAAAATCAAAATTTTCCAAAAATTTTCCATGTAAAGGGTAGTTTAGGGTGGGGCTATTTTCTTCAAAATCTTCGTGTCACATCCTTGAAAGACATTAAACTTAAATAACAATTTTGGTTTTTAACCGACTTTTCGTTTTTGAGCTATGCTGTCCACAGACCTACAGACACACACACGGACCTTTTTCTAAAACTGCTTTTTTTGCATTCAGGGGGTGTCAAAACATATATTTCCCTTGAAATCTCGACATCGAATTTTTGGGTGGAGTACAATACTTCCCCTACTTACCAGTAGAGAAAGTAAAAACCAAAAGTCGGTTAAAAGTCAAAGTTCGTATTTAAATTTAATGGAAAGCGACACGGTTTTTAACAAAATTCCTCCATTCTAAACGAAAAATTTTGGAAAATGTTGATTCTCTCAAAAATGGCTCTAACGATTTTGATTAAAATGCCATATGTTTAAGATATTTTTATGGCAAATGAAATGTATATTTTGATCTTTGTAGTTATAGCCTATGTGGTCCTGTTTACTCTGGATGACTTTTGCATAGAAGAGAAAAAAAGTTCTCGTATAGTGGAAGGAGGTGAACCCAAACACCCATCTTTCACAAAGGTTGCACATCGCTGAGCTACATTAGGCTAGTTGAAAGTTTTGCGAGAATAAAAGTTGTCATTGGTTGGAATTTAAAATTGTTGTGCACTTGATTGGTTGGTTTGAGTCAAGTCACGTGTCAGAGGAATAGTTGCCTTATTAAACCCTCTCGTGGTACTATATTTGAAGGTTGTTATTTAACATCTTTGTTTTGGGTTATGCTCACCTCAAAACATGTATTTCCGTTGAAACCTTGTTATTGAAGCTTTTATTGGAATGCAGTACTCCTATAGATGTATGATGAACGTACCTCTTTGAATGAATGTTGTAAAATTGTGTAGATGATATTGTATAGTTGGCGTGGTCCAACTTGGCAACGCTGTTGTATATAATGGTGTTCCATTGTTTGTTTTACCTTGCTACTCCTCCTCAAGACGCCGGCTATAAACTGCGAGACGCCTAGACTCGTTAAACAGCAGTGAGATTTACAAGCTCCTCACTTGAACCTTCCCTTGGGATTTTGCGATATCTCTTGCTTTTACTTTCCAACGCCTTTTACCTACGTAGTAAGTACATACATACAAGCACAACTCAACAACGAAAAGTCGCCTGCAAGCCAAACTTGGGCTTTCAGGGATTCTGCAACTGAAATTTCAATGTTCTACATTTTTACTTTCTCTACTGGCAAGTAGAAGGAAGTATTGTATTCCACCCAAAAATTCAAAGTCCATATTTCACTGGAAATATATGTTTTGAGGCCCCCTGAATGCAAAAAAAAGCATTTTTAGAAAATGGTCCGTGTGTGTGTCTGTGTGTCAGTCTGTCAGTCTGTGCACATCATAGCTCAAAAACGAAAAGTCGGTTAAAAACCAAACTTGGTATTTAAGTTTATTGTCATATTCAAGGATGCGACACGAAGATTTTGAAGAAAATAGCCCCACCCTAAACTACCCTTTACATGGAACATTTTTCGAAAATTTTGATTTTCTTGAAAATGGCTCTAACAATTTTGATTAAAATGTCATATGTTTGAGATATTTTGATGACAAATGAAATGTATATCTTGAATTTTCTGGCTATAGCCCCTGTAGTCGTATTTACTCTGGACAACTTTTGCATAACTGCTAAACTGTTAGAGATAGACCAAATCATACTATACAAAAAATGTAGATCTTGCTAAAATACACAATTTATGTCTCAATAAATTTTCGTGTAGGGTGAACCATTTCGGAGATATTCCTTGTTATGTGTGTGAGTTTTGGAAAACTTAGAAGTTTCGAGAAATGGATCATCGTTGTTCATTTTTTTATATGTTAAGTGTGCAATATCAACAGAATCTCAAACCTTTAAAACATTTGACTATCGCACAAAGCCTACTGTATTCTAATATTCCCCTTGCACCTACAAGGAAATAAGCAATAAGATAATTTGTACAAATGTTTATCTCAACTAACATGAAGAACATACAGGAATAAGAGTTTGTAAGAATGGTAAGTACAAGAGTAGAGAAAGTTACGTGAGTGCAACACATCAGATTTTTATGTGTATGATATCAATACTTTCCACACCTGAGGGTGTTTATGTTATATACGACCACACAAAGTTCCAGCATAAAGTATTTTATACTTTTGAGAGAATTAATTATTCAATTTATTCACAATGCGAAAATACCTTAATATTCAAAATGCTCTCCATGTGTATCAAAAACTAAAATATCACAACAGTTGTATTGCTTTGTACACTCTAATTGCCCAACAAATACTATCAATGTCTGGCAGGAAGAAAAATAATTACTTTTTAAGTATTTTTTTTTCTTTGGTGCAGATTGAAAGTATTTTTAAAAGCTTTTTAGTGTCTCATTTTTTGAAGTTATACAAATTTACACCTTTTGAAAGCAAAGAGTGAAGATGAAGTCACAGAAATGGAGCACGTGTTGTAAGAATTCTAGGAGCATAGCACAATATTTAATGCGTATGGAGCAGATAGTGTATTAGAAAATCTTAAAGTCAAGAAAAAGCAATTTTTCTAGATAAATGCATCAAATGCTTCCCCAGATGAAGAAATCGATTGCATTCAAATCAGGAGATCTAGGAGGCCATGCAATGATCCCTACTCGACCAGTCCATATGAGCGAAAATGTATCATTCTATAAATTAGGGGCTATGTGACTGGCGCACTATCGTGTAAAAACCACCTTCGACGGACATCAGTGAAATGATGGTACTCATTTCTGAGAACTCGTAGATATGTCTCTGTATTCAGGCACGGGCGGAAGAAATAGGAACCAGTAAGATGATCATGAATTGTTCCACAACGTTGAGACAGAACCTTTTGTCCTGTTGTACTACATGAAGGTTTTCATAGACCGAGTTATGAATATTATGAAAATTCAAGATACGTAAAAATGTTTGTATCACTGTTTAGTTACTGACAAGGAAATAGGGAAGTTTAGTATGTGATCTGGCCATATAACACAGTAATTTCTGTGCTTCTTACATTACGTATTGATTTAAACATATAGAAATTATTTATTAGAACTATTAGCTATCTCCCTATCCTTAATGTATAAAATAATTTATATTACCTGTCAATGCTTCCGGTATCATGTTTGATCAATCAGTAACACTTGGTGCAGTGAAATTTTCAGTTTTCTAGAAGTTTAACATGCCTTAGGTCCGGTATTATAAACGAGGTTTAAATTATTGTAAATTTTACTTCGCATTACAAACTTTAAACTTCAGTTGAACTTTACTGGAGCTCGTTTTCCGTTTAGCTACACTTTATTGATATGTTATAAGATGGTTGCCCATATGGAAATCGAGGACGCATTTGAGCAGTTGCTAACTGATGATCAAGTTACTCAGGGTGATCACTTTGAGATGTGGAATGGCAATGAAGTATTAAAAAGGTTCCAGGTTACGAAATACAGTCCTAACCTTGCTAAGTAAAATCTTAAACTCGATACAGAATGCAACGATAAGGCACAAACTGTAAATCCATATATATTTTGTTATTGGATGTCTATTAAGATAACAATACATGCTTGAAAATTAAGTGTAAGTATAGAAGCTAAGGACCACGTAATGAAATTAATTCATTGTTCACGTAAACATATGATACAAGCCTTTATAAACATTGTCTGTCACGTAGCCTTCTGTATATCTATGAAAATATGTTCCATGTCGACCATCATTAACTTGAAGTAGAGAGAAAAACAAGTTTTAACTAATAATTTGTTAAACACATACAAAAATAAATCATAAGTATAATTAAGTAAATGTACATCACATTTTATTCAGTACGAAGAGAATACCAAAAAAATTGATGAGTGTATCTAAATCGGACATGGGGAAGAGGGGTGACAGCAGTGCAATCGAGTATTTACCCTCTCCACTTAGTGACACATTTTGAAGGACTGACCGGTTCTCTGAGCTAGACAGACTATAGCGGGAGGTGTGGCCTGGTAGCTAACAGCTGTGAGATCAAAACTACGATGTAGAAGAAGTGACACAATATGTCAGGTCTCCCCATGTATCATCTAAATTGTTAAAGGCGTTGCTACTGCAAACTTCACTATTTTTGTTCTAAATGATCACTTAATTTAACGGTTAACTGTTCCACTTAGTTTTCATCGTAAATGATAATTATTTCAGAACATTAACTTTTTCCTAAGTTAGCAGGTGTGCCAACATCATTTAGTTGCGTTGTAAGAACAATAAGATCGTCTTCTTTTCTCAGTGTTCAGATATACCAACAACCTTACACTTGACCAGAAGGTTATAGAACGGTGCCTGCAGATGAATGTTTGGTTCATTGGTTTAACTGAATCCCCAGTCAAACTAGGGGGGGTTAATCTGACAACGCCTGTATTCCTGCCTCAGAAGTAAGAGGTAAAATAGACGATCCTGTCCAGAAAGCACGAAACAGCTGCAGTTGATGTAAGATTTTACCATTAAGATAACGTCTCCTTGCTGGACCAACTTGAGTCAACAAATTTCAACTCCAAATTATGTTTACGTGGGGAAACTAAACACTCGACGTGCTTCTTAACGTATGATACCGCTGGTGGTTGCCCTGGCAACGCTACCGGGTGTCAAACAATAGTCCCCTACTTCTTATAGTAATTTAGTGCAAGTAAATGAAAAAAAATGAATCCAAAAAAGGCATTTTAGAAAAAGGTGCGAGCATATGTATATGTGTGTGTGAGAGAAAGAGGGACAGAGAGAGAGAGAGAGAGAGAGAGAGAGAGAGAGAGAGAGAGAGAGAGAGAGAGAGAGAGAGAGAGGAAAAACCGCATAACTTAAAAAAGAAAAATCTGATGTGCTGCACTCACATGACTTTCTCTACTCTTGTACTAACCATTCTTACAAACTCTTATTCCTATATCTTCTTCGTGTTAGTTAAGATAAACATTTGTACAAGTTATCTTACTGCTTATTTCCTTGTTGGTGCAAGGGGAATATTAGGATACAGTAGGCTATGTGCGATAGTCAAATCTTTTAAAGCTTTGAGATTCCGTTCTCTTTGCACACTTAAGATATTAAAAAAAATGAACAACGATGTTCCATTTCACGAAAGTTCCAAGTTTTCCGAAACTCACACACATAATAAGGAATATCTCCAAAATGGTTCACCCTACAAGAAAATTTATTGAGACATACATTGTGTATTTTAGCAAGATCTACATTTTTTGTACAGTAAGATTTTGTCTATCTCTAACGGTTTACCAGTTATGCAAAACTCGTCCAGAGTAAATACGACTGCAGGGGCTATAGCCAGAAAATTCAAGATATACATTTCATTTGTCATGAAAATATCTCAAACATATGACATTTTAATCAAAATCGTTAGAGCCATTTTCAAGAAAATAAAAATTTTCGAAAAAGTTTCCATGTAAAGGGTAGTTTAGAGTGGGGCTATTCTCTTCGAAATCTTCGTGTCGCATCCCTGAATGACATTAAACTTAAATACCAACTTTGGTTTTTAACCGACTTTTCGTTTTTGAGTTATGCTGTCCACAGACTGAGAGACTGACAGACACACAGAGACACACACGGACCTTTTTTTAAAAATGCTTTTTTTTTATTCAGGGGGCTTTAAAACATATATTTCAGGTGAAATCTCGACACGAATTTTTGGGTGGAATACAATACTTCCCCTACTTACCAGTAGAGAAAGTAAAAAGTCGGTAAACCACAACATCTCAAATAGTTGGTAAAGGTATGAAGCCCGGACTTACAGTACTTGCATGTACAAAGAGCGCCAAAGAAAATTTTCGGCGAATTTTGTATTGTTTCCTTGGGTCTTTTGAGACCTGAACTTTATGGCTAACCTGGGCACTCAAGTGTTCCCCTTAGATTTTAATCCCTTCAAAGACTGCCCTGCACTAGCCGATAAGTTATAGCTACCATTCATAAGAGGTCTGTCTGTATGACAAACTGAATGCACTCACTACCTCTTTCTCTTTTAGCCAATGCGGTTGAAATCGTAAACATGTATTTCGTTTCGACGTCATTTTGTAACCTGTATTGTGCTCATTAGTGAAACTATTTAACAAAATGAGTGCCACAAACTTGCACCGTGGGCTAAAGCAACCAATGAACTTATCTCTAGACCACGAATCGTTAAATTAAAACCTATTTTCTTCTTGGCAGGTATCTACAAAAAAGAAAATGTGTTTTATATATGTTGTATCATTATCCATGACTATGAAACCCAGTTTTATAGGACCTAAAGTGCCTATTTAGGAGTTAGAGACTGTTTTGGCCTATTTTATGGTAAATCAACTAAATCTTAATTTTAGTTTATGTATAAACAGCGGACAACATTGTTCCAAGCAAGGTTCAGGCTCTCTCCTTTTGGCAAGTGGAGACCGTGTTTTGTTTAAGGGTTGCTGACCATCCACTTTTAGTTTATCTTGCAACCAGGCTCAAGTTCACTCCTGTTACGTCAGTTGATGTGGAACGTTCATTCTTTATGTGACAAATGGCAGAGTTTCACGATGGAAAATATGGAAAAAGTGCTTGTTATCTATTGTGCAGCTAATTGCGGAGAAATGTGCAAATATAAAACCAAGCCATTCACAGAAACTATAAAACTAAAGTGAACTTTCAGGTGTTTTTATATTAGACTTTTTCAGATATTGACTTCATTAACTCTTTCGATTTGTTTCTTTTAACATAAATTAACCCAAAACAGCTTTAATGATTGAAATACCTTATTTTATTGATTTTGTGTGCATGCAATATATTCATGTAATTTTAGTAAGCTATTATAAAATAAAATGTTTGAATTGCTTTGACATTGACCCTCAAAGTAATTTTAGAGCCTATTTTACAACATAAACCTGGTTCAAGAAGACTGTGGCAAGATTGCAATTTGTGTGTTTTGTTTTTAAACAGATCTGCTGCAAGTTATGGTTACGGCCAACATTAAACAGTTTTTTCCCAGGTACATAATGTTCTCATTTTTCTTTTTCAGTTTGCCGAAACTTACATTTCCATTATGTAAGGTACATGTTTCTCCTAAAGTATTGCACTGAAATTTTGCACAGTTATTAAAGATACCAAAATGCATTTTTCTGTGGAACAGAATTTTGCTAAAGTTCTTAGAAGGTAAGCTATTGAGAAATACATGTGATAAAAATAATCCTAAAAATTAACAAGAATATTTTTTAAAAGATAACCAAGACGTTTAAAAATATTCTGTTCCACAAGATTTCTTATTTATTTCTATGTAATGTCTGAAAAAGAAGCTGAAAAGAATTGCTTCAGTAGTTTCCAAAAAAACTGTACCCTAATTTGATCCTGTATTTTACATATTTTAATCACCATAAATTAAATATTAAGTAATCATTTGTTTTGAAATTTTCTGGACATATTCTACATGTGGCCTTCTAACAGGGTGCAAAATTTGGTAATTCTATCTCAAACAGAAATGAAGTTATGTTAAAGTTTGTATGGGGCTGCATTTTCGCATACGTCCCCCCTTAATGTAAATTTCCATAACAGATATTTTTCTCAACTTAGTTTTTCTTGCTTTAGGAGACCTAAGAATGTATATTTCCTACAATTCCGGCGAAATATCGATATCCAATTGTTGAGTGGGACGTAATACCTGCTGAACACGCAATATTCGTGGTTAAAAAGAAGAATTAGATGACTGACGGATGAATGGAACAGTTTGCATAATTCGATTATCGTTTCAACTCCTCTGTAGGAATGAAGTGTTTCGGGAGAATCGCCCTTGTTCGGCATTTCTCCTGATCAAGCTGCGATAAGAGATTGTCAGTTGCACTCTTATTCGGTTGACAGTTGCATTATGATATCAGAAGTTGCTGGCAAGTTGTTTATATCACATGATAGTAATTAAATACATTTTAAATGTGTTCTGGACAAGTTATGCAGTCATAACTTTTACAAACACACCGACCGCCGGAGACCTCTCAAAAAACCTAGAAAGCCCCTTTTGGTTCTGCCGCTCTGATGTCACATGTTCAGAACAGTCGCGCGAGGCAGCCTGGCCTTGAGCCCCTTTGATACACATACCACCAGTGGAGTGGGGCCGCCTGGACTCGGCCGTGCTTTGTTGTGCGCCGTGGCCGGCGGCACAACATTGAGAATTAATAAACGTCAAAACTGTGTGCAAACAAATGAAAGATGTCATTTTAGATACAATTATGCATTCTACCACGGTCAGCCATATAAACCCAGCTAGAGATTTACACCTTATTTCATTTAAGTTTTTCTTATTACTGTTATTGAAATGCATGTTGTATACAGGCTGGAAGGGAAGTTATTACATTCCTTCTAATGTGTGCTTCATAAAGGCATTACAAACAAAAAATCTAATGGAATTTTGTTCTTTAATCAGCGGACTTTAAAAACAAATTATTTTTTTTGCAACTTGGATGCGTAATTCCACAAGAATGTACAAAGATAACAGTTTGTTACTTGTAAGATGCGTAGAGTAACTTATTTCTGACATAACTTCGGTAGTAATTATGGGACATCACACAGGGTTTCGAAATAATTAATCACTTAAAAGACGTGAAGGAATACTCCGAACAGCTTTTCCAGACGTGAAGTAACTCGACAACGTTGCGTTGAGGTTGGTCAGGGAATTGAACTGGTTTGTGGATGTAAACAGGTCGGCCGCTTGCAGGGTGGCGTAATGTTTTGGGAGATAACGATTGTGATTGGCCTACACTCGCACAGTAAACATGGGAGGAGACAGCAGGATATTTGTTTATGTTCTCAAGACGCACAGCTGCGGCGTTTGTTTATGTACTGGACTAGGGAAAGTGGCAACCACACAATCTGCAGTGTTGCTAGCTTGTTTTCAACAAAACTAATGGTCTGAGACAAAAACGTAAAATAGAAAATGTGTTCGAAACACCGAAATCTATCACTGGCTTAAATTAACCTAATGACTTCCCTTCCACCCTGTATGTTTATATTCTTATGTATATTGCAAACGAAGTTACAAATTAGGAGTGTGGTATACGTCAGTTGTAGCACTCCCCGAGGCTGGCGTGAATCTCAGGCTGCGGCCCGCTTGCCGTATCTTTGAAACAGCTGATCAAGAGGAACCGAACATCGACCTAGCCGAACGTGAATGACTTTCCCGCTTGGAGGAAAAACGTACGGAAATGATATCCATTGAATTGTCACTCATTATTGAAAATAAAAACGCGTAAGAAAAGACCTGCACAATATTATAATACGTTACCGAAATAATAAATGGCATATCAATATAATAAAGATTATCTCACCATATTAGATGTTAAGGAAATGCGAGAAATCAATGAGGCAAACATTGTCTCTCTTTGCAACATAATAGCTAATGAGAAATGGGTAAATGTTTTTAAAGAAGTTGACGTGAACAAAAAATGGAATAATTTTTACGTGATTTTTAATTACTACTTTGATATTGCATGCCCAAAAAGAGTAAAGAAAATAAAGAACTACACCGTGAATAAATGGATAAACAAAGATGTAACAGATGCTAAAACAAAAATGAAATATTACGATAAATACAGAAAAACAAAATAACAGACAAAGATGTGTATATAAATTTTAAAAAGTTCTATAAAATATTAATAAAAAATCTAAAAGGGAGTATTATAATAATGTAATTAATAACTCGGTTAATATCTCAAAAACAACTTGGAATGTGGTAAATAATGAATTTGGCAAAAACAAAAACAAATTAGATAACATTCAAATAAAAACAACACACAAGATAAGTAAAGCTCCCAATGTAATAAGTAACATGTTCAATGATAGTTTTATGAACATAAATAAACTAGTTGAAACTAACTTAAACACAATACCAGTTAACCACTGCAAAGTTACGAGTATTAGTAATTCAGTATATATTCCTGAAATAAGTAAAGAAGAGGTATTAAAAATTATAAATAAACTAAAAAAATCATATGGTAATGATGGGATCCCTACCATGTTACTTTAAAAAAGGTACACCCTACACGCTTGAACCATTAGTAGAATGGATAAATACCTCAATCAGTTCAGGAATTTTCCCTGATTGTTTAAAGAATGCCATCGTAAGCCCACTTCACAAGAAAGGTGACAAAGAATCTATAGATAATTACCGACCAATAACATTAGTTTCCCCATTCTCTCTCTTGCTGTCAAAAAAGTAATTGCAAAACATGGCTTTTTTTAGTGAAACACCAAGTATTAAATAATTTACAATTTGGTTTTAAAAAAGGTAAATCCACACAAGATGCAATAGTAGAAATAATAGAACATCTGATAGACTGCTTACAAAAAAAGCATCAAAATAGCTGTATATTTTTAGATTTGAGCAAAGCGTTACACTGCGTTAATCATGAAACACTATTAAATAAAATGCAACAAAATCTCCTCTAGCCTGTTCATTCTAAAGCAAATGGCAAAACTCGTAAATGCAGACCTCCTACGAAAAATTTATTATGGGTTAATATACCCACATCTTGCTTACGATATAACAGTATGGGGGCAAAGTGTAACAGTACACACAAAAAGACTATTTATATTACAAAAAAGAGTTATAGGAATAATTGTAAGATTAATTAGACAGGAATCCTGTAGAGAATACCTTAAGAAACTGAACATTTTGACATATTCATTGTACATAGTTGAGATAATTTTGCTAGCAAAAAGAACTGAAAACAGCACTAAAACAACCTGATTCATGAATACAACACTAGGAGTAACACGGATTTTCACATAAATTCCCATAGACTAGAAATTTCCACTATCTCAGTAGGATGTAATCAATATCAAGCGAACTCTCAGATATCTCATCTGCAACAAGAATCTTGGAATCCATTACTCACCAGCGAGTGAACATGAAATCCAAGTAAAGACATACCTACTGCGATTCAGATTTTGCTGGGGACATGAAAGACAGAAAAAGTACAACTGGTTTCATTGTTATGATTGGAGGAGGACCGGTCATATGGAGTTCAAGAAAACAAAGTATTGTGGCATAATCAACCACAGAAGCAGAATATGTTGCTGCTGCACACTGCTGCAAGCAAATAAAGTTTTTGAAGAATCTCATTGAAGAACTCAATATTGGAAAGTAAAAAATTGTAAAATTACAATGTAGTCAATCAAAGTTGCATTAAAATGATCAAATCTGGCCAAGCATCATGTAACGCAAATCACATTGACATAAAGTATAATTTCATACATGATGAATTAAACAATGGTTTAATTTAGAGTATTGTCCTAATGATAAACAAATTGCAGACATTTTAACAAAACCTTTGCAATCTATTAGATTCAAAGAACTATCAAACAAGTTTGTATATCCTTTGTGATACACATTCAAGTAAAAGTGTTTCTGTTAGTTAAATATTTGTTTAACTTAAATTATGTTACAATTACTCAATGTAAAAGTATTTTTTGAGGGAGTGTCTTGTGTATTGTGTGAAAGAACAATTAAGATACAACATGATTGTCTATGTTAAGGGAGTGTGCTGTGATAGTAACATACAAGACATAAAAATATGGTGCTCTAAAAAGCGGTTACTATTACTGCTATTGCTGTCTTCAATATCATCAGTGAAAAATATTGGAGAGCAAGAGGATTAATGGCTTCATTGTCTGAAATCCAGCATTAGCTAACAACAAACAAAAATCATGTTGGTAACACATCAAATTTCATATATTAGCAATGAAATAAAATGCATTGCATGTAATGGACGACAAAGATACAAAATAAGAACGCTGCTATGTACTGTAATAATAGACCCGACACTTTATCACTTTAAATATAAAATAAAATTTAAAAATATCAATAATAATAATAATAACAACAGTTTCATACAGACACATTCGCTCTTAGGCATACCAGAACTATATGTCCCATTACATGCACACACAATTTTTTTTTTTTTTTTTTTTTTTTTTCAAGTGGAGGAAAAATCCATTTACGGAGCCCCATGCGCTGGGATGGCACAGAGGGGGACTGTGAGCCTCACCCGAAGGTACTACTTCACTAAAAAACCTCCACCGGAGAGAATTCAAGGAAGCATATGTGGCAGTACTGTGAATTCATGGTGTGGGATGTGGTTAAGGACACATTTTCACTGGACACACCAAAAAATATGCGTCCCAGCTTACACATTTTCACTAGGCACACCAAAAAATATGCGTCCCAGCTTACACATTTTCACTAGGCACACCAAAAAATATGCGTCCCAGCTTACACATTTTCACTAGGCATACCAAAAAATATGCGTCCCAGCTTACACATTTTCACTCGGCACACCAAAAAATATACATCCCAGCTTACACATTTTCACTCGGCACACCAAAAAATATACATCCCAGCTTACACATTTTCACTTGGCACACCAAAAAATATGCGTCCCAGCTTACACATTTTCACTCGGCACACCAAAAAATATACATCCCAGCTTACACATTTTCACTCGGCACACCAAAAAATATACAT
This sequence comes from Tenodera sinensis, assembly GCA_030765045.1. Classification (NCBI taxonomy): domain Eukaryota; kingdom Metazoa; phylum Arthropoda; class Insecta; order Mantodea; family Mantidae; genus Tenodera; species Tenodera sinensis. Next base: position 2,337,650 of record JAUKNM010000041.1, read on the forward strand.
CCCAGCTTACACATTTTCACTCGGCACACCAAAAAATATGCATCCCAGCTTACACATTTTCACTCGGCACACCAAAAAATATACATCCCAGCTTACACATTTTCACTCGGCACACCAAAAAATATACATCCCAGCTTACACATTTTCACTCGGCACACCAAAAAATATACATCCCAGCTTACACATTTTCACTCGGCACACCAAAAAATATACATCCCAGCTTACACATTTTCACTCGGCACACCAAAAAATATGCATCCCAGCTTATGCACTCAACTATTTACATTTCACTTCACTTTGTACACTATACTACTGACTCTGTACAATATTATTCCCTGCCCATATGTGCTGAACATTTAAGTTTTCAACTTTTTTACTTTTCTTAAAGTGTCTTTGACATCATATGATTGGTCGTTGGACATTTTCACAAAATTATTTATTAGAATTTTGTTTACACAAAGGGCAACACTGTCCAATTTTTCCATTAAGGTCTTCTTTAGTGAACATTTACATTCAGTATTTTCCATATCTGATTTCATCAATCTTAAATTGCAAATTTTATGAGCTACTGAAAGCTGTTTTCCACATGTTAAAAATTTCTCCATGTAGTCTTGTACCAATAATGACATGGTATGCCACACCAACCCAACAGTAAACACAACTTTTTCAGTAGGCAAGGTTAACTTTCCTCTGTCCAAGTCTTTGACAAAGTCATATGAAGAATCTACTTCTACTTCTTTGTTTAATTGGAGCCACGAAGTACATACATTACATTTTGATCTTCGTAGAACTTGTCTACTTGCAAATCCTCCTAAATAAGTTAATATTGGTACAACATCATTGGGAATGACATCCATTTCAAAGTCTTCCAGAGAGAGAATATCAGAAAAATGACTTATATCAATATATTTGTCATAATTTTGTTGAGTAGGAATCAATTCCTTTAAGCTCACATTGCCATTTTGAGCAGCAAACAGTACAGAATTCTTGAACCTTAATTTTCTTTCATTTTCTAAAACCTGTAGGTAACTGATATAATAGTTTGCACCACTTAGTTGCCTATAGCAGCCAAAACGACCTTCCAAATTGTCACTCTGAAATTTGCTTAGCAAAATGTAATCAAATTTATATTTTTCCAATAGATATGGAATGATTTCAAGGAAAGATTCAAGCGTCGTAATCAGAGATTGAAATGTTTGAGGAGTTAAACCACTGCCTGAGTGAACAGACACTCGCCAAATTTTTAGCCAATGACACATTTTCTTTAGAAATTCAAACTGCATGTCTGATGGGCTTCTAATCGCCTCCCTGTATGGATCATTGAACCGCTTCCCCTCAAACACACTCTTAACATTAACAATTTTCCACCACTTGACAATTATGTTTAGGAAAATTACTGTCTGATTTATATCTTCAGAAACCTCAGGCAAATCTTTTGTGGCATGTTTCAAGGCAACAATGTTATTATCATTAAAAATTTTCAACACCAGGCTCACGTTCTGTTTCTGAATAGAAGATGGATATAATACTTTAGCTGAAAGTGTATGTCCATATTTAACAAGTGAATCTTTTTCTTTTTCATACATTAATTCTAAATGCCTGTACTGTGCTGACAATATATTAGAATGATCATTCATGTCAGGAAAATACAAAGTCTTATTTATATTCTTTTTTGTTTCCCAATTATTTCTAATACACTTCAGGATGTGAACAGTGTCAAACATAAAAAAGAGCCTTCGAGATGAGTCTAATGGATGACTAATGCTAGACTGCAAAGTTTTATTTGATGTCATAAGTTCATAGGCCTTCCTGTTTATCATATTGTTATCTGCTACTAGGCAAACAACTTTAAATCCTATTCTTTCTAACAAGTTCAGAATATCAAATATGAATGACTTCAACTGTTCACTTGTCATGTGAATAACCGGTATAATGGCCACAACATCTAAATATTTAGATAAAAGTGAGGAGACCATAAACACTTGTGCTGTCTTAGCACATTTTTCAGCATCATTACTACTACTGCCATAAATTTCTCCACCCTTAAATGACAGTCGAGGTTGTATATAAATCTCATCCATTATCAGTGATACCAACAGTTCATGTGGTTTTAAGTGTTTAATTCTGTTCTCCAAATATGAGCTACTTTCTAGTGACAATTCATAAGATGAAATTAATTTTTGCAAGGTACGTGGGTGTGGCAAAATCAATAAATCACATTTTCTCAAAGCATTATATGCAGATGGAGAGTGAACATAAAGTGTCGATGATAGTACCATACTTTTCTTGCCATATTGCCTGTTATTTTTTGGAGTTTGTGACAGACTCAATTGTTCTACAATAAATCTAATGTGCTCATTTTCATCATAAGCAGGCAAAGACTGTAGTAGTTCAATAGCAGAGTCCAATTTATCTTTTGTTGAAGACATTGTTACATTGCTGTTTTCAATTTCTGACATGATTTTGTCCAAAGCATTTAAAGAATTTAATTGCTTTATTGCACTTTTAGTACTAGGCAAACGAATATTATTCACATTAATTTCAATAGACAAATCTTCTTTCACAGTCAGAAAGGATTTAACACAAGGAATTCCATTGGTGGTACCCAATAAACAAATAAGAATATTTCCCTGGTCCTTAATTATTGTCCATTTACTGGAATGTATTTGTCTCGAATTTAGGTATGAAATAACATCATTCATACTATTAACTGAGTCACGTTCATTGTATTCTTTATTTGACTCAATACTTTCACGAATAGCCTGGGCCAGATTTTCATCTTCTACGTCAACCAGACGTTTAACTTTTGGAAGTGTCTTAGAACAGTAAGCTGGTGTATTTGGAAATATAGTAGGCACTGCATTTTCTCTAAGTTTTGGTATTTTCCTTTGATATTCCAACTCTTCCCCTTTTACTGTAACAACTTTATCTATTCTTATTATATAAGATTCTTCAAAATGTTTTTCACAGACCATTGGATTTTTCAATTTTGAAAAATCAGTTGGAATATTTCTTAGCCAAGCCCTACGAAGATTTTCATCTTTTGGCAGTGAGAATACTGAATGACTTTCTGCTTGACTGTCGTAATTAGTTCTACATCCAAACACACTACAACGTCGACCCATATTGTTCAATTCTTTTCTACACCTAAAACAAAACAGAAGTAGAATTACATACCTTTCAGTACCGGCATCACCATATAACAAAATAGGTTATGGATTCTTGAATAACTTCACTGAAGAATTAAGCATTTCTTAAATCACTTAAAATGACATACTATAAATGAAAATACTAATTTTAATTTAATAGTTCAACTATAACAAGTAGAACTTACGAAAACCAGGCGAAAAGCTGTTCAATTACTCAAAAGATACCGTTAAAACTTTGAGCGAATAGCACGTGTATATAATTCTCTTACTACAGCAAGAAAACTACTGCAAAACGAATTTTTATACTTTACACCGTTTACAAATAAACACAGTCACAAACACAATCACTTAACAGCATATACCACCACTAATTCACTTTCAATTAAGCAAAATTAACACGTGTTAGCAATAACTCACAACACTGGTAGCCATGTTTGTATGTTCATAGGTTCCCCTGTATCAGCTGATTGATTCGTTTCTGGGCCTTCTATACCGTGGGCCTCGTAGCACTCCCTACGTGACGTCACGAGTCCTTGTGTCAGGTCTATTATCCCAGACGCCATGGTTTCACTAGTGAAACAGACGTCATCTTAAGTGTAGTCATTAAAGGCAAAGAGAGGCAGTTAATAAACCTAACAAAACTCAACTTATGACCCATCAAGTACAGAAATTCATTTCAAGGACTGCAGCATCATCTTCCAAGAATCGTGAATCAACAATGACTCACCATAACACGTGCATTTGTTTACTTGGATTTGCAGATACACAGCGAACCTGTTTTCATCCTGCTGCTTTTCAGTTTAAACATTTTACCTAAGGCTTGCGGCTTCTCAGAGAATGTTGAAATTGTATACAGGGTGTAACAGCAGAACTCAGCTTAACCGAACTAAAGGTGTTCGTTAACCCACATTTTGATATTATCATAGTATATCATTTTAGGAAAGAAAATAACTATTCCAAATGCACGTAATAAGCTTTAATAAACGCTCTGCTGTGTTGTACAAAGTATTGTTACGAGCACTTATAATTTTAATCGACATAAACATTTGTAGAAATGGTTTTATTACATCTTTCCTTATAGGTACAACAACAGGAGAATACAGTAGACTTAACTGATAGTCAAATATTTAAGAGCTGGTCGCTATGTGATGTGTTAGAAATTCCATTCTCCTTAGAGTTAGCATATTAAAAAACAAATAGCTACTTCCTATTTGAGAAAAGCATAAGTATTTCAAAATTCAAACCAATAATAAGCAACATCTTGGAAGCGGTTATCTCCACAACAAAAGTATTCTACATGACGAATGTAATAGATAATTATATTGCAATTTTACTCGCTAAAGCATGGGTTTGGACAAAAAAAAAATGTTTGTACTATAGCTTTTGAACGGTCTAGCGTGTCAGTGGTTAACAATGAAGAGCTGGTTATTGCACAGACGAAAGCGTATTATTTCAGAACAAATTTCACCTAATATATTTTTCTCACAGGTATGGTAGTTCAGCCAGAAATTAAGATTGAAATGTTAGGTTAAACCTTGCTTTCAACTTGGCTACTCTGCAGGCTGGTATGCGTGCCGGCACACCACGGTGTTAAGAAGGGGTGGGACATGGCAGTGACGTCACTACAAACAAGTGAACACAGGCAAACGACGGTAAGGTATCTTATCATTTGGAATTTGTTTTAATTTGGCTGATTACATCAGATTAGTCTGCGTTAGATTCAGTTATTAAACTAATTTTGAATGAAGTGTTAACAATTCAATAGTGTGTTGAGAAACAAATTTCACATTCCTTTCCTAGTATACTAATGTGAAAGAGAGCTGGAGAGATTGGTAGGTACATTATCACCCACAGCAAAAGATACCAAAACTTTAAACACTATCAAAGAATGAAACAAAAAGGAAAAGTGTTAAATACTGCTGCTCATGTGTAGAGTGACATGGCAAATCTTCAAACGTTTTTCTTTTTCAAATGAGCTCGCATAAGGTAGTAGGCTCCGACACTAGCAGAACCCTGTTTACACTAGAGGTGCGCACGCGACGTTCTTTTTTTCCTAATTGCCGACACCCTACTGGCTGCACCGAGAGCACTGTCTGACATTACGGAGCGGTGTTGGGAAATACCTATCACTCTAAACACGTGTTTTTTTTTTTTATTTTTTTTTTTTTATTTTTTTTTTTTTTATTTTTAAACGAAATCTACGAATACAGATAAGAAACTCTCTTAAAGCATTTTAAATCATTCTTCTACTTTTAATTTTAGTGTATCACGTGGCTTTCATCGTATTTACAGTGACATCGGTACTGAATTTTTGGGTGGAATGTAATACTTCCTCTATTTACTGTAATTACACACTAGAAAATTTGCTGTCTTGCACTCACATGACTTTCTCTTCTTGCACAAACTATTCTTACAAACATTAACACAAATTTATATAAACACTTGTAGCAATTATCATATTGCTAATTTTCTTGTAGGTGCAAGAGGAATACAGTAGGCTTTAACCGATTGTGAAATATTTTAAGAATTTTCGCTATGTGATGACTTTGAAATTGCATTCTCTTTACATGACCAAGAGAAAAACAATAAGGACCTCCCATTCAAGAACGTTTGTATAGTATTGCAAAATGTTTACAACTAGGAGCACCTCCAAAATGGTTCACTTCATAGAAAACATCGTTTCACATAAATTGTGTGTTTTAGCAAGATCTACATTTTTTACTTTCCCTACTGGTAAGTAGGGGAAGTATTATATTCCACCCAAAAATTCGATGTCGAGATTTCACCGAAAATATATGTTTTGAGGCCCCCTGAATCAAAAAAAAAAAAAAAAAAGCATGTTTAGAAAAAGGTCCGTGTGTGTGTCTGTGTGTCAGTCTGTCAGTCTGTGGACAGCATAACTCAAAAACGAAAACTCGGTTAGAAACCAAAGTTGGTATTTAAGTTTAATGTCTTTCAAGGGTGCGACACGAAGATTTTGAAGAAAATAGCCCCACCCTAAACTACCCTTTACATGGAAACATTTTCGAAAATTTTGATTTTCTTGAAAATGACTCTAACGATTTTGACTAAAATGTCATATGTTTGAGATATTTTTATGACAAATGAAATGTATATCTTGAATATTCTGCCTGTAGCCCCTGTAGTCGTATTTACTCTGGACGACTTCTGCATAACTGGTAAACCGTTAGAGATAGACCAAATCATACTATACAAAATATGTAGATCTTGGTAAAATACACAATTTACGTCTGAATAAATTTTCTTGTTGGGTGAACCATTTCGGAGATATTCCTTGTTATGTGTGTGAGTTTCGGAAAACTTAGAACTTTAGCGAAATGCAACAACGTTGTTCATTTTTTATATTAATGGTGCAAAGCGAACGGAATCTCAAAGGTGAAATGGATTTGACTGTCGCACAAAGCCTTCTGTATTCTAACATTCCTCTTGCACCTACAAGGAAATAAGCAATAAGATAATTTGTACGAATGTTTATCTTAACTAACACGAAGAAGATATAGGAATAAGAGTTTGTAAGAATGGTTAGTACAAGAGTAGAGAAAGTTATGTGAGTGCAACACATCAGATATTTGTATAATAAGATTTGGTCTATGACTTAGGGATTACCAGTTATGTAAGTCATCAAGGGTAGGTACATGGACTATAGCCAAAAAATAGAAAATAAACATTTCATTTGCCCTAAAAGTATATTAAAAATGTCATTTTAATGAAAATCGTTACAGCCATTTTGAGAAAATGGACATGTTCGAAAAATTGTCCATGTAAAGGGCAATTTAGGGTAGAGGAATTTTCTTCACAATCTTCGTGTCGCATCCTTGAAAGATGCTAAACTTAAATACCTACTTGGATTTTTAACCGACTTTTCGTTTTTGAGTTGTAGTGTTCAGGATTCTGGTGAAATCTCGACATCAAATTTTTGTGTGGAATACAATACTACTAAACGTAGTAGAGAAAGTAATGAAGTAAAAGGTTATATTAAATGTTATGTAGTCAAAAGGCGTTTTCTGTTGTTTAGCCTTGCAACGTTGTCGAGAAGGACAAGTTAGACATTTTAGCAAGGAAATGTTACGTAACGGTTGTGCTCGCTACAAACCTGATCAATATCATACATTATACATGTGCAACAAGTGTTCGGCCACATTTCCATAACCTCTACATTAATTCGGACGATTAGCCGCTTCTTACTGCGTCTTTTGTTTTGTTGCCATAGGTCGTGACCATGTCCCCCTGCACTCCACACAAATCTCATGCGCAAATCAAAAACAGGAGAAGCTTAAAAAGCAGCTCACGATGACATAAATAGATTTACTACGGTGTTCCTCTGACGAGAATGTGACTCCAAGGGATGTGCTTGACATCAACAATTCTAGTGTTTTCTGAGAAACATTACGATCCGGACAATGCTATAGTGGACGAATTTTAAGTTGGCCCTTTTTACTTTCTCTACTGTAAGTAGGGGAAGTATTGTATTCCACCCAAAAATTCCATGTCGAGATTTCACCGAAAATATATGTTTTGAGACTCCCTGAATCCAAAAAAAGCATTTTTAGAAAAAAGTCTGTGTGCCTGTCAGTCTGGACAACATAACTCAAAAACGAAAAGTCGGTTAAAAACCAAAGTTGGTATTATAAGTTTAATGTCTTTCAAGGATGTGACACGAAGATTTTGAAGAAAATAGCCCCACCCTAAACTACCCTTTACATGGAAAATTTTCCGAAAATTTTGATTTTCTTGAAAATGGCTCTAACGATTTTGATTAAAATGCCATATGTTTGAGATATTTTTATGACAAATGAAATGTATATCTTGTATTTTCTGTCTATAGCCCCTGTAGTCGTATTTACTCTGGACGACTTTTGCATAACTGGTAAACCGTTAGAGATAGACCAAATTATACTATACAAAAAATGTATATCTTGGTAAAATGCACAATTTATGTCTCAATAAATTTTCTTGTAGGGTGAATCATTTCGTAGATATTCCTTGTTATGTGTGTGAGTTTCGGAAAAGTTTGAACTTTAGCGAAATGCAACAACGTTGTTCATTTTTTTATATGTTAACCGTGCAAAGAGAACGGAATCTCAAAGGTAAATAAGATTTGACTATTGCAGAAAGCCTTCTGTATTCTAATATTCCCTTGCACCTACAAGGAAATAAGCAATAAGATAATTTGTACGAATGTTTATCTTAACTAACATGGAGATATAGGAATAAGAGTTTGTTAGAATGGTTAGTACAAGAGTAGAGAGGGTCATGTGAGTGCAACAAATCAGATTTTTTTACTACCCTTGTCTAGCACGGGCTGTGGAAAATCTTTCTTGAAACGGTCAATCCCTTTTAAAGCTGTATTGTAACCACTAATTAGTGAAGTATCGGTTCTCTCTCTCTCTCTCTCTCTCTCTCTCACACACACACACACACACACACACACACACACACACACACACACACACACACACACACACACACACACCCGCGCCTATTTCTAAAAATGCTATTTATTTGTGTTCAAGGGCCTCCAAACATATTTCACTGAAATTTTGAGATAAAACTTAGGGTTTACTTATCTACTACACGTATATGTGGAAGAGTGAGTAGAGAAAGACATGTGAATGTAACACCATGTGTGCACACGTTTACTGTTCGTCATTGGGTTGTCTTTAAGTTCACACATACACACAGTCTCATACTTGCAGGCTCTAGGAAGTACAGTGGATAACTCGAACTAATGTGGACTGAGAGGTTGTCAAGTTTTACGGAATAAGGAATCTGTTATTCACAACCCATAACATAACACTGCAAATAATTACATATATACATACTCCACCACAATACAGAAAACAAGAGTATAACATATTCTAAAATGTAATACTTATTAATATGTTCCCCTTTGTCCAATCTCCTTAACACAACCAATTTAATTTCCATTGTCACGCTTACTTGTCTTTCCTTCCCGTTTGACATTTTCACTGACACAAACACAACACTTACAGTAAACCTGAAATCTTGGAAGTTACACTGTAAACAGAAAGATGTAACTGACAGTTTAGATTACCACGTACACAGGAATTTTGTACACGTGGCGGTTGACAGCGCAAATTGATGGTGTGGTTAATGTCTCTGTTTACTTCCTTGAAATAAACAAGACATTGCCGAGATGGCATCGTACTTAATCATGCACGGTCCGTGGAAGTCGGAAACATAACCTCACACCGCAATGGTCTTATAAATACGACAGTGAACTCCATCATAAACCACTGCACAATTGTCACGTGTAAAAATACCTTTGTGCTGGTTAAAGCAAGTGTTTGTGCTGTATATCCACATTATTAGTGGCAAGCTTTGGTTTCATGACAATGTTCTGGCAGTTCCTTATGTTCTCACTAGATATCAAAGGTCAACACGTGGTCAGTTCTTTTGTTACTGTGAGGGAGATTACAGTAGCACATACACGTACAGCAATTATAATTTTCCTATAATATTCATATCGTATAATAGATCATAGAGATTATTACAGTCAAGTTGACGATAAAATACTAAATAAAAAATCTGATGTGTTGCACTCACATGACTTTCTCTACTCTTGTACTAGCCATTCTTACAAACTCTTATTCCTATATCTTCTTCATGTTAGTTAAGATAAACATTTGTACAAATTATCTTATTGCTTATTTCCTTGTAGGTGCAAGGGAGATATTAGAATACAGAAGGCTTTGTGCGATAGTCAAATCTTTTTGACCTTTGAGATTCCGCTCTCTTTGCACGGTTAACATATAAAAAAATGAAGAACGTTGTTGCATTTCGCTAGTTCTAAGTTTTCCAAAACTCACACACATAACAAGGAATATCTCCGAAATGGTTCACCCTATAAGAAAGTTTATTTAGACATAAATTGTATATTTTAGCAAGATCTACATTTTTTGAATAGTACGATTGGGTCTATCTCTAACGGTTTACCAGTTATGCAAAAGTCGTCCAGAGTAAATACGACTACAGGGGCTATAGCCAGAAAATTCAAGATATACATTTCATTTGCCATAAAAGTATCTCAACCATACGACATTTTAATCAAAATCGTTAGAGCCATTTTCAAGAAAATCAAAATTTTCGAAAAATTTTCCATGTAAAGGGTAGTTTAGGGTGGGGCTATTTTCTTCAAAATCTTCGTGTCACATCCTTGAAAGACATTAAACTTAAATACCAACTTTGGTTTTTAACGGACTTTTCGTTTTTGAACTATGCTGTCCACAGACTGACACACACACGGACCTTTTTCTAAACATGCTTTCTTTTTTGGATTTAGGGGGCCTTAAAACATGTATTTCCGGTGAAATCTCGACATCGAATTTTTTAGTGGAATACAATACTTCCCCTGCTTACCAGTAGAGAAAGTAAAAATAGGATAGAAATTGTATGCAACTCTCGATGTCTCACGATGCACTTTTGTTGGATAGAATGTTTTGGACCAAAACGTTGGACCGTGGGACATCTGCATAAGGGTTTGTGGTGTCTTGTTTTGTTGCACAAGATATAACCTATTGTCAGGTATGAGTGCAGGAATGATTACTGCCAAAAATACACCACTTTAGCAATTTTGACTCCAAATGCATGCAGATTTACCAGCCAAACACTGTGTTTGATCCAGATATGGGTGGTGAAGTGTGGACGAACTGCACCAACATGACCATGATCTACACGGACCCCACGCAGAGACTTGTTTTAACTACCGCTCCTCCTCCCACTCAGTCAGGCGACAGTTTTAAAACAATTGAAAAGCTCCATCCGTCCTGTCAGACAGCATCATATCTGTGTGGTCCATCTCCCAATTACCGATCAAGTGCTGTCATAAACGATATATTTATGTTGTGTAACAATGAAAACGTCCGCTTACACTTGACTTATGGGGTGGGGCAATAACTCCCTACTGCCCTTAATACCCACATTTTACTCTGGTGACACATTCAACTCCAAGCCTGAACTGCCCCATGTTCTACACATCCACAAGTTCCACGTGGAAGATGGGCATTTTGCTTTACCGAACATTAACCTTAGAATCCCCATAACTCTACTGGTAAGTCTGTCAGTCTGTGGACAGCATAACTCTAAAACGAAAAGCCGGTTAAAAACCAAAGTTGGTATTTAAGTTTAATGTCTTTCAAGGATGTGACACGAAGATTTTGAAGAAAATAGTCCCACCCTAAACTACCCTTTACATGGAAGATTTTTCGAAAATTTTGATTTTCTTGAAAATGGCTCTAACGATTTTGATTAAAATATCATATGTTTGAGATATTTTGATGACAAATGAAATGTATATCTTGAATTTTCTGGCTATAGCCCCTGTAGTCGTATTTACTCTGGACGACTTTTGCATATCTGGTAAACCATTAGAGATAGAGCAAATTATACTATACAAGAAATGCAGATCTTGCTAAAATACACAATTTATGTCTGAATAAATTTTCTTGTAGGGTGAACCATTTTGGAGATATTCCTTGTTATGTGTGTGAGTTTCGGAAAACTTAGAACTTTCGTGAAATGGATTATCGCTGTTCATTTTTTTTATGTGTCAAGTGTGCAAAGACAACAGAATCTCAAACATTTGACTTTCGCACAAAGCCTACTGTATTCTAACATTCCCTTTGCACCTACAACGAAATAAGCAATAAGATAATTTGTACAAATGTTTGTCTCAACTAACAAGAAAGAAGATATAGGAATACGAGTTTGTAAGAGTGGTTAGTACAAGAGTAGAGAAAGTCATGTGAGTGCAACACATCAGATTTTTACTTTCTCTACTGGTAAGTCTGTCAGTCTGTGGACAGCATAACTCAAAAACGAAAAGCCGGTTAAAAACCAAAGTTGGTATTTAAGTTTAATGTCTTTCAAGGATGTGACACGAAGATTTTGAAGAAAATAGTCCCACCCTAAACTACCCTTTACATAGCAGATTTTTCGAAAATTTTGATTTTCTTGAAAATGGATCTAACGATTTTGATTAAAATATCATATGTTTGAGATATTTTGATGACAAATGAAATGTATATCTTGAATTTTCTGGCTATAGCCCCTGTAGTCGTATTTACTCTGGACGACTTTTGCATAACTGGTAAACCGTTAGACATAGACGAAATCATACTATACAAAAAATGTAGATATTGCTAAAATACACAATTTATGTCTGAATAAATTTTCTTGTAGGGTGAACCATTTTGGAGATATTCCTTGTTATGTGTGTGAGTTTCGGAAAACTTAGAACTTTCGTGAAATGGATCATCGTTGTTCATTTTTTATATGTTAAGTGTGCAAAGACAACAGAATCTTAAAGCTTTAAAAGATTTGACTATCGCACAAAGCCTACTGTATTCTAACATTCCCCTTGTACCTACAAGGAAATAAGCAATAAGATAAGTTGTGCAAATGTTTATCCTAACTAACACGAAGAAGATATAGGAATAAGAGTTTGTAAGAATGGTTAGTACAAGAGTAGAGAAAGTCATGTGAGTGCAACACATCAGATTTTTAAAGTAGATTTTTAATGTAATGTTAATTTAAAGATCATTAAATCTTTGAAGATTCGGAAAACGCACCCAAATATGTTTAGGTCATATTTATCATCATATTTTCCAAGCTTCCTCGCTCTTAAGTCCTTGCATATTTCTAACGTTTTTAGGCCACAAACTACCGGGCCATGATTGCAAGTTGGATGACTCGGTCACACCGGAGTGCTTCTGAGGGAGACCTCGACCCAGCGACCAACACTTCACAGCACTTGAGACTACCTCAAACATGAAAGGGGAAGTGAAAAGAGGGGAAAGAAATTCCTGGTACAAGAGAAACCATTTATGCAGGAATCTTGAATAACAGAACAAAACCAGTTACAGAAACACTACTGCAAGAAGAAGAGAGTGGATTTAGAAAAGGAAGATTCTGCTCTGATAACATTTAGAATTGGACACTTAGTTAGGAAAAGAAATATAACTTACCCACATTTATGGCATTTATCGGCCCGAAAAAAGCTTTTGATGGAGTCGACAGACAAATGCTATGGGAGATAATGAAGAAACATGAATACCCCATGCATATAATAAATTGTATAAAGGTCTATATGATAGTACTGTTTTCGGCTCAGTATGTCACAAACTAAGAGAGAGCACATATTAGCTAATTAAGGCGTTAGACAAGGGTGTGTATTATCACCTACACTTTTTAATATTTCTATGGACATCTTAAATAGATGGAAACAATGTACACAAATAGGAATTAAGGTAATATACATTAATTTGCAGGTTTTAGACTATGCAGATGATTCAATTATTATTCAAAATAATCTCCAGAGAGGGACTTATGTGCTCCATCACAGTCTGCTCGCACAATATTGGACTCAGCGCTAACAGCACACCAAACCCCAACCCTCCGATCATAATGAGGGATTTCTTGAACGCGATGTGGATTTTCAGAGGCCCAGTACCGACTAGCCGCGTGCACAACGGCAGCCGCTAGTGGGGGAATCCAGCAAGGTCGCGGGAGAGGCGAAACACCGTGTGCTTCGTTAGGTTTTAAATGAAGAACTCCATTAAGTTTCGCATTAACCGAATTTTCATTTTTGAGTTATGTTGTTCACAGGAAGATAGATCAAATTGCAATTCTGAAAAGATGCTTATTCAGGTAATCATGTCGAGTGATCAGTCGAAATGCAGCAAACGAAGATTTTCTTGGTAAATCAGGAACTACTGATGGGACATCCAAAACTTTCTTCCATTTTGACTGTTGATTTCGAGGTGTTATCTATTGATTATGTGTAGTTCTTTTAATTGATTCATAGGAGAAATTTTCTTTTACCACTAAGTTGATTTTAGATCCCTTCTTTGATCAAATAATGTTGGAAATATCGATTGTGTAAACCGCACTGCAACACGACGTGGGCCTTAGAAATATTCTGCTCTCCTAATGCGCTCAGTCACTTTCTATCGCTGTACATCGCGGTATTATACGCCACCCCCAAAAAAATTGATACCAAGATTTCACTAGAACGACTTAAAGAATTAAAAAAATTGCATTTCAGAAAAAGGTGCACGCACGCGCTGAAAGTAAAAAGCTAGCACACGCAATAAAAAATAAATAATATTAATTTTACTATTGCATTTTGAACTTATTTAATTAGTTAATCCAGAGCTAACCTCAACAGAATGAAATAAATTTCACATTTTAAAGGCCGATCAGAAACAAGAATTACAATAGTAAATTACATTTATTTTAAAGTTTTCAAAAAGGAACAATCTTCTATTTGCACGGAACGATGTAAGGCGGAAAAGACCTCAATATCGCATGATGTTATTGGGGCACATTTGAAATAAGTGATATGAGAGTTCAACCGTCCATGGTATTTTTGTATCTGTCACTTCCTATGCTTCTATCTCCTTCTATACAACACAGCTTACTCTCCAAACTTGGGGAAACATACATCTTTATGAAAGATAAGAAATATTACAGACAAGAATTACATTTGTAAAATCGTCCTTGGGGCGACTGTAACCACATATGCGACACTGGAATAATATACAAATCTGATGTGCTGCACTCACATGACTTTCTCTACTCTTGTACTAACCATTCTAACAAACTCTTATTCCTATATCTTCTTCGTGTTAATTGAGACAAACATTTTAAGAAATTACCTTATTATCTTCCTGTAGGTACAAGGAGAATATGGGAATACAGTAGACTTTCAGCGATAGTCAAATGTTTTAAAGCTTTCCAACTCCGTTCTCTTTGCACGGTTAACATATAAAAATGAATAACGATGTTGCATTTTAGGAAAGTTTGTTTTCCAAAACTCACATAGATAACAAGGAATAGCTCTGAAATGGTTCACTCTAAAAAATGTATTGGGACATAAATTGTGTGTTTTAGCAAGATCTACATTTTTTGTATAGTATGATTTGGTCTATCTCTAACGGTTTACCAGTTATGCAAAAGTCGTCCAGAGTAAATACGACTACAGGGGCTATAGCCAGAAAATTCAAGATATACATTTCATTTGTCATCAAAATATCTTAAACATATGGCATTTTAATCAAAATCGTTAGTCATTTTCAAGAAAATCAAAATTGTCGAAGAATTTTCTATATAAAGGGTACTATGCAGCTATCTTGAGAATTAATACCAACTTTGGTTTTTAACCGACTTTTCGTGTTTGAGTTATTTTGCCCACAGACACACACACACACACACACACACACACACACACACACACACACACACACACACACACACACACACACAGACACACACACACCTTTTTCTAAAAATGCTTTTTTTTAGTTCAGGGGGCCTCAAAACATATATTTCCGGTGAAATCTCGACATCGAATTTTTGGGTGGAATACAATACTTCCTCTACTTTCTCTACCTAGTAACAAAAAAGTTAAGAGTGACAAAATATCAGTTTATATGCCCCACGAGAATTGCACAATTTTAATCACTAGGGCTAGGAAGTTCATGCATTTGCATGTTTTTGCATACGGGTTAAAAATGTATGCTTTTACATTATGTGCACGAATTACGGAATTTTCAGTTATTTGGACATGATTTTATGGTGCATATAACTGCATATTTTCTTGATTTTGATAAATGCATGTTATTTCAATGTTATAGCCCCTATATTGCATATTTTAATGATTTTTATGCTTTTTTATTATTTTTTTCTATCTTGATCATCTTTTTCGTATTGGCAGTACTGCACATGATGATGTAACTCACGAAGATTTCAATATCATAGCCCCTGTATTGCATATTTTCATGATTTTTATGCTTTTTTTAAATTTTTTTTCATCTGTATGATATTTTTCATATTGGTAGCATTTCTGAGACAATGATTCTTTCCCATTGGTAGATAGATTTTTATGCTGTAGAAAGATAATTTTTGTTAGCTCTCCTAAAAGAGTTAAGTTGTTTAGATCAACAGCACCTAATATCTGACTTCCTCCTGCACCAGTGTTAACTCGATGGGGAACATGGATCGATGCAGTTTTATATTATGCTGAGCACATAGAAACAGCCGAAGAGGTTGTTAATTCATTGGACTCGAAAGATGCTTCATCAATAGAAACTGTACAAAATATTCTGTCAGGCACTGGGTTAAAAGAGGATCTTAGTTTCATATCTGCTAATTTTTCTTTCTTACCAACAGCCATAACGACATTGGAAGCTGTAGGATCTCCTTTGCATGAATCACTGTGTTTGAAAAAACAATATGTGATCTAAGTTCGGTTACTGGTAGCATAGGACAAAAAGTGAAAGAGAAAGTGAATTATGTAATTTCAAAAAATTCTGGTTATAAACAGATGTGCGGTATTCGAGACATCCTCAAAAGAAAACCATCTGTCACACCAAGAGACTTGACTCTCTCTCTCTCTGTCTCTCTCTCTGTGAAGCAGTTAGCATCATTTAAATATGCCCCGATAACATCTTGTGACGTGGAGAGAAGTTTTTCACGTTACAAAAGTGTTTTGCGAGACAACAGACGATGTTTTACAGTTGAAAATTTGTGCAAAATGTTGGTTGTGAACTGCAATTTAGCAGTTAATACTAGCAGCGGGACCACTTCTGCTTCAACCTCTACCTTATAACTTGATTTATTATTTATACTAACTCGTCTTGTCCACTGCAAAGGGACATTAATTGTTTTAATTCAATAGTGCATATTTCTTGGCATATTTTCAAGTTTTTAAGAGCATATTTGCATGCATATTTCAGTGTTTTTTAGGGCATGAACTTCCGAGCCCTATTAATCACCATTGATAAAATCGTGTTTTGCTTATATTTTCCACGGAAAAAAACCACACATAAAAACTATGAGATCATTAACATCTCCGTGGTCCGCCTTGCACAATCTAAGTCCAGGTGCAAGGTGTCCTTTGCCTTCCTTAGTCATTGTTATTAAAAGTAAGCAATAAATACTTTGGTGCTGTTGTTTGTTTCGTTCCGTTATGTCTACATATAATGCACTTTTAATGGGTAGAGAAAGCCGTGCTAGGGTTTCATATAAGGGGATGAACGAAGCCCCAAATTACGCAAGATTGTGTTCGGTCCAGGACTGATGCTGACCCAGCACAAAAAGCATAGAGCTTGCCTCCCGCTGTGCCTGCCTGCCGCACGTCCTTGGACTGTCAGATACATCTGCCCCGGGTTCTTGCTGACCGCAATCCTAGACACGTGCTTCTTCAGCACGTCACTCGCTCACATCACTTTCTCTACCCACTCTTCCACAAACGCTTGTACTTGTATCTACTTCATGTTAATCGAGGTAAACATCTCTACCAATGGTTTTAGTACATACTTCCTTGTAGGTACACTGGAAATAGGAAAATACTGCAGTCTTAAGCGATAGTCAAATATTTTAAGAGCTGGTTGATCTGTGATGACTTTGAAATTCCAATCTCTTTGAATGGCCATTTGAAAAAATCTGATGTGTTGCACTCACACGACTTTCTCTACTCTTGTACTATTTTTACTTTCTCTACTGGTAAGTAGGGGAAGTATTGTATTCCACCCAAAAATTCGATGTCGAGATTCCACCGGAAATATATGTTTTGAGGCCCCCTGAATCCCAAAAAAAGCATTTTTAGAAAAAGGTCCGTGTGTGTGTCTGTGTGTCTGTCAGTCTGTGGACACCATAACTCAAAAACGAAAAGTCGGTTAAAAACCAAAGTTGGTATTTAAGTTTAATGTGTTTCAAGGATGCGACACGAAGATTTTGAAGAGAATAGCCCCACCCTAAACTACCCTTTACATGGAAAATTTTTCGAAAATTTTTATTTTCTTGAAAATAGCTGTAACGATTTTGATTAAAATGTCATATGTTTGAGATATTTTGATGACAAAGGAAATGTATATCTTGAATTTTCTGGCTATAGCCCCTGTAGTCGTATTTACTCTGGACGACTTTTGCATAACTGGTAAACCGTTAGACCAAATTATACTATACAAAAAATGTAGATCTTGCTAAAATACACAATTTATGCCTCAATAAATTTTCTTGTAGGGTGAACCATTTCCGAGATATTCCTTGTTATGTGTGTGAGCTTCGGAAAACTTAGAACTTTCGTGAAAAGGATCATCGTTGTTCATTTTTTTATATGTTAAGTGTGCAAAGACAACAGAATCTCAAAGCTTTAAAACATTTGACTATTGCACAAAGCCTACTGTATTCTAATATTCCCTTTGCACCTACAAGGAAATAAGCAATAAGATAATTTGTATAAATGTTTATCTTAACTAACACGAAAAAGATATAAGAATAAGAGTTTATAACAATGGTTAGTACGAGAGTAGAGAAAGTCATGTGAGTGCAACACATCAGATTTTTATGTACTCTTATTCCTTTATTTTCTTCATGTTAGTTGAGATAAACATTGACAGAAATTATCTTATTGGTAATTTTCTTGTAGGTACAAGGGGAATATGGAAATACAGTAGGCTTTGAGACATAATGAAGTCTTTTAAACTTGGTCGGTATATGAAGGCTTTAAAATTCCGTTCTCTTTGCAAAGTCAAAGGATAAAAAAGTGAATAACGTCCTTCCATTTATGCAAAACTCACATTAATAGGAAGGAATATATCCGAAATTGTTCACTCCACAAAAGAAATACTTTTGTCGTAACTTTTGTGTTTTAAGGAGATATACATTTTTTTGTGTAGTAAGATTTGGTCTATCTCTTACGGTTTACTGGTTTGCAAAAGTCATCAAGAGCAGACAGGATTACGTAGGCTATAGCTAGGAAATTCAAAATATAAATTTCATTTGCCATTAAATGTCTTAAACATGACATTTTAATAAATATCGTTAGAGCCATTTTTGAGAAAATCAAGATTTTCGAAAAATTGTCTATATTAAGGGTAGTTTAGAGTGGAGCAATGTGCTTCAAACTTTTCGTGTCGCATCCTTGAAAGATATTAAACTTAAATACCATCTTTGATTTTTAAGCGACTGTTGGTTTTTGGAGTTATGCTGTCCACACACACACACACACACACACACACACACACACACACACACACACACACACACACACACACACACACACACACACACACACACACACACACACACACACACACACACACACACACACACACACACACACACACACACACACACACACACACACACACACACACACACACACACACACACACACACACACACACACACACACACACACACACACACACACACACACACACACACACACACACACACACACACACACACACACACACACACACACACACACACACACACACACACACACACACACACACACACACACACACACACACACACACACACACACACACACACACACACACACACACACACACACACACACACACACACACACACACACACACACACACACACACACACACACACACACACACACACACACACACACACACACACACACACACACACACACACACACACACACACACACACACACACACACACACACACACACACACACACACACACACACACACACACACACACACACACACACACACACACACACACACACACACACACACACACACACACACACACACACACACACACACACACACACACACACACACACACACACACACACACACACACACACACACACACACACACACACACACACACACACACACACACACACACACACACACACACACACACACACACACACACACACACACACACACACACACACACACACACACACACACACACACACACACACACACACACACACACACACACACACACACACACACACACACACACACACACACACACACACACACACACACACACACACACACACACACACACACACACACACACACACACACACACACACACACACACACACACACACACACACACACACACACACACACACACACACACACACACACACACACACACACACACACACACACACACACACACACACACACACACACACACACACACACACACACACACACACACACACACACACACACACACACACACACACACACACACACACACACACACACACACACACACACACACACACACACACACACACACACACACACACACACACACACACAAAAGCGCGCGCGCGCACACATCACATAGAGAGAGCATTTTATAAAATAATTTTTTCCCCATTCAGGGGGCCTCAAAACATATTTCCGGTGAAGTCTCGACATCGAATTTTTGGGTGGAATACAATACTTCCTCTACTTACCATATGCAGTACGGAAAGTAAAAATGTATTTTGACATAAATTGTGTGCTATTTTTGTGTAGTAAGATTCTGTGTATTTATTATGGTTTGCCACTTATAAGTCATCCAGAGTAAACACGACTTCGGAGACTATTGTCAGAAAACTCAACATATAGATTTCATTTGTCGTGAAAATATTTTAAACATATGCTATTTTAATGCACATCTTCAGTCATTTTGAGAAAATAAAGGTTAAAAAGAATCAATGTAAAAATATAGTTTGAATTTATTGAAAATAGTGATCAGATCCTCAGAGTATTGCAGAGAAACATAAAAGCCGCTAAAAGTGGGTAAAATTCAGTTATGCTAAAATTTAGCTAAATGTTTAAACGTTTTCTTTCAAAGTTATGGCGCCCTGGCTGTAAAAGACGTAACTAGACTGACGTCAGAAGCAAATTGTGTAAACAGTGTTTCGTATGCGAGAACGGGAACTGTGAAAAAGAGGCATGTGGATGTTCTTATTAAAAGTGCAACTCGCTTTGAAGTACAGTTTCTTTTTAAATTATAAACCTAGCCAACTGTTACACAAGTAAGGTTGAATAAGCCGAGTGTCGCGATTAACTTTATACCCACGAAATGTTTTATAAATATTCTTCCTTCATTTCCTTATTGACTAATTCAGTTTTTTTTTATTAGCCCAATGCAAGATAGCACGCTGTTAAGATGACCTTGAGTGAGACGTAAACAGTTGAAAGCAGTGATACAATCAGCAATTGTTATTGAAGACCCGGAGGAAGTGCTAAGGGATGCCAATGCACGCAGTAAATGACGTCAGTCTGACTTCGTTATTATAGTAACCGTTGTCGGGTGAGTGAGTGCGTAGTGTTTAAGGGCCCGTCGACAGCTAGGTCATTTCGGCCCCATCCGTTGTCGAGATAGTTGGTTATTTTGTATTGGTTACTTTTGTAACCGTTAATGGGCAACTAGTTCCTGTGCTCGTTTGTTCGGTAACCGTTGACGGGTTAACTGTTTACCGTGTATTCGTTACTTTTGTAACCGTTAGTGCATAACAACAGCTGTCACAAAATTTTATGGCGGGTGGCTCAACACAAAATCCAATCATAGACTTGCCATGCCTTGCAGTACTGTCTAGTTAAACATGCTGTAAAACCGGTGATATAAATATCATTTGCACCCACAAAATGTATTTGTACAACAGGAAAAACAAGAGTAATAGTCACTTATCAGCCGCCTTTAAATTTTGCGGCTATCATAGTTGCTTTGTATTCGTTGCAGTTTACCACAGCAAAGGAAGCCCTCGGGGAGTGAGGTGCGGGAGCATGTTAGCGATTAGACACGGGTCCGACACCCTGCCTCGGCCTCCTTGTTTATGACACTAGTACAGTTCTTTGAGTAGGCTTTCTCCTTGTGTAGCATACTTTCTGTCACTCACACACGCTGTGCTTGTCGCACTGTTTACAAACAGATAAGGGCAACAAATTCCTGTCAGGGACATTCTTTCCGTTGGCGAACAGTACTTGTAAATGTCTTTCTCCATTACTTCTGTAACCCTTAGGTCATTTGTACCCATCCCTGGTACCTATGGTTCGTCTCTTTAACGCGGTGGTAGCGCTGCTAGTTACCAAGGAGGAGACCCGAGTGCAATGCCCGGTTCCAGCGTGGGGATTTTCTCCCGCTGGGAGACCTAGTCCGGGGTGCACTCAGCCTCGTTATGTTCCTGAGGGGCCAATACCTGAATAAGTAGTGGCGCCTAGTCCCGAAGACCGCATAACTGCTCGGGAAGGACCGGGGTGCTGACCACGTCCCACCCTCCTGTCCATGATGCCTGTAGTGGGCAGAGGGGCGGACGTAGTGGCCGGGCGGTAGGCCTTGGCCCGGTAAGGGCTGTCCTGGCACCTATATAGCATCTTTGCTAAGTATATATTTCAGCTACAAAAGAACGCACCTGAATTTAGCTGTAAGGGTACATTGGTATTTGAAACGAGGGTGCAGTAGATATTTACGAGACGTCAATCTGTGGCACACAAGCGACGTTATGGAGGCGGCGGGAGCGGGGGGGGGGGGGGTTGAGTTGAGGCCCCAAGGGTCAGTACACTGCCTTCTCAACTTTATTGTGCGAGCTGTAAAATTATTTCCCCCTCTAGTTCATTACACTGCCTCGTTTTTATTTTCTTTATGACACGAGGGAACGTTCTTCAACTAATTATTTCACTTTCAACCCTCCAGTTTTACAAGGGCAGGAAATTGTGGGGTGATGTTCCTTTTTTAATTTATTGTTTTTTGGTCTCCTGCGCAGTGCCAGGACAACCTCTAAAAATGGTTTTGTCTCCGGCGTTTTAAATGATTTGACGTGTCCCTGTTTCTCTTGATCACTGACATGCAATTAGAAGGGAGTGTTCCTCTTAGTTGGAAATTACCGAGAGAAATGGTGCTCCCATTCGGGAGGACCCGGGTTCAACTCCCGTCGAATCGCCCACTCTCACCTTGAGTGTTTCGGGATTTTTCCCTCATCTGTAGGCCAATACTCGGGTAGTTCCTCATCGACCCCGATTTCCCTTCCATCATTTCCCAATTGTTCTGTTTTCTTGTCATGTTAAAGTTGTACGTCTATGTTTCCTGGCGTGTGGCGGTATCGGACAGATGGCACGGATGCTTGCGCAAAAGAAACAGTACTGCCCATGGACTCTAGAGGGCTATTTGGTTGACGGGTCCTTAATCGTCCGCTCTAGGTAACTCCAGTAGTGAGACGAGTCCTCAGGCCCGGAACTACTACGACTTCCGCGCGTCTCTGTGATCTATCTACTTCTGACCTGTAGTCTCTTATGTTTCCTTCACTTTTTTTTTTTTTTTTTTTTTTTTTTTTTTTTTTTTTTTTTTTTTTTTTTTTTTGGTTTGTGGTAGCCACAATATGTCTGTGTGAGTCGGGTGCGCGGAGTGTTCCCTTCAATCGCATAACTGTTCTTATAATTGGTGTAAATTTGTTTTTAATCCTACAAGCTAGCATTTTGATACATTCCAATGTATCTATCTGTTGTGTGTGTGTGTTTGTGTGAGTGTATTAAACAGAAGTTATTTCAGTACCAGCTTGAGCAAAGCAAATGAATGACAACCCTTATTGTACATAAGTTAGTTAAAGCATGAAATTAAAAAAAAAAAGTGTGTGTGCTGTATGTAAAATAAAAAAAATAATAAAATACGAAAAAGGGAAGAAAACAGGACAAATAATTTTATGCCAAATAAATAATAAACAAAAAATAAAAAAGGATGGTAATCTAAGTTATGCCAAATCAGAACATCCAGCAGGCCATGCAATGCACCCCCTCGACCAATCCAGCTATGCGGAAATTTATCAGTCAAGAAATTGCGTACTATCGGAATGAAATGAGCTAGCGCACCATCGTGTAGAAAGAATATTTGTTGAATGACGTCCAGAGGAATGATGTAACTCATTTCTGAGAAACTGTAGATACGTCTCAGGATTCAGGCACTGAGGGAAGAAATATGGACAAGTGGACCAGCATTTTATTTAATTAATTATTAATTCGGTGCCCTACCACAATCAGCGAACAACAATTTAATTCAATTTATTGGTGTCAACGACAGGCACGTGATTTAAGAACTCTCCAACAAATAATTATCAAACCCCGAAATATTTGACAGCTGTCTAGAGCGCATTAAAACAATTTATGTTTAATAAGTCATATTTAGGAGTGAAAATAACGAAAGATGGAAACTATGAAGATGATATAAATGGCAGTATCAACAAAAGGAAAGCCAGCTATATCAAAGTTAAACAGCTTTTATGGGATAAGCATATTACAGTTTAAAATGTAATCACATACGGATCAGAGACTTCGCATTTGAAATCAGCAACACTAGCTAAATTAAACTCTACATAAATGCATTTTTGGAGGATCTGCAAGGATCTCAAGGAGAGAGAAAATCAGAAACATAGTGGTTAGGCAAAAATGAAAGTAAAAGGCTCATTGGAAGAAGAAAATGAAACAGAACATGGACACATGAAAAGGATGGGTTAGAACAGACTGCCGAAGACTCCAGTGGGACGTACAAGAGGGGAAGAACCAAATTAACATAGAAGCAAGGAATATATGGAACCTGGGAACACAGAGAAGACTGGAGAATGGTTATAATTCCTAAATGAGTGCAGGAAGATTTCAAAGACATTGTAAACCTGGATATATAAAATAATAATAATAATGTCTTAATTACAATTATAGTTCAGTTTCATACGACAATTTATGCTCGACCATATACCTACCTAATTTTATAGTTGAAATATTGTAAAATATTGTACCTACACTCACCAGGGACAATGACCTACAGCTCATATTTGGAGTTGTACGCAGGCGCTAAACGATCGATTCGTTTCCAGCACGTCACAGCTGCATAACCTTGGAATGTTACGTAACATTGAAAAATAGAAGGCAAATTGAATATATTGGTTTTCAGACGAAACTTTAGTTATTTATTGTACAATTAGTGAAATTAACTGTGCTTAGTGCAATATTGTTGGAAGTTGATACTGTATTGAGGTTAATTTGTGTAAGTTAAATCTTACTTAGGCGAGTGGAGTAAGTTGCATCTCACTGTCAGTAGTGTCCGCCGACATTTAAAACTCGCTCTAGTTGCGTTTCGAGAATTAATCGATATTGTGCTTTGTCATTGCTGCATGGGAATTCTCTGATTGGTGGAACACCTGTCCTTTAATGAAAGTTTGAACTTAAGTAGGTCCATTAAAGAATTGTTGTCTGACTTATAATTAATAAATTTGGGTATGGTCGAGTATAAACATATGTTTGATATTGCATGATGTGCTTGAATTCATGGGAAACAAAAGTACTTCTCGGGTCGGTGCAAAGCCCCCTTGCCGTTAAATGACACGAAGGGAGGTGTTTTATTTCAGAGAGAGGTTATATGTTTGAGTACTAATCTAATGGTCACTGCCTGCAAGAAAGTAAGGTGGTGAATGAGAAAGGCTAACAGTTGTTTTCTCCTTGTTGCAGGTGAGTAGCGCTTTCAGCGATGAAATCACGCACGTAGTGACGTCATATACCGTTGCTGTACCTTCTCATTACGTAAGTAAGTGAATGCAATTTGCGGTAACGTTTTTGTTTTGTTTTCACCAAGGTCGTTAGAGCAATGGAACCAGGGTGAATGGAGCGAGATTGGGCACTGTGTATTCCTTCGCGAGTGTCGCCATTTGAGCGAAAAATGCGCTTTTTGGCCCATCAATGTCTTAATCTCTCTTTCTGTTTTTAGCATAATTAAAGCCATTGTACATAAAGCATTTCTTTCTCTACTACGTATAGTAAGTAGGGGAAGTATTCTATTCAACCCGAAAATTCGATGTCGAGATTTCACCAGATATACATCTTTTGAAGCCCCATGAGGAAAAGCATTTTTAGAAAAAGGTCCGTGTCTATCAATCTGTGGACAGCATAACTCAAAAACGAAAAGTCGGTTAAAAACCAAATTAGGTATTTAAGTTTAATGTCTTTAAAGGATGCGACACTAAGATTTTGAAGAAAATTCCTCCACCTTAAACTACCCTTTACATGGAAAATTATTCGAAAGTTTTAATTTTCTCGAAAATGGCTCTAATGATCTTGATTAAGGGTACATATGACTGAATTTTCCAACTTCTATATTTTTTAATCAATTTTGATGAAATTTTGTGTGCATATTTATATTGTAACCATATTATGCTGTGCAAAGTTTCAACTCTGTATGTTACTTGGTTCAAGAAATATTGCAAATTATTAAATAAATTAAGAGTCGCACTTAAGAAGTCCCTTGCGACAAAGTTTTCATCCAATCATTCTATAATTTTGTAGAGATGCACTTTAAACAAGGATAAATTAGAATTGTATTGAGTTTTTATATCTGGTTATTTGTTTGGCTTGCACAAAAATGTAAATATTTATATTTCATAATTTTTAAAAAAGTATGGACTAACAGCCTGTTCTGAAGGATAAAAAACACGCTAAAATCCATCTGATATCAAAACCCAATACAATTTTTATTTATAGTACATATTACTACATATTGTGCAAGTATCAAGCCATTCCGCAAGGAACATTTTGCATAGAGCAAAATGCTGAAAAATTGCAAACTGAGAAAAAGGCAAAAGAAACTAAACTGACCTCAGAATTGCCCTGGACCTCAGACCTCTTGTTTCTTTCTTCAGATGATATTTTCAATTACATTACAAATGGCAGTAGCCAATCATTAGCAAGTTCCTGTTCACCTACTTCAAGTGGCATAATCAAAATAGGACAATAACATTATATCGTAAAAGTGGGCGTATATGGACATTTAAATACCACGCACATGGAGTTTAAGGATGGCTTCTGTTAGCTTTAAAAATGGCGGAACTGAAAAAATAATGAATGCATATGATAGACGAAAGATTGTAATATTTTTTGACGTAAAATAAAAAAATTCAATTTTTTACCAAAAATCGTCAAAAGTCAGTCATATGTTTGAGATATTTTTATGGAAAATGAAATGTATATTTTGAATTTTCTGGATATAGCTTACGTAGTCCTGTTTACTCTGGATCGCTTTTGCATAACTCATAAACCGTAACAGATAGACCAAATCGTACTACACAAAAAATATAGATCTCGCTAAAAGACAATCTATTGTGGGTAGTAGACTGCTAGGACCATATATTTTACCGAACAGATTAACAGGTGCTGTGTATCATTGATTCCTGTGCGATGAACTCATTTTGTGCGCATCATGCGACAATACTTAAAGCAAACGTTTAATGGACGATGGATTGGTCGAGGGGGTCCAATAACATGGCTTCCCCGTTCATCGGACGTTAGTGCATTAGGTTTCAGACTATGGGGACATTTCAAGACATTGATATATATCAAATCTATGGAAAAATTGCATACATTGCTCATTACTCTAAAATGGTTCCTATCTGAACAAATATTTGTTTCTGGGCACATGCTTATAGGAAGATGTATTCTAGTTTTGACCAATCGCAACTCTTGATGCAATATCGGACACTTTTTAAACACCTATACATTTCATTTGCCATGAGAATATCTTTTGTACTTGAATCAAAATAGAGGTGTTTTGAGGAAATGAAAATGGTCGAAACTTTTTCCATATAAAGGGTAGTTTCTGGTGGGGGAGTTTTCTTGGAAATATTTTCGTGCCATCCTTGGGAGATGCTGAACTTAAATACCAAGTTTGGAATTACATTTTCGTTTCTGAGTTATGGTGTTCACACACACAACACATACAGGCGGACTTGTTCTAAAAATGGTTTTTAAAAGAAAATCAGTTCATCAATAATATTCCTTACACCTCCACGCCGCAGACTACCGTTTAAATGAGGAAAAAGAAAAAGGCTCGAGAATTTTGATTTTCTCTTTAACGATTTTAGTTAAAATACTATGTTTTGGGGATGTCTACATCTCTTTATTGTGAATTACTGTTGTATAACTAGTAAACCGTAAGAGATACACCAAATCTTGCTACACAAGAAATGTCGAACCCATTAAACTACACAATTTACGTCAATTTATTATTTTTTTTTTTATTTTTATTTTTTATTTATTTTTTTTTTTTAACGTCCTTCAACAGTATGTCATATCGGACGAAATTTACGTCAAATAAATTGTTTTATGGAGATGACCATTTTGCATATATTGGTTGTTATGGTTTGTTAATTTCCAATACTTATACGTTTCTCAAATGAGAGGTAATTATTGGCTTTTTTGATGTCCTGGGTATAGAAAGAGAATGGAATTTCATAGCGATGTGCTGTTGAAAGGTTGAGTATCATTTAAATCGAGTGCATTGTCCTTTTCCCATTGTAGCTAGGAAGTGTGTAATAAAAGCATTTCTACAAATGTTTATCTATATTAACAAGAAGCAGGTAGAATAAGTGGTTATAAGAATAGTTTGTACAAGATTGAGTAGAGAAAGTAATGTGAGCGTAACACATGAGATTAATATAGTTTCCCTTCCCTTTAAGCTAATTCACATTCACTGTGTTTCGTAAGAATAGTGGCAATATTTAGTGTAATGTTATTTCCTTGGCAGTACAAAACACATTCAAGTGTAAAGCGAGTGTACAGGAAGGAAGTGTGCTCCAAGTCGGACATGGAGTTTTCGTCTAAATCCGTACAAATTGTGCAACTCGCATTGTTGGGAACGAGAAGTCGATGTTATATCGATTTAAAAAGCCACGTCGACACACAATGCAAGAGAGAGGACACAAAAGAAAAGGGGGAAGTAGTCGTGCTGAAAATAGTACACTGCCACCTTGATCTCTTATTCATGATAGACGACGTCGACGCTGTGGGATCAGAGGTGCCCATGTCTCGTTTGAACAAAAGGATTCATCTGTCCTTGTCCCTCCCATATAGGAGATTTCTTTCTAAATAACGCACATCTACACTATCGATAAGTACATATTAACGTGATCATCTCCTGCCTTTTACTTCTCATATCGAGATTCCAGCATCTTACTGCGATGTAACCCACAAACCCATATTAGCCTTTTCGTTACTCCATTTTATTAAAATACAAAAACTTACCTGATATACTCCACTCACATGAAGTTCGTTACTCAGTCTTCAACAGTTACCACTTTCTCCACCACGTATAGTAGGTAGAGGAAGTATTGCGTTCGACCCAAAAATTCGATGTCGAGATTTCACAGGAAATGTATGTTTTCAGGTCCCCTGAATCTAAAAAATACCATTGTTAGAAAAAAGTCCGCGCGCGCACGTGTGTCTGTGTATGTCTGTCTATCTCTGTGTGGACAGTATGGCTCAAAAACAAAAAGGCAATTAAAAACCAAAGTTGCTGTTTAAGTTTAATGTGTTTCAAGGATACAACACGAAGATTTTGAAGGAAATTCCTCTGCCCAAAACTACCCTTTACACGGAAAATTCTTCGAAAATTTTAATGTTCTCAAAATGGCTCACGATTTTCATTAAAATAGGATATATTTTAGACATATTATGACAAATGAAGTGTATATTTTGAATTTTCTGGCTTTAAGCCATGTAGTCCTCTTTATTCCTGATGACTTTTGTAAGAGATAGACCAAATCTTACTATGCAAAAAATGTAAATCTCGTTAAAACACACAATTTGTGAACTGAAGATTTCGGAGATATTCCTTATTTGTGAGAATTTTGCAGCACCCACAGACCGTTTACAAATGGGAAGTCGTTATTTATTTTTTATCCCTTGGTCATACAAAGAAAGCGGAATTTCCAAGTCATCACATAGCGATCACTCTTAAAGCATTTGACTATCGCTTGAAGCCTATTGTATTCCCCTAGCACCTACAAGAAAATTAACAATAAGATAATTTTTGCAAATCTTTAGCTCGACTAACATGAACCATGATAGAGGAGTAAGAGTTTGTAAAAATAGTTTCTGCAAGAGTAGAGAAAGTCAACACATTTTTTTATTGTAACAATTTTGTACAAATTATCGTATGTTTAAGGTATTTTCATGGCAAATGAAATGTACATGAATTTTTTGGGAAGAGCCTCTGAAGTCTTCTTCATTCTGAATTATTTTTGCATAATTGGTAAATCCGTAACACATCGACAAAATCTTACGATACAAAATATGAAGACCCTGTTAAAGCACAAAATTTACGTGATTTTAAAACAATTCCCGACATATTCCGTGTTATTTGTTTAAAGTTTTTAATACTTATGTTTTCCTTAAAAGATTTGACTATCACTTAAGCCTACTGTATTCTCTTATTCCCATTGTATGCAGAAGAAAATATGTAATAAAGTGATAAAAGAATAAAAGTTTGTATAAATATACTCTGTTCATCAAGAGATTAGAGGAGATATAAACAAAGCACCGGTTTGTATCACTCCGCGGCCACGTGCTTTCACGGTGACGCAACACGGTTACCTACAGCTACGCGTAGATAGAATATGCATTTTACACTACTAAAGGATATATTTACGTGATCCAAATAACATGTAGCACATGGAAATTAACTGCTACTTACGTCATCTCTGTCCACAATAGCACTTTTTCATTTCCTGCTCGCAATCTCGAAACCAATCTCCAGAAGCAGCATGTGGGGGAAGTTCGTTTTTAATCTGGAAGATCGGGATCAGAGTTAACTGCCAACAACACTTTGTTTAAGGTAGTTCATTGTTAACAAAGAACTGGTGAACTTTTCGACGGATTGCAGATCTCACACTCACAAATTCGTCGCAAACTACATCCAGCATTTATCTAGCACGTGGTCGTTTTTACCGGTATCTTCACCAACTGACGAATTTTCTTTGGGTGTACTGTAAATACTTGCAACTGACACACCAGTAAACTCGGATGTTAATTTCATCACGTCTTCGATAGCAAGTTCAGGATATTTCTCGTAGAACTTGTTAAATATGTTCAATATTGTTGTCTTTTCACCACTTCGCAACGGTTTGCCGCACTTATATTTAACAACACTCACTTGTTCCGCCATGTTACTTTCATACTGAATAATGCGCGCGCAGAATGAATTAGGCTGGTTACAAATTCACTTAACTGCGTACTCTTACAGTTTAACTATGCTTAGTACACTTAGTTCATGCTTTAGCAAACATTAAATGACATTTCAGACCTCAGTAACAGTATTTCTTCAAGGGACTATTTACACGGCGAAAGCGTCAAGAGGGCGCGCTGTGGTCAAAACGCACGTGGCTTTGTTTACGTCTCCTCTAATCTCTAGATGAACAGAGTATAGTTTATATCAATGAGTAGACAAAGTCATATGAGTGTATCCCAACATGCTTCTGGGTTCTGGAGGATACAAAATATACATACATTCCCAGCAAAGTCTCTTATCTGGCTAGCAAAAGCAAAAACAAAAGAAGCTTATCTTGCACGCCGGTACATTATGCCTTACATAACACATATCCGGTGCTTGGCGTCTATTTCTAGCGGTGCACGTTTGAACTTCTAACGGTTGGGGAAGACAACTGCAGACACTTGTTGCCATAAAAACGCTTCTGCCAAAGTCGACCGAGGTCACCGTTCTGCAAGTGTCAAGTTCATTATGTTCTATTACATGGCGTCCTAATGGTGCTTCAATGTCTTCGTTTTAAATTGTCACAAATGGAAAGAAATTGTTTGTACTTATAAGCAAACCTCTTACACCTTTGATTGGTGGTTTTAAATAACAAAAATCTGATGTGTTACACTCGCATGACTTTCTCTACTCTTCTACTAACAATTCTTACAAACTCTTATCCTTCTTAGTTAAGATAAACATTTGTACAAATTATCTTATTGCTTATTTCCTTGTAGGTACAAGGGAAATATGGGTATACAGTAACCTTTGTGCTATATTAAAATCTTTTAAATCTTTCAAATTCCGTTCTCTTTGCACGGTTAACACATAAAAATGAATAACCATGCTTCATTTGATGAAAGTACCAGTTCTCCAAAACTCACACAAATAACAAGGAATATTTCCATTTAAGTAAGCAAAAGTGTTTTCATGAGAAATAAACATAAATAAGCACAAACGGTTAAAACTAGATGTGTCTTACAAAGTGTTACATTTCTGTTTATCCTTAAAAGTGTGGAAAAAGTTAGGCATTTTGCTTAGAAATCCGGGCCTTAGTTATAATTCGACATATACATTTCATTTGTCATAAAAATATCTTAAACATATGTCATTTTAATCAAAATCGTTAGGGCCATTTACAAGAAAACCAAAATTTTCAACAATTTTCCATGTAAATGTTAGGTTAGGGTGGAACAATTTGTTCTAAATCTTCGTGTCCCATCCTTGAAAGACATGAAACTTAAATACCAAGTTTGGCTTCTAACCGATGTTTACTTTTTGAGGTATGCTGTCCACGTATGCTGTCCACACACACACACACACACACACACACACACACACACACACACACACACACACACACACACACACACACACACACACACACACACAGTTTTCAGGAGTCTGAAAACATGTATTTTGATATTTAATTTTTGGATGGAATACAAAACTTCCTCTACAAAAGCAAGTTACAAGGAAAAGAAAGAAACAGATCAGTGGGAACACAGTAGGGTTAAGTTATAATCAAATCATTTGAGAGTTGGTCACTATGTAATGAGTTTCGAATTGCTTCTTCCAATGTTTTTTACTTGACTTATTACACTTTTGCGGATTAAAAATATGTGTAACCAATCTTGCCAAATTTTCAGCAGGAATAAAGTGAAAAAACTGGCATGTAGTTTTCGCAACAATTTCAAACAACTCAAGATGTAACCTAATTAATTCCACCACTGAGGAGCAATAGTTTTAATAAGTATATTTTAAGGTTTGAACACTTTTTTGACACAACCAAAGTAGTGAATAAGATATTATATGCCGGTTCTGTACGTTAATCGGGTCACTGTTGTCGCCGGGCTAATAACAACCGACGGTAGGGGATTAGTGCGTACTGACCCGGTCGGCTATCTGCGTTAATGGCCGGTCCCACTGACCGAACAGTGCCCCGCGCAACGAGCTCATTGCATGCGGTCTCCCGCAGTTCGGCTAATTACTGCTCCTGAAAACTCCTTTCGGGAGGTTTTAGAAGCTTCGACAACATTGTGCTTAGTATGTGGGGCCTATGTAAGGGCCTGTTGAGGGCCCGGTTGGAAAGTTATAAAACATACAAGTGTACATGGAACATCTCTAAGAATCTTAGTTCGAAGTGAACTGGTCAACCCGGCTCCCTTATTTCAGCGGACAAATGACTGTGGGAGGTCAGTAAGTTCAGTGGACAGTTCAGTTGTGATTACTTGCTACATTTCTTTCGTCAGGGTTTGTAGGCCTTGTGCGAGTTGTGACTCAGTTGAGATGTGATTCTAATCGCCAGATCAGACAGTGCAACTTAAGTCTAACAGTTGTAAGGATAAATCGCCAAATCACGAGCAACATCGGCTATTTCTGCTGCTTGAGATTATTTTTAGGTTCATGTACATTACCAAAAAGCTTCCGAATTCTACGATTACATTGGTTTAGGGGAAAAAAATGTTCCCTGTAGATATACAAGGTTACCAGAAAACTTTCTCTACTGGTAACTAGAGCAAGTATTATATTCCACCCAAAAATAGCATCGAGATTTCACCGGAAATATGTTTTGAGGCCCCCCTGAATAAAACAAAGGTATTTTTAAACAAATGTCCGTATATGAGTGTCTGTGGACAGTATAACTCAAAAACGAAAAGTCGCTTAAAAACCAAAGTTGGTATTTAAGTTTCATATTTTTCAAGGATATGACACTAAGATTTTGAATAAAATTGCTCCAACCTAAACTACCCTTTACATGGAAAATTGTTATTTTCTTGAAAATTGATATTTTATGACAAATGAAATGTAGGTTTCGAATTTTCTAGCTATAGCCCATGTAGTCCTGTGTAGTCTGGATGACTTTTGAATAATTGGTAAACCGTAAGAGATAGACCAAATCGTACTATACAAAATATGTAGATCTTGCTAATACCCACCATTTTTGTCGGCGGCGCCGTGGCCGAGCGGTTAGCGCGCTCGCCTACCACCTAGGCGGCCCGGGTTCGATCCCAGGGA
Source organism: Tenodera sinensis (assembly GCA_030765045.1). Classification (NCBI taxonomy): domain Eukaryota; kingdom Metazoa; phylum Arthropoda; class Insecta; order Mantodea; family Mantidae; genus Tenodera; species Tenodera sinensis. Next base: position 2,371,726 of record JAUKNM010000041.1, read on the forward strand.
CCCGCATGTGGTATTCGTGGTGGACGAAGCGGCGTCAGTGCGGGTTTTCTCCGGGTACTCCGGTTTCCCCCGCCATCTCATTCCACCGGTGCTCCATCTTCATGTATCATCAGTGTCACCGCCTGCGGTGCCGTAGTAGTAAAAGCGGGCGTTAAACACAACAACAACAACAACCATTTTTGTCCTTATTTTTTAGAGTGAACCATTTCGGATATATTGTTTAAAAGAATTGACTGTCGCTCAAAGGCTACTGTATTCCCATATTGCCCTTGTACCTACAAGGAAATAAGTAATAAGATAATTTGTACAGATGTTTATCTCAACTAACACGAAGAAGATAGAGCAATAAGAGTTTGTAAGAATGGTTAGTACAAGAGTAGAGAAAGTCACGTGATTTCTTATTATGCGGGGGTTCCAAGATATGAATTTGGGTGAAATCTCTATATTGAATTTTTCGGTGGAATACATGATGGAGAAAGTATATTGGACGAGAGCTGAATATCAATAGGCGCACGCAGGCCATCTTACGTAACATGCAGCGGCGCCTGGCGTCCATTCCTTGCGAACTTCTGGCGGCTAACAACACACTATCGCTGATGCAAAGACTTGTCATGAACTGAACTCTTGTTTTTGTGCCAACATATCTCATGTCCAAGGTCACGGTTTTGCAAGTGTCAAGTTCAACACGAGAAGTCGCTCTGGCTGATACCAAAAACACTACATTTAGACTGGTACACAAGAAAAGCTATAACGAAAGCCGGATTTCTGAACTAAGGTTCCCAGGCAGGGTTGCCAGGTCTAGTGATTTTGCAGGAGATCTACTCTTTTACAAATATACTGATCTACTGCTAAAAACTGAAAACATTTCAAAATCTCCTACTTTTTATGTATTTTCCATTTTAAACACCTATTTTTCTTAACATCATATAATTCACTCTTCCGAAAAATATTTTCAGGCAAGGCATTTACCTCGTGTATAAAAACAAAAGATTAATATAATCACCTGTATACATAAAGTTGTTTTTGCATTGTGAACTATCTTACATTAAACATGAACATTTGAATTCCACTGAAATACCTAGATAAAGTTGAACACAGGGATCCAAAAGTATTTCTTCCTGTGGAAAACATGTATTTTGGTGCCAAAGTTCAAATATCTGTGACAAAATCATCCTAACTGACAAATATGTACACGTTTGTGTTGATTTAGTCAGTTCGCGACACACTAAGTCGTGGTTCATTAAGTGATGTTCTTCTTACAATGTTGGAAGTGTTAGAACCAAACAGTTCAGTCAACTGCACAGTCACTTGTCTTGCTTCTTCTCGGTTTACTAATTTGGTGAAAGTAGTTCAACAGTCTATACAGAACGGAGGAGGCTATTGCGCAATACTCACATTGCACTCTACAGCGCAAGAAGTTTCGAGCGAATAGTTTTATTATTATTATTATTATTATTATTATTATTATTATTATTATTATTATTATTATTATTATTATTATTATTATTATTATTATTATTATTATTATTATTATTATTATTATTATTATTATTATTATTATTATTATTATTATTATTATTATTATTATTATTATTATTATTATTATTATTATTATTATTATTATTATTATTATTATTATTATTATTATTATTATTATTATTAATGTCATAAATGTGTATACACTAAGCAAAAAGCCGATTAAAAATTAATCTTTTCTGCTGCTTTTTTCAAATCAAATTATCTGCTTTTACTTCGACAGACATGGCAACGCTGTTCCCAGGTTTTCTGTGCTTCCCGGCTTCTCTCCTATTTCCCGGGTACTCCCGTATTTCAGCCATATTTTATTGAGTCTCCTGGCTCCCGTATTTTGGACTGTTCCTCCCGTATTTCATACACTGCCATGAATTCTGAGATTCAGAAGGATATTTGGAATGTGCGATATATGGAAGTGGTAGTTCCTTTTTTCCCAATGTTGGCAGCAGTACTTTAATTAGGTCTTAGTAGCAGCGACTGTTTTCTTATTGGCTTGTAGAGTGTAGCCAATCCTTAAGCGTACCTGTGGTCACGTGATGCGTGACGTGAACACGCTTCTCGTTTATTTACGTCTTTGAATTGCAGAGAACACGTCTTTTGTTTGTGGTTCTATAAAGGAAGCAAAATCATGGAGAACTGTGGCCGGCCGCAATGAACTGAACAGAACTCCACCCAACAAGAAACCTAAGAACTACATCTGTGTTTATCTTTCTGTTTCGGAAGATACTTATTTTTGGGCAGGACCTCTGAAGGATAGTAAGCATTACGCACATTGCTTTTTATGACTTTTTAAAAGAGTGAAATAAGTGTGATTACGAAATCACTATTTTGTAAACATACTCACTGGTTTAAATGCTACGAATAAATATGTAAGACCTAGTTCTGTGCAATAAGCATACATCTTCTAAAATCAATACAGAGAAAAATCGACATATCGACAATATGTTCATGTATTAAGGAAACGTTTATGAAATCTCCCGTATTTTTAGCTTGAAAACCTGGAAACCCTGTTCTAAGCACAACAAAATAGTAAAATAAGCAAGCAAACCAGCATGAAAAATGATGAAAATAAGCACCAAATTAAGCAAAAACGAATTATCACAGAACTCTTAGTTTGTCGAGGTCTGTTATAAGACATACATATGCAAGGTCATTCTGAGAATTTCCTGTGTAAACCTCCTGCGTCTATCAGTGAAAAATTATTTGTATAATGAAAATGTTTTTTCCACGTAGCATGACGTCACAAGCGCATGAGAAAAGCACCACATTTTCTCGGTGAATTGCTCATCAGCACGTGTTTCTTCGCAAGAAAGCTTTTTAGATATTTCGCAGGGTGTTTTGTAACCAGAATATTTCTGTAGCACCTGATTGGGTTTGTCAAACTCAACTGCAGGATCTCCATTTGTTTCTGACGACAATGTTACTGTATTTTCTTCAATCTCAGAAACTGAATGTACCAAGGAATTATTTCGAGCTTTCAACTGCTTTAGAAGTTAAGGTATTTTGGAAATGGTCCACCGAAAAAAAAAATTATATATATATATGGACATAAATTGTGTGTTTTAGCGAGATCTACGTTTTTGTGTACTAAAATTTGGTCTATCTCTTACGGTTTACGAGTTATTCAAAAGTCATCCAGAGTAAACAGGACTACATGGGCTATAGCCAGAAAATTCAAAATATACATTTTGTTTGCCATAAAAATGTCTTGCACATATGGCATTTTAATCAAAGTCGTTAGTCACTTTCGAGAAAATAAAAATTTTCGAAAAAATTTTTATATAAAGAGTAGTTTAGTGTGGCGGAATTTTCTTTAAAAACTTCTTCTTACATTCTTAAAAGACATTAAACTTAAATATTAACTTTGGTTTTTGACCGACTATTCGCGTTTGAGTTATGCTGTCCACAGAATGTCAGACACAAACGCGCGCGCGGACTTTTTTCCAAAAATGTCTTTTTCTTATTTAGGGGCCCTCAAAACATATTTTCGATGAAATCTTGACATCGAATTTTTTGGTCGAATACAGTACTTCCCCTACTTACTATACGTAGTAGAGAAAGTCATGTGATTACAACATATCAGATTTTTACTTTCTCTACTGGTAAGTAGGGGAAGTATTGTATTCCACCCAAAAATTCGATGTCGAGATTTCACCAGAAATATGTTTTGAGACCCCCTGAATGCAAAAAAAAAAAAAAAAAAAAAAAAAAAAAAAAAAAAAAAAAAAGCATTTTTAGAAAAAGGTTGTGTGTGTTTGTGTCTGTCAGACTGTGGACAGCATAATTCAAAAACAAAAAGCCGCTTAAAAACCAAAGTTTGTATTTAAGTTAAATGTCATTCAAGGATGTAAGAAGATTTTGAAGAAAATTGCTTCACCCTAAACTACCCTTTGCATGGAAAATGTTAGAAAAACTTTGATTTCCTTGAAAATGGCTGTAAAGATTTCGATTAAAATGACATGTTTGAGATATTTCTATGACAAATGAAACGTATATTTTGAATTTTTTGGCTGTAGTCCATGTAGTCGTATTTACTCTAGATAACTTTTGAATAACTCTTAAACTATAAGAGATAGACAAAATATTAGTATACAAAAAATGTAGATCTTGCTAAAACACACAATTTATGTACAGATAATTTTTTTTGTAGGGTGAACCATTTCGGAGATATTCCTTGTTATTTGTGTGTGTTTCGAATAACAAACCTTTCGTGAAATGGAACATCGTTGTTCTTTGTTTATATGTTAAGCGTGCAAAGAGAGTAGGTTCTCAAAGCTTTAAAATATTTGACTATCGCTCAAAGCTTACTGTATTCTCATATTCCCCTTGTACCTACAAGGAAATAAGCAATGTTTATCTTAACTAATATGAAGAAGATATAGAAATAAGCGTTTGTAAGAATGGTTAGTACAAGAGTAGAGAAAGTCATGTGAGTTTAATACATCAGATTTTTTTTCTAGCTACCGATGTTTTTGTGCCTCGTCTCGTGATATTTCTTCCTTCCAGGTTGCCAGCACTAAGACCATGTTAGATGGTGTTTTGTTCACATAAACCAGGAAGTGTGCCCAGTGTGTGTGGTCGTCTTTTGTTTCGGATAAGAAGTACACGAAAAACAGATAAATAATATTATGTATCTTCGTGTTTTTGGCATGTTATTCTGACGGATGAAGCTCATTAAGAGGGATTATGTCATCTTGAAACAGTTCCAAGTTCAAGTTTGATTAGGCGAGCTGTAACACCAGCTATGTAAACACAGAGTACGTCACGCCAGCCTTTTTGCTCCTACAGTCGTCTGTCTGTTTCACTAGTCAATTAAAATGTCGAAGAGAACGAATATCCTTCATGTCTGCTTTTCCATTCCCAGTAAATACTGGCTAGTTACTTATTTGTACAAATTTCAACATTAGTATTGCATCAAATTAATTTAATAGTCCTATGTTTGTAGCTGTTCGAGAAAGTAATTTTCAAAACAAGAGCTTCAAACTTGAAAGTAGTAACAAACAATATCTTGGAAATGGCGAACTCCAAAAAGAAAATGAATATGATGTACATTTTTGTGTAGTAAGATTTTGTCTATTTCTTACGGCTTACGAGTTATACAAAAGTCATAAAGCGTAAACAGGACTACATGGGCTGTACTCAGAAAATTCAAAATATACATTTCGTTTGCCATAAAGTATCTTAAACATATGACATTTTAATCAAAATTGTTACAGGCATTTTTAACAAAAACAAATGTTCTAAAATTTTTCTATGTAAAGGGTAGCTTCAGGTAGGCGAATGTTCTTAAAAATCTTCGTGTCACATGCTTGAAAAATATTAAATTTAAATATAAACTTTCGCTTTTAAACGACTTTTCGTTTTTGAGTTCTGCTGTCCACACACACACACACATACACACACACACACACACACACACACACACACACACACACACACAGACACACACACACACACACTTATGTTAAAATGTCTTTGGATTCAGGTGCCCTCAAAACATATATTTCCTGCGAAATCTCGACATCGAATTTTTGGGCGACATACAATGCTTACTTACTAGAGGTAGTAGAGAAAGTACAAAAATCTGTTGTTACATTGATATGGTAAAAATTTACCATTATTTTGTATCTACTTCATTTTGAGATAAACATTTACAGAAATATCTACATTGCCCATTACGTTACAGGTAGAAGTGATAGTCAAATGTTTAACAACTCCATAGTATACACTGGCCTTCATTCTAAAGGAATTCTGTACACGTTATGTAATTGGTAAACATAGCATAGTCCAAAATTTATTATTTAGATCTCTTTGAGACACTATTTATATTAACGTTTTTTGTGGCAGTACTCATTTCCAAGATATTTGTTGTTATTGGTTTTAGTTCTTCAACACTTTTGTCATTTCTTCAAAGTATTGTCACTATTCTATTGTAGTGTGGGAATAGCTTCAGAAGCCCTCTTTATTATAGATGACTTACAGTACTGGTAAATCGTAAAACACAAAATATAAGCCTCGTTAAAACAGACAATTTATAAATACTTGTTTTTCTTGAATAAGAAGTCGTATCACGTTTTCGTATGTCTTGATCATGCAAAGAGAATGAAATGTCAAATCCATCCATAGCGGCCAGCTCAGACGGTCAAACTTGAAGGCCTTTCAGTTGTCGCATGAAACAATGGGACAAACTTCAAATAAGGGAAATCATTAGTAAAAAGTTGTGGTTCATTTTCATTCACTTCTGCCTCTTTCTCACAAAGAATGTCACCAAATTTACACAATGTTGTGTATGTAGGATTTCTTTCAAACACACGATGTAATTTTTCCCTAACCTTGTCAGCTACTTCGCTTTGTACACTCAATAACTCACTTTTAGTTTCCTTCACAGTGTTTAATACACCACACTATATCATTCCCACAGTTTTAGGGCGAGAGAAATGTTATTTTATGTAGTTTCTGGACATGGTGAATGAAAAGAACTGTTGTACACTTTTTATCGTAGATGAATCAATTTTGTCTAAGTTGCTGAAGATCTTGCCAATTTCACTGTAGTTTATACAATAATAGTTCGCAGCATCAAGCCAACTACAAGTCCCCCAATATGTTACGATGTGCTGAGGGAGAAAGGGTGAGCTTATGGAATGAATAAAAGGTGGAATCTGTACTGAAAAAATCTGATGTGTTACACTCACATGACTTTCTCTACTCTTGTACTAAACATTCTTACAAGCTCTTATTCCTATATCTTCTTCATGTTAGTTGAGATAAACATTTGTACTAATTATCTTATTGCTTATTTCCTTGTAGGTACAAGGGGAATGTTAGAATACAGTAGGCTTTGAGTGATAGTCAAATGTTTTAAGAGATTCTGTTGTCTTTGCACACTTAACATATAAAAAAATGAACAACGATAATCCATTTCACGAAAGTTATGTTTTCCGAAACTCACATACATAACAAAGAATATCTCCAAAATGGTTTACCCTACAAGAAAATTTATTCAGACATAAATTGTGTATTTTAGCAAGATCTACATTCTTTTGTATAGTATAATTTGGTCTATCTCTAACAGTTTACCAGTTATGCAAAAGTCGTCCAGAGTAAATACTACAGGGGCTATAGCCAGAAAATTCAAGATATACATTTATTTGTCATCAAAATATCTCAAACATATGACATTTTAATCAAAATCGTTAGAAAATAAAAATTTTCGAAAAATGTTCCATGTAAAGGGTAGTTTAGGGGGGGGGGGGCTATTTTCTTCAAAATCTTCGCGTCGCATCCTTGAATAACATTAAACTTAAATACCAACTTTGGTTTTTAACTGACTTTTCGTTTTTGAGTTATGCTGTCCTCAGACTGACACACACACACACACGGACCTTTTTCTAGAAATGCGTTTTTTTGGATTCATTGGCTCTCAAAACATACATTTCCAGTGAAATCTCGACATCGAATTTTTGGGTGGAATACAATACTTCCTCTAGTTACTAGTAGATTTCGGTTGGGAAATTTAATGCCATACTGGCAAGTTGGCCATGGTAGCTTAGTGGTTAAAACAGTCGCTCGATAACTGGAAGATCCGTGGTTCAAATCCTGGCTATGGCATTGCATTTTTCAGTTCCTGATTCCACGTCTTAAACTTTGCCCACACACGGCTTGTGTGTTTAAAACACCAACAGCAAGTTTGTTGGCATAAATAAATAATAATTATGAAATTGTGTTTATAAAAATGTCTGAAGTGTTAAATACATGAGTAATAGTCAGCTATTATAAATATATTTGGTCAAAATATGACCTAACATTAAAATATGGTCAAATATGTATTTATATGACCAATCAAAGCTGGTACATTTTATGAACTTAGACAGAAAAATAAGCCAGGATAAAAATATGACATGTGTTAAAAATCCGAGCCCTAGTAATGAAACAGTGAAAGCTGCTTGCATGAAAAGATATTTAAACTGTTGAGGGGACTGAGTCTTGTGCTGGACTGTACGCAGTTGGAGTGAACGTACGGAATACATTAGTAGCGATTGTATTAGGAATCCTCCACGAAGGCCAAGATCTAACCCTCGCCTCTCCCCCTCCCTTCCCCCTCCCTTCCCGAGACCTACGACATGGCATTCCTCTCACTGAGATCGCAGTGATACACAATAAACAAATTCATCTCCATTTTAGAAATATCTTATGTGTACACTTTCCCTGATCACTCTTTTACAAATCTTTTTATAAACTATTCTTTTATCTACTTCATGTTAATTGAGATCAAGACTTGCAGCAATTTTTATTACATATTTCCTTATAGATGCATAAGCATGAGAATACAGCAGTCTTAAGTGATAGTCAAATATTTTAAGAACTGGTAGCTATGTGATGGCTTTGAAGTTGGATTCTCTTTGCTCAGTCAAGAGGGGGAAAATGAAATAACTACCTCTCTTGTGACAAAACTATACGTATTTGAAAACTGAAACCAAGAATAACAAATCTGGCGTGTTGCACTCACATGACTTTCTCTACCCTTGTACTAACCATTCTAACAAACTCTTCTTCCTATATCTCCATGTTAGTTAAGATAAACATCCGTACAAATTATCTTATTGCTTATTTCCTTGTAGGTACAAGGGAAACATGGGAATACAATAGGCTGAGCGATAGTCAAGTCTTTTAAAGCTTTGAGATTCCGTTCTTTTTGCATACTTAACATATAAAAAAATGAATAACGATGACGCATTTCACGAAAGTTCTAAGTTTTCCGAAACTCACACACGTAACAAGGAATATCTCCGAAATGGTTCACCCTACAAGAAAATTTATTGAGACATAAATTGTGTATTTTAGCAAGGTCTACATTTTTTGTATAGTATGATTTGGTCTATCTCTAACGGTTTACCAGTTATGCAAAAGCCGTCCAGAGTAAATACGACTACAGGGGCTATAGCGAGAAAATTCAAGATATACATTTCATTTGTCATTAAAATATCTCAAACATATGACATATTAATTAAAATCGTTAGAGCCATTTTCAAGAAAACCAAAATTTTCGAAAAATCTTCCATGTAAAGGGTAGTTTAGGGTGGGGCTATTTTCTTCAAAATCTTCTTGTCGCATCCTTGAAAGACATTAAACTTAAATACCAACTTTGGTTTTTAACCGACTTTTCGTTTTTGAGTTATGCTGTCCACAGACTGACAGACACACAGACACACACACACACACACACACACACACACACACACACACACACGGACCTTTTTCTAAAAATGTTTTTTTTTAGATTTCCGGTGAAATCTCGACATCGAATTTTTGGGTGGAATACAATACTTCCACTACTTACCAGTAGAGAAAGTAAAAATGACACAAAAAGTTTATTCCACAAAAAATATATTTGACAAATGTTTTTGTGTAGTAAGATTTTGTGTATCTCTTACAATTTACCAGTTCTAGAAAAGTCGTCCAGAATGAAGAAGTATTCACAGGATATTCCCAAAAAATTCTAGGTAGACATTTGATTTGTTATGAAAATATGTTAAACATATGGTATTTTAATCAATGGTGAGAGCCTTCCTGAGAAACTGAAAGTATTAAAAAATATTTCCATGTAAAGGATAGTTTGGAGAGGGGGAGTTTATTTAAAACCTCGGAAGATGTGGAACTTAAATATGAATTTTAGTATTTAATTGACTTTTCACACACATACATGTACAAACAGATACTTGTTTACTTTCTCTATTACATATTGTATTCCATTCAAAAACTCGATGTCGAGATTTCACCAGAAATACAGGCTTTGAAACCGCCTGAATAAAAAAAAAGCATTGTTAGAAAAAGGTCCGTGTGTGTGAGTGTTTGTACAACATAACTCAAAAACTCCAAGATTTTGAAGCAAATTCCTCCACCCTAAACCACCCTTTACATAGAAATTTTTTGAGAAGTTTTGATGTTCTTGAAAATGGCTATAAGAATTTTGATTAAAGTGACATATGTTTAAGATATTTTTTTCATAAATGAAATGTATATCTTGAATTTTCTGGCTATAGCGTGTGTAGTCCTGTTTACTCTGGATGACTTTTGCATAACTGGTAAACCGTAAGAGATAGACCAAAACTTACTATACAAAAAATGTAGATCTGGCTAAAACACACAATTTATGTCCAAATACATTATTTTATGGTGAACTATCTCCTTGTTATTTGGGCGATTTTTGGGGAACTTACACTTCTGTCAAATGTCAACATCGCTGTTCATTTTTTTATACGTTAAACGTGCAAAGACAATGAAATTTGTCAACTTTAAAATATTTGAATATCGCACAAAGCCTAGTGCATTCCCATATTCCCTTTGCACCTACAAGGAAATAAGCAATAAGATAATTTGTAAAAATGTTTATCTCAACTAACACGAAGAAGATATAGGAATAAGAGTTTGTAGGAATGGTTAGCAGAAGAGTAGAGAAAGTCATGGGAGTGTAACACATCAGATATCTGTATTAACATGAAGAAGATATAGGAATAAGAGTTTGTAAGAATGGTTAGTACAGGAGTAGAGAAAGTCATGTGAATGTAACACATCAGATATCTGTATTAACATGAAGAAGATATAGTAATAAGAGTTTGTAAGAATGGTTAGTACAAGAGCAGAGAAAGTCATGTGAGTGCAACACATCAGATATCTGTATTAACATGAAGAAGATATAGTAATAAGAGTTTGTAAGAATGGTTAGTACAAGAGTAGAGAAAGTCATGTGAGTGTAACACATCAGATATCTGTATTAACATGAAGAAGATATAGTAATAAGAGTTTGTAAGAATGGTTAGTACAAGAGTAGAGAAAGTCATGTGAGTGTAACACATCAGATATCTGTATTAACATGAAGAAGATATAGTAATAAGAGTTTGTAAGAATGGTTAGTACAAGAGTAGAGAAAGTCATGTGAGTGTAACACATCAGATATCTGTATTAACATGAAGAAGATATAGTAATAAGAGTTTGTAAGAATGGTTAGTACAAGAGTAGAGAAAGTCACGTGAGTGTAACACATCAGATATCTGTATTAACATGAAGAAGATATAGTAATAAGAGTTTGTAAGAATGGTTAGTACAAGAGTAGAGAAAGTCATGTGAGTGTAACACATCAGATATCTGTATTAACATGAAGAAGATATAGTAATAAGAGTTTGTAAGAATGGTTAGTACAAGAGTAGAGAAAGTCATGTGAGTGTAACACATCAGATATCTGTATTAACATGAAGAAGATATAGTAATAAGAGTTTGTAAGAATGGTTAGTACAAGAGTAGAGAAAGTCATGTGAATGTAACACATCAGATATCTGTATTAACATGAAGAAGATATAGTAATAAGAGTTTGTAAGAATGGTTAGTACAAGAGTAGAGAAAGTCATGTGAGTGTAACACATCAGATATCTGTATTAACATGAAGAAGATATAGTAATAAGAGTTTGTAAGAATGGTTAGTACAAGAGTAGAGAAAGTCATGTGAATGTAACACATCAGATATCTGTATTAACATGAAGAAGATATAGTAATAAGAGTTTGTAAGAATGGTTAGTACAAGAGTAGAGAAAGTCATGTGAGTGTAACACATCAGATATCTGTATTAACATGAAGAAGATATAGTAATAAGAGTTTGTAACAATGGTTAGCACAAGAGTAGAGAAAGTCATGTGAGTGCAACATATCATATTTCCTTTATTTGTAATTCTCGTAGACAATAAAATATAAAGTTTGTGGATATATTTTAATTTCTTCTAGTTCCCTTGGTAGCTTCTATAATTTTATTGTTATTACACAAAAGAGCTTTCTGGAAAATAAATGTGGGTCGCAGGAAGGGAATTACGCGCGCAAGGAAGTGAACCCAGTTTTACTTGGAGGGAGAGGATTTCTAATGTCACATTGTGTTGCATAGGCACTAGAACAAACAGGCTAGGGGCGTCTTCAGCACCAACATGTGGGTGTGGTCTTAGAGCTCATCTCCAATTTGTAACAGAATCTCATTGTTACAAGACAAAGGACACCTGAGCTCTGTCGCTTGGGCGTTCAAACGAAAGAAAGAAAGCAGTGGCTCTTCCTTGGAATTCACGGTCGGAATCGTCTTTCATAAAAGTATTAAATACAGCACATTCGAATAGAAGCAGAAAAATCTGATGTGTTGCACTCACATGACTTTCTCTACTCTTGTACTAACCATTCTTACAAACTCTTATTACTATATCTTCTTCATGTTAATACAGATATCTGATGTGTTACACTCACATGACTTTCTCTACTCTTGTACTAACCATTCTTACAAACTCTTATTACTATATCTTCTTCATGTTAATACAGATATCTGATGTGTTGCATTCACATGACTTTCTCTACTCTTGTACTAACCATTCTTACAAACTCTTATTACTATATCTTCTTCATGTTAATACAGATATCTGATGTGTTACACTCACATGACTTTCTCTACTCTTGTACTAACCATTCTTACAAACTCTTATTACTATATCTTCTTCATGTTAATACAGATATCTGATGTGTTACACTCACATGACTTTCTCTACTCTTGTACTAACCATTCTTACAAACTCTTATTACTATATCTTCTTCATGTTAATACAGATATCTGATGTGTTACACTCACATGACTTTCTCTACTCTTGTACTAACCATTCTTACAAACTCTTATTACTATATCTTCTTCATGTTAATACAGATATCTGATGTGTTACACTCACATGACTTTCTCTACTCTTGTATTAACCATTCTTACAAACTCTTATTACTATATCTTCTTCATGTTAATACAGATATCTGATGTGTTACACTCACATGACTTTCTCTACTCTTGTATTAACCATTCTTACAAACTCTTATTACTATATCTTCTTCATGTTAATACAGATATCTGATGTGTTGCACTCACATGACTTTCTCTACTCTTGTACTAACCATTCTTACAAACTCTTATTACTATATCTTCTTCATGTTAATACAGATATCTGATGTGTTGCACTCACATGACTTTCTCTACTCTTGTACTAACCATTCTTACAAACTCTTATTACTAAATCTTCTTCATGTTAATACAGATATCTGATGTGTTACACTCACATGACTTTCTCTACTCTTGTACTAACCATTCTTACAAACTCTTATTACTATATCTTCTTCATGTTAATACAGATATCTGATGTGTTACACTCACATGACTTTCTCTACTCTTGTACTAACCATTCTTACAAACTCTTATTACTATATCTTCTTCATGTTAATACAGATAGCTGATGTGTTGCACTCACATGACTTTCTCTACTCTTGTACTAACCATTCTTACAAACTCTTATTACTATATCTTCTTCATGTTAATACAGATATCTGATGTGTTGCACTCACATGACTTTCTCTACTCTTGTACTAACCATTCTTACAAACTCTTATTACTAAATCTTCTTCATGTTAATACAGATATCTGATGTGTTACACTCACATGACTTTCTCTACTCTTGTACTAACCAATCTTACAAACTCTTATTACTATATCTTCTTCATGTTAATACAGATATCTGATGTGTTACACTCACATGACTTTCTCTACTCTTGTACTAACCATTCTTACAAACTCTTATTACTATATCTTCTTCATGTTAATACAGATAGCTGATGTGTTGCACTCACATGACTTTCTCTACTCTTGTACTAACCATTCTTACAAAATCTTATTACTGTATCTTCTTCATGTTAATACAGATATCTGATGTGTTGCAATCACATGACTTTCTCTACTGTTGTACTAACCATTCTTACAAACTCTTATTACTATATCTTCTTCATGTTAATACAGATATCTGATGTGTTGCACTCACATGACTTTCTCTACTCTTGTACTAACCATTCTTGCAAACTCTTATTACTATATCTTCTTCATGTTAATACAGATATCTGATGTGTTGCACTCACATGACTTTCTCTACTCTTGTATTAACCATTCTTACAAACTCTTATAGCTATATCTTCTTCATGTTAATACAGATATCTGATGTCTTACACTCACATGACTTTCTCTACTCTTGTACTAACCATTCTTGCAAACTCTTATTACTATATCTTCTTCATGTTAATACAGATATCTGATGTGTTGCACTCACATGACTTTCTCTACTCTTGTATTAACCATTCTTACAAACTCTTATTACTATATCTTCTTCATGTTAATACAGATATTTGATGTGTTACACTCACATGACTTTCTCTACTCTTGTATTAACCATTCTTACAAACTCTTATTACTATATCTTCTTCATGTTAATACAGATATTTGATGTGTTACACTCACATGACTTTCTCTACTCTTGTACTAACCATTCTTGCAAACTCTTATTACTATATCTTCTTCATGTTAATACAGATATCTGATGTGTTACACTCACATTACTTTCTCTACTCTTGTATTAACCATTCTTACAAACTCTTATTACTATATCTTCTTCATGTTAATACAGATATCTGATGTGTTACACTAACATGACTTTCTCTACTCTTGTACTAACCATTCTTGCAAACTCTTATTACTATATCTTCTTCATGTTAATACAGATATCTGATGTGTTGCACTCACATGACTTTCTCTACTCTTGTATTAACCATTCTTACAAACTCTTATTACTATATCTTCTTCATGTTAATACATATATCTGATCTATATCTTCTTCATGTTAATACAGATATCTGATGTGTTACACTCACATAGCAACTAGCTATAAAAGATTTGTCGATCACTTAAAGCCTGTTGTATTCCCACATTCCCCACTCACTAACAAGCAAATACGCAATAATTTCGCAAATATTTATTTTGATTAATGTAAAATAGAAGAATAAATTTTTGTACAAGAGTAGATAATCAGATTTTTTAGGGTTCTAGGACCTCAAGACATACATTTCTGGTGGAATCTCGGTCCTGAATTTTTGGATTAAATACTTTATTTACTGCAAAGGAAAAATATGTGTTGCAATCACAAGACTTTCTCTACTCTTGTACTAACGTTTCTTACAAACTCTTATTCCTATACCTCCATATTAGTTAAGATAAACATTTGCAGAAATTATCTTATTGTATATTTCCTTGTAGGTGCAAGGAGAGTATTGGGATACAGTAGACTTTGAGCGATAGTCAAATCTTTTAAAGCTTTCATATTCCGTTTTCTTCACACGGTTAATATATAAAAAAAAAAAAAAATAAACAACGATGTTGAATTTGACGTCAGTGTTCCGAAACTGACACAAACAACAAGGAATTTCTTCCAAAATGGTTCACACTACAAGAAAATTTATTGTGACATAAATTGTGTGTTTTAGCAAGATCTACAGTTTTTGTTTAGTAAGATTTCGTCAATCTCTTAAGGTTTACCAGTTATGCAAAAGTCATATACAGTAAACAGGACTACATAGGCTATAGCTAGAAAATTCAAGATATACATTTCATTTGTCATAAAAATTTCTCAAACATATGACATTTTAAACAAAATCATTAGAGCCATTTTCAAGAAAATAAACATTTTCGAAAAATTTTCCATGTAAAGGGTGTAGCATTTTTTTTTCAAAATCCTTGTGTTGCATCCTTGATAAATAAACTTAAATACTAACTTTGGTTTTTAATAGACTTTTCGTTTTTGAGTTATGGTGTCCACAGACTGACACACACACACACACACACACACACACACACACACACACACACACACACACACACACACACACACATTTTTCTAAGAAAGCTTTTTTTAATTGAGGGGACCTTAAAACATGTATTTTCGGTGAAATCTCATCATCGAATTTTTGGGTGGAATACAATACTTGCCCTACTTACCAGTAGAGAAAGTAAAAATGAATAATTTTAATCTGGATTTTGTAAATACTGTTGAAGATGGCTGTTGTGGGGGTTAGCATTCAAGGGATTAACGTAATCCTAGGTAGTTCAACATTTCAAATCGCCTTATCGTATTTTCAGATAGCACTAAGTTGTAAGTTGGTCTCCCTTTTGGCATGGACCTTATAGTCAGGAACGGCGGATTACAGAGGGCTTTGGATTTATTGCTATTTCCACTATTTTGTTCCCTGGACTAGCAGAAAGCTGCGCTCAACAACTGACTAACGATCCCAACGTTTACAAGACGCACATGGAAGTACTCGTAATTTAGGCAATACAAGAAGCATAGTTTAGGAATACTTGCCTAAAGGACTTATAAAGGTTGATGTAATAGCGAATGTAAACTATTATTGTGTCTATTTCACAGATAGAGCCGGCAAATTATCGTATAAGAATTATTGCCCGCTCATTCTTTTGTTTTGTACAAATCGTCGCCAGGTCATTGTTTTGTTTCGTCAGTATCGCCAACTGTATCCCATAAATTTCTCAAAACAATTTATTACATATTGCAATGTATTAACTATCCAAGTAGCTTTGCATTTCAATTTGACTACTGTGTTTTTCTGTGCACCAATTTTACTTTCTCTACTAATTTTACTAAGTAGAGAAAGTATTGTATTCCACC
Source organism: Tenodera sinensis (assembly GCA_030765045.1). Classification (NCBI taxonomy): domain Eukaryota; kingdom Metazoa; phylum Arthropoda; class Insecta; order Mantodea; family Mantidae; genus Tenodera; species Tenodera sinensis. The sequence goes on from JAUKNM010000041.1 coordinate 2,388,315, forward strand.
CAAAAATTCGATGTCGAGATTTCACCGGGAAAATATGTTTTGAGAGCCCCTGAATACAAAAAGAAGCATTTTTAGAAAAAGGTTCGTGTGTCTGTGTGTGTGCGTGCGTGCTCGTGTGCGTGTGTGTGTCAGTCTGTGGACAGCATAACTTATAAGTGGGTTAAAAACCAAAGTTGGTATTTAAGTTTAATGTCTTTCTAGGATACGACACGAAGATTTTGAAGAAGATTCCTGCACCCTAAACTACTCCTTATATGGGAAATTTTTCGAAAATGGTTCTAACAATTTTTATTAAAATGCCATATGTTTGAAATATTTTTAAGTCAAATAAAATGTGTATATTGAATTTCCTAGCTACTATCCCTGTAGTACTATTTGCTAAGTTACTTTTGTATAACTGTCAAACCACAAGAGATAGACAAAATCTTACTATAGAAAAATGTAGATATTGCTAAAACACACAATTTATGTCGAAATAAAATTTTTTGTACAGTGAACCATTTCGGAGAAAGTCCTTGTTATTTGTGTAACTTTTGGAAAACACTTCCGTGGAATGCAACATCGTTGTTCATTTTTTATACGTTAACCGTGTAAACAGAACGGAATCTCACAGGTTTAAAACATTTGACTATCGCACAAAGCCTACTGTATTCTAACATTCCCCTTGCACCTACAAGGAAATAAGCAATAAGATAATTTGTACAAATGTTTATCTTAACTAACACGAAGAAGATATAGGAAAAAGAGTTTGTAAGATTGGTTAGTACAGGATGAGTGCAACACATCAGATTTTTTAATGTTAAAAATAAAGTGAAATTTATTTGAGATTATAAACTTGTGATAACAACAAGAGAACATAGAAATAGGTAATGTAATTCTTTGGTTTCGTTTTCGGCAGTTGGTAGCGCAAACTACACTAATGGGAGTTTATATATACGATATGGTATTTAAATTCATATTTTATTTATAAAATACTCCAGGTAAATATTAGAACTTCACATTCCGAGATTGTCTCACTCCGTTGAATAATTTATCGGTTAGGTCAGTGGTATTCAAACTTTTTGCTCGGTGTACCCCCATAGACAATTTTCCGTTTCAGCCTGTACCCTTAACTACAGCCCTAGAGTTGTCCTTAATTCAAATTACACATAACCATGCCTAAAATAAATTACAATATTTATAACTTATTTAGTACTACACAAAGAAGAATTAAATAAAATTAAATTAAATTTTACGTACCCCCTATAAAGTCTACGCGTACCCCAGGCTGAATGTCACTGGGCCAGATCAGACATCTTGTGGTATTACTTGTGACGTCTATCCCAGCTTGCGGCAGTTTGATATCTTCTCCAATATGTCCGTCTCTGTTGAATCTGCTGTCGGCTGCTAAGTGGTGAACTATAGCAACTTTTTCTCACACCATACGTAGGTAGATGTAGGTAGATCAATAAATTTACGGTTTAAAACAACTTTTTGTAATATCAGTGAGAAGCATGATTTGCTGTGAGTTTCAAAAATGGTAAACGGCAAATTCCTTTTATGCAGCTGCCAAATATTTATGTCTTCAAGCGCTTCAGACTGCCGATAATCGATCACAGTAAGACACGAATTTTAGAAATAAGCATTCTGTCATCAACATCAGTCCTGCCTACTTCTTAACAACCCCATCGAAGTTTCTACATCAGGCATGGGCACGAGAGGAGAGGTAGCGATTGAACTTGCCTTCCTTACCCACTCCACATTCTCTTGCCGAGTGACATAGGTTGTTTGTATACAACACGTGCAGTGATGGGCTCGTTCTACCTGCACGACCGTAATAATTGTCACGCTGTTATTAATTATTTTGTTTATATTAAGCATACTTTGCATACAATAATTATTACTGTGGTTAGGCAAATTACATCATCTTCAAGTTTATAACCTTCCTTTATCTTATGCACGTAATATCTTACAGTCTTATGATTAACATACTGAATTGTTTCTCTTTCACAATAAATAAAGTAGCAAAGTTACATTGCTATTTAGTCTTAAAATATTTTAAAACTATTTGATCAACATAAATTCATTGGTTTTAAATTTAATGTATTCAAACTGTGAAATACAAAATACATGTTTATATTAAATAAAGTAATAAGAAACTAAACAGTGGAATCATATTATTCATTTTATATGCTTACAAATACGAGTACTCAAAAAGTACCTTTTCAAGTTGTAAATAAATATCTCTAAGTTTGATTTATGCTTCTGATCAAAGTGGTGTTTGATATTGTAATGCTTTATATTTGCAAATTGAAGTCTGCATATTAAACACCAAACTTTCCTGTTTTTGTATCTTAAAACAAATTCTCTCTACCACTCTTCATGAAACATAAGGCGACACGCTGAACAGCAGTTAATGGGAGGGATGGCAGGTGGAGTGAGGCAAAAACGTGTTTCAGGGGAGTGATGCAGTTGAGACGATTTTGCCCATTCCTGTTCTACATTATAGGAAGGCAAATCTTAATTTATCATCATCATTATCATCATCAACCCTCAAGATAGGCCAGACAGGCCTGTTTCGATTCAGAAGTGATCTTCCCTGTGTCTCCTCAGTCTTCCAACTTCTCTCCTACCAAATGGTTTGTACTGAAAGCCCTGTTTGGTAAATCTTCCTTCTGGCATTCGAGAGATATAATCTTACCATTTTATTTTGTACTCCCTGATTTTGTCGTTTAAATTAAATGTTTTTAGTTGCTCTGTTTACTTTCAATATGGTCTTTGAGACTACAGCCAGCTACGTACCTCAAAAATTGCATTTCAGCCATTTCAACTATTCTTTTGTCTTTTCTGTTCAAGGTCCACGTCTCAAATATAATGGGCACTGCCATAGTTTTATAAAATTTTAATATGCTATCTCTTCTTGTTTTATAGTGCCACATATGTTTTAAAATGTGTACACTTTTAATTTTAAATCCCTATCATATAAGAAATATCACATCCAGTTAATTTCTGATTGACATCTAATTTTTATCAAGAAGACAGAACTTGTACAAGATTTTGATTATTTGGTGTTAGTACTTGTGTTTGCGCAGGGTGAGTGCGCTGCTTATCTCTTTGTTCCGATTACCGGGAGCTGAACTCTAATATTGCGCAATAGACACTGCGTCACAATGCAGAAATCATTTATTGCAATAATTATTCAGCTGTGCTTATATAATTATTAATGTTACCAGTTAATAATTCCGGTAGGTATAATTTGTCACCCTGTATATGGTTGTAACGCCCTGAAGGACTCCTAGATAGCGGAACCACCTGGTAAACTCCCTAGATTTACAGTGGTAGGTATTCGGCAGTAGATGTATGTTACTTTATATCTCGTAAGGGTTGATTAACTGTTCCCTTGTAGGATGTAAAACCCCCCCCCCCCTCCCCCGTGTGTCGCATATCTCGTGAAGATGTCGAAGTTTACAGAGCGAGCTGTATCGATTGTCAGATAGAAGGACAATAAATAACAATTAGGTATCGTGAGCAGCTATATACCAGTCACTGTTACGGCTGCTAATGGCACCGGTGATTTATAAAACCTCTCCGGGCCATCATCGCATGCATTTTCACGCAAATTGCGTTATTTTCACAAAGGAATAGTTAGAGCATACAGCAAAAAGCAAGTCGTGTAAAAACTTGATGTTTTACAGCCACATTAGTTCCTTCTTCACTTTTTCTTTTGATATCGACATACCTTGAAACTCCCTGAATCCACAAAAAAGGAACTTTTAGAAAAAGGTCCGTGCGCGTCTAAGAAGAGCATAAATTGTTACACTCACATGACTTTCTCTACTCTTGTACTATTCTTACAAACTCTTATTACTATATCTTCCCCGTACTAATAGACATAAACATTTGTACAAATTATCTTATTGCTTATTTCCTTGTAGGTGCAAGGGGAATATTAGAATACAGTAGGCTTTGTGGGATAGTCAAATCTTTTAAAGCTTTGAGATTCCGTTCTCTTTGTACACGTAACATATAAAAAAATGAACAACGATGACCCATTTCACGAAAGTTCTAAGTTTTTCGAAACTCACACACATAACAAGGAATATCTCCGAAATGGTTCACCCTACAAGAAAATTTATTGGGACATAAATTGTGTATTTTGGCAAGATCTACATTTTTTGTATAGTATGATTTGGTCTATCTCTAACGGTTTACCAGTTATGCAAAAGTCCTCCAGAGTAAATACGACTACAGGGTATATAGCCAGAAAATTCAAGATATACATTTCATTTGCAATCAAAATATCTCAAACATATGACATTTTAATCAAAATCGTTAGAGCCATTTTCAAGAAAATAAAAATTTTCGAAAAATTTTCCATGTAAAGGGTAGTTTAGGGTGGGGCTATTTTCTTCAAAATCTTCGTGTCGCATCCTTGAAAGATATTAAACTTAAATACCAACTTTGGTTTTTAACCGACTTTTCGTTTTTGAGTTATGCTGTCCACAGACTGACAGACTGACACACACACACACACACTAAGACTGACACACAGACACACACACGGACCTTTTTCTAAAAATGTTTTTTTTTTTGGATTCAGGGGGCCTCAAAACATGTATTTCCGGTGAAATCTCGTCATCGAATTTTTGGGTGGAATACAATACTTCCCCTACTTACCAGTAGAGAAAGTAAAAGATGAATAACGATGTTCCATTTCTGGAAAGTATAAATATTGTAAAAGTAATACAAATAACAAGGAATATCTCCGAAATGGTTTACTCTACAAAAACAATTTATTTGAACATAAATTGTGTGTTTTAGTAAGATATGCATTTGTATAGTAACACTTGGTCTATTTCTTACGGTTTACCAGTTATGCAAAAGATATCGCGAGTAAACAGAACTACATAGGCTATAGCCAGAACATTTAAAATACACATTTCATTTGCCATAAAAATATCTGAAATACATGACATTTTAATCAAATTCGTCAGAGCCATTTTCGCGAAAATAAAAATTTTCGAGAAATCTTTCACGTAAAGGGTAGTTTAGGGTGGAGCAATTTTCCTTTAAATCTTCGTGCCGTATCCTTAAAGCATATTAAACTTAAATACCAACTTTGTTCTTTAATCGACTTTTCGTTTTTGAATTATGCTGTTCAGACACACACATACACACGGACCTTTTTCTAAAAATGCTTTTATTGATTCAGTGGGCCTCAAAACATATATTTCCGGTGAAATCTCGACATGAGAAGTCGGTTAAATACCACACAAGTATTTGACTTCAGAAAAGTTTATTTTCTCAAAAATGGTTCTAATGATTTTTATTAAATTACCTACTATATCTTTATGACATTTTTGTGACAAATGAAATGTATCTATTGAATTTTCTAGGAAGTAGCCTCTGAAGTCCTTTTCAGTCTGGATGACTTCTGAATAACTGGTAAACCGTAACAGATACACCAAATCTTACTGTACAAAAATGTAGTTGTTGTTATAACGCAATTTATGTCAAATAAAATTGTTTATGTTATTAACCATTTCCGAGGTATTCTTTATTATTGGTATGAATTTTCAAACCTTTATATTTTCTCAAGGAAAGTCGCTGCTTCTTATTTTCTCTACTATTTACTTGTAGTAACGGAAGCACGTGTTGCACTCTATCCAAAAATTTGTAATTTGTTACCGAGCTATCAACTGAAATACATTTTCAAAGAATAAAGTAGTTTTTAGGAAAAGGTCAACGTAACTGCATGGTATTCTTTAGGAACTGCTCCGATTAAGTTCGGGATATTAAACATTTCATTTGTAAAACAAGGGCACAGCTTGAGTTCGTTAGTGTTTATTATTTAATGGCAAAGAAGAACCAGATGAGTGAAAATAGGAAATTGCAACATGAGACCATGGCATGCATTCACTTTTTCTCACTCTACCCTTTCCAATTACGTGCTACACACGGATAGTGTGGAAAAACAGTAATTACAGAATCTCAAAGCTTTAAAATATTTGACTTTCGCTCAAAGTCTACTGTATTCTCATATTCCCCTTGTAGCTACAAGGAAATAAGCAATAAGATAATTTGTACGAATGTTTGTCTCAACTAACATGAAGAAGATATAGGAATAAGAGTTTGTAAGAATGGTTAGTACAAGAGTAGAGAAAGTCATGTGAGTGCAGCACATCAGATTTTTTCTCCTTCGTTTCAGGCCATCTATGGACCACGTTAAGGAACCCAGTGAATATATATTTTCACTTCTTTTCTTTTTCCTGTCTATCTTTCCAGTATTTCTTCATCCTGTCACTGTGATTTTTTTATTCTGTCCTAATTGTAGTTGTTTTCTTCTTTTTTCAGCTGGAAACCTTCGAAATTTTGTGTTAAGTTTCTTAACTTTGCTGTATCCTGTATCATTTCTTCTGTTAATTCCAATTTAATTTAAGTTTTTCCTTATCCCTTATCCCTTGGTTATCATACTGCTTGAAAATTTGTTTTATGAGTCTGTTATTATCCATCCACATTAAATGACCGAATCATCTTGTTCTTCTTTTCTTGTTTGTATCTGAGATCTTTTTCCTGAGTACAAACTCTCATTTTTGAGTTTGAGCTGGACCCAACATTTTCTTTAAAATTTTTCTTTCCTTCTTTTCTAATGGTTTTATTTCTCCTGTTTTAAAGGAAAACGTGCACCTGTAGCATATAAACATTCAGGATTGATTACTGTGTTATAGTGTCTGCTTTTGGTTTTATTTGACATGTTTTTCTTGTTGTAAATATCCTTGGTTAACTGATATAGAAATTCCATCATTCTCCATCCTGATTTATTTGCTTCCTTATTCCAATCCATTAGTTTGAATTATTTCATCAAAATGAATATATTATTATTATTATTATTATTATTATTATTATTATTATTATTATTATTATTATTATTATTATTATTATTATTATTATTATTATTATTATTATTACTATTACTGTTATTATTATTATTATTATTATTATTATTATTATTATTATTATTATTATTATTATTATTATTATTATTATTATTATTATTATTATTATTATTATTATTATTATTATTATTATTATTATTATTATTATTATTATTATTATTATTATTATTATTATTATTATTATTATTATTATTATTATTATTATTATTATTATTATTATTATTATTATTATTATTAGTATATTGCATAGTACAAAAACGACAAGGATATTTACGTGAAAATCTAAGTTTATCACCTTATAAAATCAATAAATTAACTTAAATAAAATAGGTTGACAATTATTAAATTTAACCTCTGATATTAATTATTGCCACCATACGTAATAGAGAAAGTAAATGAGATTTAAAATTTTATGTTGATTAACAAGTAAAACAGAAAAGGCTTTTGTAGAAATAGTTTGTAGAAGACTGAGCGAAACATTCGTTGCAATTGTGCAATACTCTATTTGTTTTTAAGTGCTTGGTCACTATTCTTTTGTTTCTTGTGATGTGCAAAGCGTATGGAATTTCAAAGCAAGCGACCCACCCATCCACCCAGCCAGCTAGCCGTAAACTGAAGAAGATAGGGTGCCGTTATCCTGCTGGTTTGAAATCGCCGTGCCTCTGCGGTAACCTGCAACACAGCCGCGTGCTGCGGGCAGTATCTCTTGATAAGTTAGGCGATACGGCTAAGTATACACTCGGGACTCCACACGCAACTTCAAAGCGAGATACACTCCACATATCATAGGGGGCCGTGTATCTTTTCTTTTCTTTTTTCCCCGGCTCTTTTCTTGCTTTCTGCTTTCTTACTGATCGCGATTTACTCTTTCTTAAACGGGTTTCTTGTTCTTTAACCTTCGTGCCGTTGTTCATTCCTTTGTAGTTCAGAACAGTCCACACTTCAGAGACATCTACAATCGACTGGCTGCACCACAGGCATGCTTTCAGAACGAAAAGTTTTCTTGTAGGCGCCATCTGATTTTAGTGTTGCAGATGTCTTCAGTGCGCTGTTCGTTTGTTTCAACATGTATGGAACAATATCCAACCGTTGTCCGCACTTTTACTTTCCTTACAACGTCTTCACAGTAAATGTATTCCATCTAACATTTTACGCCGACATTTCACAGGAAATACACGTTTTGACACCCCTTGAATCCAGAAAAATGTGTGTGTGTCCAGCATAACTCAAAAACCCAAAATCTGATGTGTTACACTCACATGACTTTCTCTACTCTTGTACTAACCATTCTTACAAACTCTTATTCCTATATCTTCATGTTAATACAGATATCTGATGTGTTACATTCACATGACTTTCTCTACTCTTGTACTAACCATTCTTACAAACTCTTATTGCTATATCTTCTTCATGTTAATACAGATATCTGATGTGTTACACTCACATGACTTTCTCTACTCTTGTACTAACCATTCTTACAAACTCTTATTCCTATATCTTCTTCATGTTAATACAGATATCTGATGTGTTACATTCACATGACTTTCTCTACTCTTGTACTAACCATTCTTACAAACCCTTATTCCTATATCTTCTTCATGTTAATACAGATATCTGATGTGTTACACTCACATGACTTTCTCTACTCTTGTACTAACCATTCTTACAAACTCTTATTACTATATCTTCTTCATGTTAATACAGATATCTGATGTGTTACATTCACATGACTTTCTCTACTCTTGTACTAACCATTCTTACAAACTCTTATTGCTATATCTTCTTCATGTTAATACAGATATCTGATGTGTCACACTCACATGACTTTCTCTACTCTTGTACTGACCATTCTTACAAACTCTGATTCCTATATCTTCTTCATGTTAATACAGATATCTGATGTGTTACATTCACATGACTTTCTCTACTCTTGTACTAACCATTCTTACAAACTCTTATTACTATATCTTCTTCATGTTAATACAGATATCTGATGTGTTACACTCACATGACTTTCTCTACTCTTGTACTAACCATTCTTACAAACTCGTATTACTATATCTTCTTCATGTTAATACAGATATCTGATGTGTTACACTCACATGACTTTCTCTACTCTTGTACTAACCATTCTTACAAACTCTTATTACTATATCTTCTTCATGTTAATACAGATATCTGATGTGTTACACTCACATGACTTTCTCTACTCTTGTACTAACCATTCTAACAAACTCTTATTACTATATCTTCTTCATGTTAATACAGATATCTGATGTGTCACACTCACATGACTTTCTCTACTCTTGTACTGACCATTCTTACAAACTCTGATTCCTATATCTTCTTCATGTTAATACAGATATCTGATGTGTTACATTCACATGACTTTCTCTACTCTTGTACTAACCATTCTTACAAACTCTTATTACTATATCTTCTTCATGTTAATACAGATATCTGATGTGTTACACTCACATGACTTTCTCTACTCTTGTACTAACCATTCTTACAAACTCTTATTACTATATCTTCTTCATGTTAATACAGATATCTGATGTGTTACACTCACATGACTTTCTCTACTCTTGTACTAACCATTCTTACAAACTCTTATTACTATATCTTCTTCATGTTAATACAGATATCTGATGTGTTACACTCACATGACTTTCTCTACTCTTGTACTAACCATTCTAACAAACTCTTATTACTATATCTTCTTCATGTTAATACAGATATCTGATGTGTTGCACTCACATGACTTTCTCTACTCTTGTACTAACCATTCTTACAAACTCTTATTCCTATATCTTCTTCATGTTAATACAGATATCTGATGTGTTACACTCACATGACTTTCTCTACTCTTGTACTAACCATTCTTACAAACTCTTATTACTATATCTTCTTCATGTTAATACAGATATCTGATGTGTTACACTCACATGACTTTCTCTACTCTTGTCCTAACCATTCTTACAGACTCTTATTACTATATCTTCTTCATGTTAATACAGATATCTGATGTGTTACACTCACATGACTTTCTCTACTCTTGTACTAACCATTCTTACAGACTCTTATTACTATATCTTCTTCATGTTAATACAGATATCTGATGTGTTACACTCACATGACTTTCTCTACTCTTGTACTAACCATTCTTACAAACTCTTATTACTATATCTTCTTCATGTTAATACACATATCTGATGTGTTACACTCACATGACTTTCTCTACTCTTGTACTAACCATTCTTACAAACTCTTATTACTATATCTTCTTCATGTTAATACAGATATCTGATGTGTTACATTCACATGACTTTCTCTACTCTTGTACTAACCATTCTTACAGACTCTTATTACTATATCTTCTTCATGATAATACAGATATCTGATGTGTTGCACTCACATGACTTTCTCTACTCTTGTACTAACCATTCTTACAAACTCTTATTACTATATCTTCTTCATGTTAATACAGATATCTGATGTGTTACATTCACATGACTTTCTCTACTCTTGTACTAACCATTCTTACAAACTCTTATTCCCATATCTTCTTCATGATAATACAGATATCTGATGTGTTACATTCACATGACTTTCTCTACTCTTGTACTAACCATTCTTACAAACTCTTATTCCTATATCTTCTTCATGTTAATACAGATATCTGATGTGTTACACTCACATGACTTTCTCTACTCTTGTACTAACCATTCTTACAAACTCTTATTACTATATCTTCTTCATGTTAATACAGATATCTGATGTGTTACATTCACATGACTTTCTCTACTCTTGTACTAACCATTCTTACAAACTCTTATTGCTATATCTTCTTCATGTTAATACAGATATCTGATGTGTTACACTCACATGACTTTCTCTACTCTTGTACTAACCATTCTTACAAACTCTTATTACTATATCTTCTTCATGTTAATACAGATATCTGATGTGTTACACTCACATGACTTTCTCTACTCTTGTACTAACCATTCTTACAAACTCTTATTACTATATCTTCTTCATGTTAATACAGATATCTGATGTGTTACACTCACATGACTTTCTCTACTCTTGTACTAACCATTCTTACAAACTCTTATTACTATATCTTCTTCATGTTAATACAGATATCTGATGTGTTACATTCACATGACTTTCTCTACTCTTGTACTAACCATTCTTACAAACTCTTATTACTATATCTTCTTCATGTTAATACAGATATCTGACGTGTTACACTCACATGACTTTCTCTACTCTTGTACTAACCATTCTTACAAACTCTTATTGCTATATCTTCTTCAGGTTAATACAGATATCTGATGTGTTACATTCACATGACTTTCTCTACTCTTGTACTAACCATTCTTACAAACTCTTATTACTATATCTTCTTCATGTTAATACAAATATCTGATGTGTTACACTCACATGACTTTCTCTACTCTTGTACTAACCATTCTTACAAACTCTTATTGCTATATCTTCTTCAGGTTAATACAGATATCTGATGTGTTACACTCACATGACTTTCTCTACTCTTGTACTAACCATTCTTACAAACTCTTATTACTATATCTTCTTCATGTTAATACAGATATCTGATGTGTTACACTCACATGACTTCCTCTACTCTTGTACTAACCATTCTTACAAACTCTTATTGCTATATCTTCTTCAGGTTAATACAGATATCTGATGTGTTACACTCACATGACTTTCTCTACTCTTGTACTAACCATTCTTACAAACTCTTATTACTATATCTTCTTCATGTTAATACAGATATCTGATGTGTTACATTCACATGACTTTCTCTACTCTTGTACTAACCATTCTTACAAACTCTTATTACTATATCTTCTTCATGTTAATACAGATATCTGATGTCTTACACTCACATGACTTTCTCTACTCTTGTACTAACCATTCTTACAAACTCTTATTACTATATCTTCTTCATGTTAATACAGATATCTGATGTGTTACACTCACATGACTTTCTCTACTCTTGTACAAACCATTCTTACAAACTCTTATTGCTATATCTTCTTCAGGTTAATACAGATATCTGATGTGTTACACTCACATGACTTTCTCTACTCTTGTACTAACCATTCTTACAAACTCTTATTACTATATCTTCTTCATGTTAATACAGATATCTGATGTGTTACACTCACATGACTTTCTCTACTCTTGTACTAACCATTCTTACAAACTCTTATTGCTATATCTTCTTCAGGTTAATACAGATATCTGATGTGTTACACTCACATGACCTTCTCTACTCTTGTACTAACCATTCTTACAAACTCTTATTACTATATCTTCTTCATGTTAATACAGATATCTGATGTGTTACACTCACATGACTTTCTCTACTCTTGTACTAACCATTCTTACAAACTCTTATTACTATATCTTCTTCATGTTAATACAGATATCTGATGTGTTACACTCACATGACTTTCTCTACTCTTGTACTAACCATTCTTACAAACTCTTATTACTATATCTTCTTCATGTTAATACAGATATCTGATGTGTTACATTCACATGACTTTCTCTACTCTTGTACTAACCATTCTTACAAACTCTTATTACTGTATCTTCTTCATGTTAATACAGATATCTGATGTGTTGCACTCACATGACTTTCTCTACTCTTGTACTAACCATTCTTACAAACTCTTATTACTCTATTTCCATGTTAGTTAAGATAAACATTCGTACAAATTATCTCATTTCCTTGTAGGTACGAGGAGAATATGGGAATACTTTGTGCGATAGTCAAATAGTCTAGGAGTGGTCTCTATGGGATGACTTTGAAATTTCGTTCTCCTTGTATGACCAAGAGATGAAAAATTAATAACGGCCTCGCAATTGAGAAGCTCTAGAAGTATGGTAACATCCTGACAAATAAAAAGGAATATCTCCGAAATGTTTTACTTCACAAAAAAGATCATTTGGCATAAATTGTGTGTTTTAACAAGATGTACATGTTTTGTATAGTAAGATTTGGTCTATAGCTTACGGTTTACCAGTTATGCAAAAGTCATCCAGAGTAAGCAGGGCTACATGGGCCAAAGAATTCAAGATATACATTTCATTTGCCATAAATATATCTTGAACATAGGGCTTTTAAATCAAAATCGTTAGTTATCTCGATTTATGTGAACTAGACGGTAACATAAACTTTGTTAGAAATATTTTGTACAAGCTTCTGTGATTTTCAGGATAAGAGGAAGTGAATTTCGGCTAAAATAGAGTTTTTGTTTTTTATTCCAAAAATATTGCAAATCTTTAACTTTAAGGGGAGTTAGGGGCGAGTTTAGGAAATTCTACAATTTGTATGCCAGCATTACCAAATTTTAACCACGTTAATATAGTGTTTAGATATGCAGCTGTACAAAATTTGAAGTATGTAAGTCAAATAGTTTTTTAATTAAAAGCTTTTAATTGATTAAAAATATACTCTGATTAAAAATGCTCCTTGCGTAACAATTTTTGTATGTTTGACATGAAAGTTGGCGATGTGATGCTTCATGCACCCGAAAGTCATAGTTGCTCTGGATTTTGATTTTACACCAGTACTTTAGTATCTAGAAATTTTTTAATATATCTATTTACAGATTTCATGTTTTTTTAACTTTCCATCGGCATTTGAATGTGAATATGTTCAATATTACTTGACCGATATCAAAACCCAGAGCAATTTTTTAGCCTTATATGAATAAGAACACATCCTGAAATTTTCAAAATAATCCCTTAAGAACTCTGTCGCAAGGAGTTTTTGAGATGCGTCAAAATGCTGAGAAAAAAGAAAGTGAGAAAAACAGCATTAAACTTTTAAAACGTTGTAACCTCATCAGAGGTGTGTTGCAGCATAGGTTTCACTTTCTGATCTCTTATCCTCTCTTATGCTGACAATTTATGGGCTGCTCTTATGTGCATTTGTTTCTCTGGCACTGCATTTTCTACTCTGAATACATCTTCTAGCATTGCACTTCTGACAAATGCATATTGTTCCAACTGAAATGTTTTCATTACTAAGACTATTCAACACTTGAATTGACTTCACACACCCCATATTAAACTCCATGACAGTTTTCAGTACTGCAAGTTCAAGTTTATTCCTAGACACACACCTATTTTGGACAAATAGCTCCCACAACATTGTGAAGAGATACATTCGAGTTCTGTGTCGTACCCTTGGCATAGCGTTCTAGCAGCTGGTCAGAACCAAGTCGCTGATCCGGAGGTAGAATTTTAGTTACCACTTCTGGAGACAACTTGTGATTTTGTGGATGCAGATAAAGGATAATTTACACGATTGAGTTTCTGATCCATCGATATGCAGTCTCGGCGGGTGCGCACGCCTAACCACCAGCCATTTAATCACTATGCACCACTATTTAAAAATGGCCGCCAGATCTTTAAAAATGGCGCGGGCATCAAAATCATTGCACTTTTTAATGGACAAAACATTGAACAATTTTTCAACATAAAAATCTAAAAGTCAATTTTTTTTACCAAATGGGCCAAATGTCACCCCTAACTCCCCTTAAAATACTATATAAATAATACGTTATGTTATACGGGTAGTAAGTCTTTTAATTTCGTCACTTAAATACGGCGGCGCACACTTTAACCTCAATTTCCCGTAACTTCATTTTTAAACACTTCTTGTGCAATTTTCTCAAAGCCTATTAAAGATATCGACTTGAAAATTGTGCTGTACCTATATGGTCATCTACTTTCACTACTGAGCTACCCTTGTTTAGAAATATTAAGTGCATTGTGATTAAAAACAAAGATAACTTATAAAAAATGTATACAGGATGTCCCAAAAATACGGACAACGTTTAGTATGTTGTGTGGGATGGCAAACTGATTTTTTTTATATAGGAACCCCTGTCCGGAAATGCACAGTTTGGACGTTGTATCGTGTCGAAGTTTTAGATGGGTATCCGTCCACATTCCGTCAATACACCCAACATCGAGCTGTCTACATTACAAACTGGCTTCGAACTGTGTACCTCCTACGTCATTACAGAGCCTATATCGGCGGTGGTGAGCCTTATGCACATGACTCAATACGTGCGGTTGTTTGAAGATTTTCAATCGCTCCGTGGACTCGAGCAATAAGGTCCTCCGCTAATGTTACAGGAGTGCCATACTCCATACTCTTCATACAACTCCACAGAAAATAGTCGAGAGGTGTCAGACATTGCAACCGTGCTGGCCATGGAATTGGTTCACCTCTACCAATCCATCAATTTGAATATGCGACGTTGAGGTGATTCCACACATTTACATCAAAGTGTGCTGGAGCTCAATTCGGCCATTGCAGCAGTTGTGTACTGATACGTCTAGCACTGCTATTAAAACATTGTACTGGAAACTTCACAAGTAACGCAGTAGGATGCGCACCAAGGACTCTATGTAGGAATTTAGCGCATGCGCTGGACTGTTATTATGCCCAGGTCGTTTATCCCAGTACACAGGTGGCTAAAGTGTTGCATATCTTCCGTATTAAGATACCAAAACTAATTTTAACAAATTGTCACAACCGTTCGTTCTCAAACTTCGACGCTCTACAGCGTCCAAACCGTGCATTTCCGGAGAAGGGGTTTCTGTTTGAAAACCAATCAGTTTGCCATCCCACACAAGGTACTAAGCGTTGTTGGTGTTTTTTGTGACACCCGGTATATAATATACTTTTTTGTCATTAGATATGTAACATTTTCCCCTCGTCATTTTTATGGCATGTATACTTCCTTAGCTCGACATATCAAATTATCCATTAACTACCATTTTCCTAAGCACATTAGGTGGCTGTAATAATTGTTGTATACAAAATATGTTTAATATAAACAAAATAGTTAATAACAGTGTAGAAATGATTACTACCACGCAGGTGGAACGAACCAACCACTGCACGTGTTGTATACAAACAACCTTTGTCACTCGGCAAGAGAATGTGGGGTGGGTAAGGCAAGTTCAATCGCTACCTCTCGTATCGTGCCCATGCCTGGACTTAAACCATAGTCCTGTTGTTTCACTATAGGTGTAACATTAGTAATTAACATTGAGTAGAGGATGTAATGAATGATATGCCGATGTCCCAAGGTCCAACTTTTTGGTGCAAAACATTGTATGCAACAAAACTGCATTGTGAGTTAGATACAGTTTTGTTGCATACAATTTGTATCCTATTTTTTCTATCCAGCCTGTTTTTACTTTCTCTACTGGTAAGTAGGGGAAGTATTGTATTCCACCCAAAAATTCGATGTCGAGATTTCACCGGAAATGTATGTTTTGATGCCCCCTGAATCCCCCCCCCCAAAAAAAAAAGCATTTTTAGAAAAAGGTCCGTGTATGTGTCTGTGTGTCAGTCTGTGGACAGCATAGCTCAAAAACGAAAAGTCGGTTAAAAACCAAAGTTGGTATTTAAGTTGTAATGTCTTTCAAGGATGCGACACGAAGATTTTGAAGAAAATGGCCCCACCCTAAACTACCATTTACATGGAAAATTTTTCGAAAATTTTGATTTTCTTGAAAATGGCTCTAACGATTTTGATTAAAATGTCATATGTTTGAGATATTTTTATGACAAATGAAATGTACATGTTGAATTTTCTGGCTATAGCCCCTGTAGTCGTATTTACTCTGGACGACTTTTGCATAACTGGTAAACCGTTAGAGATAGACCAAATTATACTGTATAAAAAATGTAGATCTTGCTAAAATACACAATTTATGCCTCAACAAATTTTCTTGTAGGGTGAACCATTTCGGAGATATTCCTTGTTATGTGTGTGAGTTTCGGAAAACTTAGAACTTTCGTGAAATGGGTCATCGTTGTTCATTTTTTTATATGTTAAGTGTGCAAAGACAACAGAATCTCAAACATTTGACTATCGCACAAAGCCTACTATATTCTAACATTCCCCTTGCACCCACAGGGAAATAAGCAGTAAGATAATTTGTACAAATGTTTATCTCAACTAACACGAAGAAGATATAGGAATAAGAGTTTTAAAAAGTGAAACAATTATTTAATAATGAGCGCTAAACTTTTCGTGACTAACTGACATTTTTGTCAACTGTACACAAAATGTAGTGTAAATGTCAGTTAGTCACACGCGGAATTGCTCAATAATATTAAATTCAGTTAAAAGTATGTTTAAATGTTATGTAATGAAATGAGTTCAGTTCTGTCCATCCATACTAAGATTAAAACCATTACAATTGTTCCTTATCTATTTCGTGTTTGTCTCATATTTGTGCGTAATTTTGTCTCCGACACGATATAAAAGATTGAGAGATAAATCTTGGTCAATTTGTAGAAAATTGCGATAGTTTTTCTGGTCCTCTAACCTCAATTCGTTTTGTAGTAGACCCAATATAGCTCGGCCCGTGCCCTGCAATCACTAAATTGATATTTGTGTCCGTCCGCCATGTTTATTTCTCACGTGAACTGGACCAAAATGAATCGTGTGACAGACACTGTTTCCCTTGTGTACAATTGCATTGGATATAAAAAGTTTGGTCAAAAACGTTGGACCGTGGGACACCGGCTTTGTGTATTTGTTCAGTAACAGAGTAGTGTATCATAGATATTTGTATGCACCAATGGGAATGAATGCGTCTTCAGAAAAGTTGCAACACAGTGAAAATGTACGTAAGATTTTGATGCCAGAGCTCGTGGAAAGCTCCTTCCTTGACTGAGATGTGTCTACGTTATCTAGGAACGCGTCGGTACCTAGTTAGGAGTTATGATGCCTTTTGTGAGGCCTGAGCAAACTTTATTACTGGCACAAATTTGTGAAAGTGAGAATAAAGAAGATCTCCCTCACTATTTAGAACTTACAAAGGGCCTTTGTTCTGTAGATAAGGACATTTGTAACGGCCTCTTTTTGTACGAGGTCGAATCACTAGAATAACGTGCAATAATTTTGTTCCACAGGTAGCGCTGTTACCTCTAGTAGGTTTAAAGCTAATTCAGACATCCATACCAAATTGTATCTTATGCTGCAAATACGGTGTGTATAAAAAGTGCTCAATATAAATACATAACAACTGCTGAAGCTATAATACCAGTGCTCGAAAAAAATTATTGTTCAAATATAGAGTGTAAGTTAATTTTTACTTTATCTACCCAACACAAAAAGCCAATTTACTGGCCCGGATGTTTATGACCTAAAATGTTAGAAATATGCAAATATTTATGACCGAAAAAAATTATGAAATATGACCTAAAATTTTTTGAGGTGCATTTTCGAAATCTTCAAAAATTTAATGCTCATTAAATTAACATTATGACCGCCTCCATAGCGCAGTTGGTAGCGCGCTTGCCTCTGGCGCGGAGGAGCCGGGTTCGATCCCCGGTACCAGTATGGGGATTTTATCCCCTCTGGGAGGTCTGGCACGGGGTGCACTCAGCCTCGTTAGGTCCTGGGGGGACTAATTGAGGAGCTACTTGATGGAGAAGTAGCGGTCCCAGGTTGAGAAGACCGCATAACTGGCCGGGAGGGCTCGGGGCGCTGACTACGTCCCACCCTCCAGTACTGCACCTCACCAATGACGCCTGTAGTGGGCAGAGGTGGGGGACGCAGCGGCTTGGTGGTAGGCCTTGGCCCTTCATGGGCTGTCGCGCCGGGGGGAAAAATTAACATTATATTGAAAATATACTTTAAATTCTAGCGCACACATTAATAAATAAATAATATTAATTTTAGTGTAGCATTTTAAAAGTATTTAATTGCTGAATCCAGAAGTAACCCGCAGCTCTGCACAGAATGAAATAAATGTCACATTTTGAAGGGCGATCAGAAAGAGGAATTACTATAGCAAATTACGCACAGCTTACCTCCAAAGTCGCCGAAACATACATTTATAAGAAACATAATTGTAAGCAATATTACAGACAAGAATTAGCAGGTGTGAAAAATTGGTCTGCAAGCACAAGTGCGAAATTGAAACAAATATAAAAATATGACAAAAAAAAAAAAAAAAAAAAAAAGGAAAATTTAACAGGAATTATGATTAATATGAAACATAACTAAATCACAAAAAAAAAAAAAAAAAAAAAAAAAAAAAAAAAAAAAAAAGTCAAAATACGACTTGCTCCCATGAAAATTGCATAATTTTACTCACTAGTGATAAAATAATGTTTCGCATATATGTTCCTTGGGGGGGGGGGGGGACATCAAGCAAAACCCTGTCATACACATCCCGGCCCTGATCAAGATTATTTAACGAGACCTTCGTAGCTTCCCATTCTTTCCCCCTCTCCAATGACTGAGCAGTATTCTTGCCACTGGCTGCACATAGTTCTAATCAATGATGCCTCAGGGTGAAAGTAAACCATTGACTGTTTCTGATGGCTCACTAAATCGCTACTCATTAAGCTGTAACTGTTGATATACTCGTACATCAGAAGCTGTGCATGGGAAGAGTATTGGTCTATGGCAAACTGGTAACACAGTTCAACACGTTTCAGAAACTGTGCCAATTTACAGAAGTGTAATTAAATGTTAATGGCACCCAAGAAAGGCGGTTTATTGCATACGTATTAGAAGGAAACCTTTCATTCGAAAAAAAAAAAAAAAACTATATTATAATATAATGCAATTGTAAAAAAAAAAAAAATTAAAACTATTTTGATATGAATTTTATTCCAGTGTAAATATAGTGAGAATTTGTAGGGTTAAACGTTTTTTATATTTTTCAATATAATATTGCATTATGTTTATTGTGAAGCTTTGCATGTTTTTTGCGATTCAAAGGACAAAGTGACGTCGTTTAAGGTTCCCAAGTTGTGCGCGCTAAGTTTGATGACATCGGTTCGTGTACGGTGTCGAGCCAAGTATGACGTCGTTACTCGCTGCAGCCTGGTCCTTGAAGGTTTTGTAGTCTATATCTTTGCCCTGGTTAGCCATTAGAGCTGAAACTGCACTATCTACAGGGTATGCGTGAGCGGTGTTGACGGAATAACAACACACACAGTTCCTTGTAATTGATTTAATTCTGTGTACATTTTCACGATCAATATTCACCATAAGTTGTCGCCGTTTGATAGTAAAGTTGCTAATCAGAATATCTCGAAAATAATCATCAAAATATCTGATCTGCTGCACTCACATAATTTTCTCCACTCTTGCACAAACTTTTCTGACAAACACTTATTCCTCCATCTACTTCAAGTTAATCGAGAAAAACATTTGTAGCATTTCTTCTCATTTATTATGGTGGATGTTAGAACTGTACTTAGTCCTTCAATTGCTGCTTGACGAGACGGGCACTTTTAACTTTGGTATCCCTCCACGCCTTTGTTACTGTATGACCTAAATTTACAAATGACTCGTCTGTATAAACAATTGATTTCCCCTGGTCCCTAAACCTTTTTACGTCTTTTAGATATTTATGTCGCCATCTGATGATATCGATATCGTCTCTTTCTATTAATATGCACTTGTTACCCTTTCTTTCATATTCGAACCCCAAATCAGAGTGGCCCTTGAGAAATTTGGTAGGGTCTCATCACTGTTGAACTGTGACAAAATTATATTCAACGTGGGTGGAATATTTGCAAACAGTAAAGAATGAACAATTCGCCGCACTCCACCTTGCACTATTCAATCATATTGCGTTAACCTAGCGTTTTGTGTAGTCCCGCCCTTTTTGCTTTCTTTTCGATGGCGTTCTTAGAAGTCCTTTCATTAGTTCCTTTTTAATCATACACACTACTGCTTCTGAACACCCGATAGCCTTAGCTGTTTCTTTTACTGCCTTACTTACACGCATTTTACTTAAAAAATAATCTAACACATTCATAATTATTTGGCATTCCTTGCTTCTTGATTTACCAACATATGGTCTCTTCCTAGCTTCCCCCTCCATAACTACAAATATTTACAAAAGTATTAAACAAATAACGCAATAACAGCTCACAGTTACACACACGGTTTCTTTCGAACTAATGTTACTGCTGCTCCTTATACTATCTTCTGCGTCAGGCCTGGCGCGAGAATACGCTGAATATATGAATACCTTTTGTTTGCCTTACTGGATAAAAGAAAGAGGTTACTGCCTTTTGGTTTACTTTAAAAACTTTCTCCAACCTTCCTCAACATTTGTTCTCGCTGGTTCCCTGATGTAAACTCAATAACAAAAAAGTTTCACACTGCGTAACTTTTGCAGTGCACATATATAAAATTTTCCGAAAACATTTAATTTAAAAAATTATAACACTTAACTGGGTAAACATAGAGAATTCAAAGTAGGCAGGTAGTAGCACTATGGTTTACTCTACCTAAGAAAAAAATATAGATGCATTCTAGCAGTTAGTTTGTTAGTTAGTGCGTGATGAGTATAGAAACAGCAAATATCGGACTTCTATTGAAAAAAACGTTTTCTGAAGAAATTTGGGCCTATAGAAATGTATAATGACTCTGTAAAGGATATAACCTGGTAGAGAAAAAAATTCTGCATAGGATAATGTGTTCAAATCTGAAATTTATAACAAATGAATATTTATACCATGCTATTAGGAATCTGGCAACAGCGCGAGGGTAGAAAAGGACGCGGCTAATGGCAATTTGTATGCGCTAGATGGAGACAGAGATGTCCCATTTAACTCCATACTGTCTTCTAAGAGTGGAACGCTATATAGATGACATCGTGGTTTACACAATACTTGTAAAACCACCTGCTTGGACATCTTGAAGATATCGCTAGTATAATTTATTATTTACGTGGAGTGCACTCAGTCTGATAAGATACCTGCCAAACCAGCTGAAGTTGGTGCCGCTTATCTCTTGTAACACCGTAAGTGTGACATCATTCTAATTCTTGGACATATGAAAGCGGATGTTAGGCGTGTGTGAGGTCATTTATTCTGCCGCTATAGTGACGTCATAACTGCAGCGAAAAGTAGGATTTATAAAAGCAAAAGACCTTTATTGTGATGAAAGTAGTTAGTTATAGAGGAAAATGAAGATATAAGCGCTTTTGATTGGTGTTTGTAGTACACAAAGCGAGCTCTTCCCGGAAGGAAGATGGTGTGATTAGTTGAAAGCCCTTGGCCCAATGGGACATTAACTGCTAGGGTCAGTTCGGCAGGAACAGGGCTATAACTCTCTCTCTCTCTCTGTGTGTATGTGTGTGTAAAGCACTCTGATAATTGTCTGGCTACTGAAATTGGCCTCTACCTAAACCGGTTCCGGAGCATTGTCTTGTAGCTTTTGAAGTACCGCCCGAGCTTGCAAACTCTAGGTATACCGCTTTCTCACAACAAACAATCTGCTGTCGAAATGACGGCATATTTACAAAATGTCTGCTCCTGCACCAGCTGACTGAAAAAGAGATCTGGAGTGATGCACTCGCGTGGCTTTCTACGCCCGTTACAATGGCCCTTTATTATGTTATAACATTCATATTAAATGTAATTCCTCTCTATGTTACATCACGACATTTTTCTTTCTCTAATACGTACCTAAGTAAGTAGAGGAAGTATTATATTCAACCACAAATATTAATACCAAGATTTCACTGGAAATGCATATTTAGAGACCCCTGAATCGAAAAATCTGATGTGTTGCACTCACGTGACTTTCTCTACTCTTGTACTAACCGTTCTTACAAACTCTTATTCCTATATCTTCTTCATGTTAGTTAAGATAAACATTTGTACAACTTATTGCTTATTTCCTTGTAGGTGCAAGGGGAATGTTAGAATATAGAAGGCTTTGTGCGATAGTCAAATGTTTTAAAGCTTTGAGATTCTGTTGTCTTTGCACACTTAACATATAAAAAAATGAACAACGATGATACATTTCGCGAAACTTAAGTTTTCCGAAACTCACACACATAACAAGGAATATCTCCGAAATGGTTCAGTCTACAAGAAAATTGATTTAGACATAAATTGTGTATTTTAGCGAGATCTACATTTTTTGTATAGTATGATTTGGTCTATCTCTAACGGTTTACCAGTTATGCAAAACTCGTCCAGAGTAAATACGACTACAGGGGCTATAGCCAGAAAATTCAAGATATACATTTCATTTGTCATCAAAATATCTCAAACATATGACATTTTAATCAAAATCGTTAGAGCCATTTTCAAGAAAATAAAAATTTTCGAAAAATTTTCCATGTAAAGGGTAGTTTAGGGTGCGGCTATTTTCTTCAAAATCTTCGTGTCGCATCCTTGAAAGACATTAAACTTAAATACCAACTTTCGTTTCTAACCGACTTTTCGTTTTTGAGTTATGCTGTCCATAGACACACAGACACGCACACGGACCTTTTTCTAAAAATGCTTTTTTTGGATTCAGGGGTCCTCAAAACATGTATTTCCGGTGAAATCTCGACATCGAATTTTTGGGTGGAATACAATACTTCCCCTACTTACCAGTAGAGAAAGTAAAAAATAAAAACAAGAAATCATTTTACAAAAATGTGCGCGTGTGTGTACCAAACTTAAGTTAGTTATTAAGTTCAGCATCTTCCAAGAATGGAGGACGAAGGTTTTCAAGAAAATTGCACCCCCCCAGATTATCCTTTACTTGGATGATTGATTTTCTCAAAAAATGTGTCTAACGATTTTGACTAAAATGCGATGAGTTTGAGATATTTTCATGAAAGATGATATGTTGAATTGCACAAAAAATGCAGGTCTCGTTAAAGTAGACTCTTTTTTATTCCCCTTCCACCTACACGGAAGTTAACAATATGATAATTTCTGAAAATGTTTCTCTCCATTAAGGTAACCCATCTATGAAAAATGGGCAAAAATGACAAAATGTTTCATTTTTGTCTTTTTATATCATAAATAAGTTTAAACCTTTGGCTTTCATTTTCATGCTTTTGTTTACTCATCTGCGCCCTTTAAATGACTTCACCGAGGGATTTAAGCATGTAAAGTATGAGGCTCAGGGTAGACATTTCAATGAAATTGGGGAGAAATTAAGTAAAATTAGGGATAAATGTCGTCTGAAGGATATTGCTAGGCGTTCATAAAGGGGCTACAGAACTGCTAGGAAGCGACTGAAGTTTGAAAAAACAGCTAAAAGGACCTCTGAGGGTCCCACATGGTGCAGGCCAGTTTTAATCAAGTACATTGGTATTATATAGTTGCTAAACTTTAACTCCATTTTTCTCCGCTTATGATTTCCTGACACATGATTATGTACAAAATGCTCCTTGGTGCAGATACGTTCTTGAAACTTGGTACACACATTGTTCAAAGTATAAGAATTAAAACATGGCTCTAAATTTTTGCTGTACCTTAATACAAAAGTTTTTATTTAAAAAAGGAATTTGTAAAATTGGTAAAATTCTCAGAAATTGGATTATGAAATCTTCAAAATCTTTTTTCTCCCAAACAAACTAAATTATTAAAACACCACCAGCCAAATGTTGTAGCACTATATGTCCTTGTTTAGCTGTAGAAGTTGGAATGTTCTTTGTTGAAAAGTATGCACAGAGGAGCATTTTTCACATAAGCTTACAAAAATTAAAAAAAAAAAAAAAAAAAAAACTATTCAAGATATAAAGTTCAAACTCATAATATTGTTTTAACTCTGAGCAACAAACCTATCCCCAAACTTTGAGAAGAATTGGCAATTTTTCAAATTTCACAGATGGGTTACCTTCATGAAGTAGATTGAGGAATAAGTGTTTGTCAGAAAGTTTGTACAAGAGTAGAGAAAATTATGTGAGTGCACCAGATCAGATATTTTGATGATTATTTTCGAGATATACTTTGTAATTGGTTTGAATGTTAAAATGTTTTTGTAACAAGTCCGAGGATGTGAATTCGACGCCCCAGTGTAGAAGTTGCTATTCCTCAGATTATGGTTCATGACTATAGGTCGTGACGTACGGGTTGGCAACCCTGCCATGTATTCATAGAACACTAGCATAGAGTAGCTACCTAACAAGAATGAACACAGACCCAGCATCGCATTTCATCTTTGTTGCAGTTGTATAGTTCTGAATAATTATCTTGTTTAATGGTACGTATGGGAACTCCAATTGAAGCCACAGTATGTACAACAGGGTTGCCAACATTTAAAAGTAAAATTATCGTACCAGCCACTCAAAATTATAGATTTTGATTCAAAATTATCGTACATCATAAAGCAAACGCTACAACAATAAAAATATCAGTATAATACTTATGAAAATATAAGAGTAATGATGTTTATTATATCCACTTACAAGATTGATGACCTCAACAAATATTACAACTTTAGCACTTATGTTTCTCGCACTATTCATCTGAAAGTTCAGCTTCCTCAACCGTTGCAGCATTGCACAAATTTGTTGTTGAGATAAACCTTAACATCTTCTCGGGGACTTGCAGATTTTAAGATCTACCACGTTCTTTCATAAGTTGAGACGACAAAATGAGTTTATTTACCGTATCTAGTGCCAATCTGTTTCTAACTTTGGTTTTTATTAAACCCAGTTTAGAAAAAAAACTTTCACAAGAAGTGCTTCTGTAGAGCAAGGAAACCTCTGATAATGCAAAGGTCGCTAGTTCTTTGAAATCAGTATTTCCACCAAGGTGACATGTGTTTAACAGTACTCCAGAAACTGTCAGGTTCAGGCATGTTCTTTATTTCACACGTAATAGCACGTATTCCGAGTTTTCTACATTGATCGTCAATTTTCTGAACAGTGCCTTCTTCATTGAGATTATCAGACCTGGGCACACTGGCAATAAGAGGATAAAGGGTAGCAGGCTTAGTAACTATGGGGTGGAGACAGACAATGAGGACAAAAGTGGTGTTATTTGTAATTAGTTTCACTTCGCTGGAGTGACAAACCAGTGAAAGTGATACTCCGCCGATATCGAACTATCATACGTTCAAATTATCGTACACCCCCATAATTATCGTACGGGTTGACAACCATCGTACAAACATTAAAATTATCGTATGCCCCCATAATTATCGTACGAGTTGACAACCATCGTACAAACATTAAAATTATCGTATGCCCCCATAATTATCGTACGAGTTGACAACCATCGTACAAACATTACAATTATCGTATGCCCCATAATTATCGTACGAGTTGACAACCATCGTACAAACATTAAAATTATCGTATGTCCCCATAATTATCGTACGAGTTGACAACCAGCGCACAAACATTACAATTATCGTACACCCCCATAATTATCGTACGGGTTGACAACCATCGTACAACATTACAATTATTATCGTATGCCCCCATAATTATCGTACGGGTTGACAACCATCGTACAAACGTTAAAATTCTGGTATGCCCTCATAATTATCGTACGGGTAGACAACCATCGTACAAACATTACAATTATCGTATGCCCCCATAATTATCGTAGGAGTTGGCAACCCTGATGTACAATCGGCGAGTCACACTTGCCGTCACCTGCTTTAAAGTAAGTGTACACATTTTGAATAGTGTGTGCCGTGTGCTTATGTACTGGTTTGTCACGTCCTAAGACGAGGAATTTGGTTTATAAGTAGCAGGTGTATTACCTGTTTCCCACGGCCGCCATATATTTATACAGGTTTAAGAGTTTTGTGCAATCTCTGTTGTGCGCCACTACTCGTGTCTGAATGACTGCATAAAGCTTGCAACTTTTCCTGGGTTGTTTTGGTTCCTATACACGCGCCGGCCACGCGATGTCCCTATCTCCCTCTTGCACTGTCTCAAAAGACTGAACAAAGTACGCCGTCCACGCGATCAGTTGGCGCTCTTGTAGGCAGTGGAATGACAAACGCTGTTCGGGAATGCGCGATGCTTTACTGTTTCGCAGATTTTGTTTGAGCCAGTCCAAGAAGACAGTAGACCTTCTGTTGTTTCGCCATGTTTGCATAATGTAATGTGATGATTGTAGGTATCTGATAGAGGTAATGTTAAACGTACGGACACGCTGTGAGCTAATGGCCGAAGATTCGGCGGAAGTAGTAAGAAGAGGGAGGAGTAGGTATAAATTAGGCAGAACATATTACACGACTGTTACGGGTGGACTGGTGCCAAGCTGGCTGTGCCGGTCGGTCGGGTCAACGTACGCCGTGGAGCGTGGGCTAATCAAAACGCAAATCTTATGTACATAGCGACGTGCGGCAGATAGCCAATCGGTGTTAATGTATTCGAGGGTTATCGCACTTGTAGATGCTCTTCCGATAATGTTAATACCTGCCTTACCTACACTTTACAACTCTTGTACGTATTCTATACAAATACTCTATTTTAACATATCTAGTACACACCCTGGTCACCAGGAAAATTAGTCTGTCATACGGCTCTTGAAACACATCTCAGTAGTTTAAACAAGAATTTGTGGAGCACAATGCTTTAAAAATCTGACGTGTTGCATTCACATGACTTTCTCTACTCTTGTACTAACCATTCTTACAAACTCTTATTCCTATATCTTCTTCGTGTTAGTTGAGATAAACATTTGTACAAATTATCTTATTGTTTATTTCCTTGTAGGTGCAAGGGGAATGTTAGAATACAGTAGGCTTTGTGCGATAGTCAAATGTTTGCGATTCTGTTGTCTTTGCACACTTAACATATAAAAAAATGAACAACGATAATCCATTTCACGAAAGTTCTAAGTTTTCCGAAACTCACACACATAACAAGGAATATCTCCGAAATAGTTCACCCTATAAGAAAATTTATTCAGACATAAATTGTGTATTTTAGCAAGATCTACATTTTTTGTATAGTATAATTTGGTCTATCTGTAACGGTTTACCAGTTATGCAAAAGTCGTCCAGAGTAAATACGACTACAGGGGCTATAGCCAGAAAATTCAAGATATACATTACATTTGTCATGAAAATATCTCAAACATATGGCATTTTAATGAAAATCGTTAGAGCTATTTTCAAGAAAATCAAAATTTTCGAAAAATTTTCCATGTAAAGGGTAGTTTAGCGTGGGGCTGTTTTCTTCAAAATCTTCGTGTCGCATCCTTGAAAGGCATTAAACTTAAATACCAACTTTGGTTTTTAACCGACTTTTCGTTTTTGAGCTATGCTGCCCACAGACTGACAGAGTGACACATTGACTGACACACACACACACACACACACACACACACACACACACACACACACACACACACACACACACACACACATACACACACACACACACACAAACCTGTTTCTAAAAATGCTTTTTTTGGATTCAGGGGGCCTCAAAACACATATTTCCGGTGAAATCTCGACATCGAATTTTTGGGTGGAATACAATACTTCCCCTACTTACCAGTAGAGAAAGTAAAAACTGCCCCAAATCCACCTGAAGTACAGAAAGGACCACATAATTTATACATGATTAACAGTTGGTCATTCGAAATTGACACACGATCACCTCAAAGCCAAAATGCAAGCTACTACTGTAAAGCAACATTTAAAACAAAACTTATTTAAATGCAAGCATTTAGAACCCAACAGGTAAAAGCACAAGGTTCCTGCACAACAGGAAGCACTGAACCATACTACAGCTGTTTTTAACACTATCAAATTCATACATGCCACTGCCAATTTGAGTCTTATACTGTAGCATATTTTTTCAGTTTTGAAGGTCAAAATGTCCTTCTCTGTTGCCTTCATGTAATATCATTTCTGGTAAAACCATTGTCTCTTTTTTAAATTCTAAACTTTCTACCCAATCTTCATATGTACTATGTTTGTTTACTTTTTTCTGTTTTAACCACAGTTCTTAATTATATTGTAATACCATTTTATTAATATTCTTGTTCATTTGTGTTATTTCCAATATTTCTGCTTTTTAAGAAACTGTAATATTTTTATCAACATGGTCGCCCATGCCCTAAGATGTTCATGGGACCTAAAATAAATAAATAAATAAATAAATAAATAAATAAATAATAGATAAATAAATATCTAGTGTGTCACACTCATATTTCCTTTCTACTCACTCTTCTTACAAACCTTTATTCTTTTTTCTAATTCTTGCTGATCATGATGAACATTCACTAGGCATTAATATCTTTTGTTGATCACTGCTGATTAAGGTTATTTAAGGGGACAAGGTAGTCTGTACATATAGAAATTACACCTTAATGACTTAAATTATCACTGTTATTAAAGTTCTCAATGGTTTTTCATGAAGTTTGTATGAATTATTTTATAAATCATGGCAAATATTTTAGTGGTTATCTGCATTGATGGCTTATATGGTTCAGTGTATTAAAATTATTTCACCTAGTTAAAAAACAATGAAATTTACTTTTATGCTCGAACACACCCAAATTTATTAATTATAATTCAGATAGCGATCCTTTAATGAACCTCCTTAAGTTCAAACTTCCATTAAAGGACAGGTGTTCCACCAATAAGAGAATTCCCATTCAGCAATGGCAAGGTACAATATCGATTAATTCTCGAAACGCAACCAGCGCGAGTTTAGAAAACGCTAAAATGTCGGACACTAGAGACAGTGAGATGCAACTTACTCTACCTGCCCGCCTAAGTAAGATGTAACTTTAACCTCAATACAACATCAACTTCCAACAATATTGCACTAAGCACAGTTAATTTCACTAATTGTACAATAAATAACTTACACACGAAATAAAGTTTCGTCTGAAAACCAATATATTCAATTTGCCTTCTGTTTTTCAATGTTACGTAACATTCGTCATGCAGCTGTGACGTGCTGGAAACGAATCGATCGTTTAGCGCCTGCGCACAACTCCAAATATCAGCTGTAGGTCATTGTCCCTGGTGAGTGTAGGTACAACATTTTACAATATTTCAACTATAAAATTAGGAAGGTATATGGTCCAACATAAGTTGTGGTATAGTGTCGTTGCATAATATACTACTAAAACACGTGAATTGATGCACCTCTTTCTCAGAAAGTGTGAGAGGTAGAGAGCTGAAATGTTCGATACATGTATACAACACATAGTTGAACTTATTAAACCACAGTAATCATTTTATAATGTATATTAGTGAAGACCGCCTCCGTAACACAGCGGTAGCGTGCTTACCTCTGGTGCGCAGGACCCAGGTTCAATCCCCGGTACCGGCGTGGGGATTTTTCCCCCGCTGGGAGGTCTGACACGGAGCGCACTCAGCCTCGTTAGCTCCCTGAGTGGCCAATTGATGAAGAAGTAGCACCCAAGGTCGCGAAGGCCGCATAATAACTGGCCGGGAGGGCTCGCGGTACTGACCACATCCCACACTCCAGTACTGCACCCCACTCATGAAGCCTGTAGTGGGCAGAGGTGGGAGACGCAGCGGACCGGCGGTAAGCTTTGGGTCGCGAAGGGCCATAGAGCTAGTGGTTAGTTTTTATATTAGTTATATTAAGAAAGCAACAACATCGAAATTTTTAATTTTTTGACTTTTTTTCTAGTAAATTGATATACATAACTAAATACTTTAGGTTCAGAAGATGGCTGACTATGCTAAGAAAAAGCATACAAAAGTGTGATTCTGTATTGCAAGTAGTTTCAGTGAAAAAGATACATCAATTCATATGTTTTAAGAGTAAATTTTATTATTTTTCTAGTGGATGAAATATTTTTTATAGGCGCAACCACAGAAGTTATCAATGCAAATAACCACTTTAAATCTGTTAATTTTTACAGTAATCCATAAAAATTTCAGGAAAAAGCATAGACAAATTTAAGATCAGTGATAATTTAACTCACTAAGTTGTAATTTCTGTAAGTTCAGACTATGTATCTTGTTGAAAATTCGAAATATATATTTTATTTGCCTTAAAAATATCTTAAACATATGGCATTTTAATCAAAATCGTTAGAGCCATTATTGAGAAAAACAAAATTTTTTAAAAATTTTCCATGTAAAGGGAAGTTTAAGGTGGAAGAATTTTCTTCAAAATCTTTGTACCGGATTTTTGAAAGATATTAATCTTAAATAGCATCTTTGGTTTTAACGGACTTTTCGTTTTTGAGTTATGCTGTGCACAGTCGCACAGACACAGACACAAACACAAACACACACAGACAAACACACACACACATGTACCTTGTTCTAAAACTGCTTTTTTTGGATTCATGGGGTCTCAAAATGTATATTTCTGGTGAAATATCGTCATGGAATTTTTGGGTGGAATACAGTACTTCCTCTACTTACTATACGTAGTAGAGAAAGTAAAAATGGGCGGAAAAAGCATGAGGATGTAACACATGAGATTGTTTGATCAGTAGGTTTTATGTTGCAGTTTAAGACTACTCAAGACCAGGTAGTTAGTCTCTTTCGCCAAAGAGTCTGCAATTTGCTGCTCTCTGTTCCTTGACGACAGTTCGCGTGATCTGGAGCGATATACCTACTGTTTTATGTCCCGGTTGAACATCTACCTCAAGATGACCCGCCATTACATTTAATGATCCAGTCTTCCTCCATTAGGCATTAGTGCATCAAGTTTAACTTCCTGATATTGTTGTTTTACACTTCGTCTTGTAAACTACTGCAACACAGCCATGTTTAACGTTTCGAAACAGGAGTGTTTGCGTTTACGTCCTTCCACTATACGTGGACTTGCCCCTTTTTAACCCTTACCGTGCATTGTGTTGCAGTGGCGATTTGGTTACATGTTCATTGCATTTAATTTACTAAAACACTTTCAAATGTTATACGATAAACATCTGTTCATTAGACATGTTTGGTACTGTTTACGTTTAACAAGTATATCAATATTTGACATAGACTTAGAAGATACACCAAGTGATCGTCGCGTAGCTTGTTGCGATACAGAGTTTTAGTATAATTCAATTTGGAGAAACTCACAAATATATGCAAACCTATACTCAATGTCCTTGTAAATGTTTATTTCTCTATGTACTACATTTTAATCGACATAAAAATTTTCAGAAATTACCTTATTGTTAATTTCCTTGTAGGTTCAAGGGGAATACAAGAATACAGTAGGGTTTAAGCAATAGTGAAATGTTTTAAGAGCTGGTTGCTATGCGATGCCTGAAATCGTCTTCTCTTTGCAAGACCAAGGGATAGAAAAAATGAATAATATATTTCTATATGAACAAAAGTGTAAGTATTGGCAGATCCAAACAAATAATGAAATGTAGGAATTAGTTCACTCAAAAGGAAAACGAAGTATTTGACAAAAATTGCGTGTTTTAACGAGATCCAGATTATTATTTAGTTAGCTTTTGTCTGTCTCTTACAGTTTACCATATATTTTCTGAGGACATTCCCAGAAAATACAAGGTATGACTTAGAAACTGCCATGGAATCTCCTGTTTGTGTACGTCACTGGATACTGACTGTCTGTTCCTCCGACTGAGAAGTGGAGTAAAGCATTGTTGTTCATTGCGTAAGGTTCTCCAAAGAGAAAAGTTTGCACAGCCCTGTTGAAACGTGGCATTTAACACTGTTCACCAGTATTGAAATGAAATGAGAAATGATGTGAAATAGAGGAACAGAAAATTCGAAGGGTGTAATTATGCTTTGCAGCATTCGTCTAGTGTCCTGAAGAAACCCTAGAAAAAAAGCAATGCTCAGGATGTTTGGCTACGAGAATAGAACCCACACAAAAATTCAATTCTGAGATTTCATTAAAAATAGATGTTTTAGGACAACCCTAATCCTCCCCATCTTCCGAAAAGAATGTAGTAAATCAGGGATGTCCAACCTTCTCTCTTTGGAGAACCTTAGGCAGTGAGCGGCTATACCTCACTTCAGTCCTCAGTCAGAGGGACAGATTACATTGTGTTGTATATGCAGGATTGCTTTTCAAGCACAGGACGTAATTTTACCCCAACCTTGTCACTTTCAGTTTCCTTTAGAACCTTAACGCATCACACAATTTTATACCCGCAGTTTCAAGACGACTGATGAACTTTAACATAACAGAGAAATGTTATTGGTTAAGTTTCTTGACATGCTGAATGAAAACATTTGTATACTTTTGATTCTACATGAATCATTTTAATCAAAGTTATTGAAAATTTTGTCAGTCCCACTGTAGTTTATATAATAGTTTTTAACAACAAGCCGAGTTCCGAAAATGAGACAATGGGCTGAAGGGGAAGGAGTATGATTATGCAATTATGTTTACAAAAATTAATCAACTGTTAAATACCTACTACATAAAATATAACTAAAACTACGGTGTTCTTTGCATATTTGGTTAAAATATAGCGTAAGACTAAAACAGTGGAACTCAACCCTTATTGTCCGCGTACCTGCAAGACAATTTTCCATTTCAGCCTCTACACCTAATTCAAATTATATCGTATATAACCATCCTCAAATAGATTATAATATTTATAACTTATTTAATACTACTCAAAGAAGGATTAAATTAAATTTTCCATACCACCTAAGAAGTCTTCGCGTACCTTTGGTTAAATATCATTGGACTAAACTGGACTAAAATATGACGAAATATGTGTATTATATACCTACACAAACTAATTGATCATGTTCATAAGTGAGGATAAAACTATGGCATGTCATAAAAATCCGAGCCCTAGTTATAATAGTAATGCCCCCTTGATGCAATACACACACTTGTGTGGCTTTTACCCAAATGTCTGTGTCCTTGAGTTAGGATGATACACACTTTAATCCGTTTGGGGCGAGATGTAGTTTTGCTAATTCAGTGCAGATACATCCTGGTCACGATTGATTTAAGATGTGCGGATGTTCCCGTGTCACTTTGTGCATCTCTAATGCTGCAGACGGAAGGAAGTGCGACTTCAGAAATAAGCATACTGGGATTTGGTGCTAAAAAAAGGAAGACGCTAATGCACACCACGCGATGATAGATGTGCTTGCTATTTACTCCATGGAGTTCCACAAGCTGGCGCTGCAACGCTCCTTCATCATACAAATGCTTCACGATTTACTCACTTCACAAATATCGTTTCCTTTGGAAAACACTCGGCCTGCTTACTGACGTTCATTTGTTGCGTAGCACAGTTTTACTTCCAGCACAAACGCTTTCTCAGTGGCCCATTGCTCATTTTAAGTTCAATATTCAATATTTTAAAACCTTCAAAAAATATCCTTAATTACATTCACATTACTTTCAGTATGCACTATAATTTATTTGTATGCAATACTAGCATTAAAACGACTTGTTATGGCGCCATAAATCGTGCGAAATTACACTATTTTGTAACCAGTACCACAAAGTGAATGAGATAATTACCATGACAAGATAGCACATAATTTTCTCCAATGTGCCTGTAAGAAAAACTAAAAAGTCACTCTCGCAAGTACAGCAACATTCCATCCACGAAATTTTTCATATTCACTTTTGTAAACATCTTTTGATTTTTTTTCTTTTTGAATTGATAAAACTCTACATGCTCTTGGCTTTGTTCAAAATGTCAACTGCAATGCATCCATATTTCCAATTGTTGTATCATTACCTTCCATTTTCCTCTATAAGTGTTGAAACAAATGAAACATGTGCTTAGCAATCATATTATTTCATACATCTGTGATCTGTGATACATTATAAGTTTACATTTAACAAATTTGTTAATTTTTGTATTTTAATACTAAAATTACATAAAAGCTATGTAACACATGTTCATTGTGATACTACTAACGCTCACTTTAATTCACACACTAAACATAAACTCGTGTCTCAATCAGTTACATTATACATTAGTTGCATAAATAACTATTATATGCTCATATTAACTATTCGTATTTAAGCTTCTTTTCATTTTTAATTCATGTTCGTCATCATCATCGTGAACAAATGTAGGATTAGGTCGTTAAGAGCTCTATAAATGTTCGTGATCGTGCCATGTTTTCATTCACCATGACAAGAAATTTAAGTACATAAAATTCCTCTGTTTAAAGTCCATCGCTCGCCTTAAAACCGTGGACATGAAAATGTGTGACGTATTAAGGATTGTAAAGGAAACTGAAAGTGAATTGTTGAGTGTACAACTGACATGGTTGGAGAAAAATTACGTCGTGTGCTTGAAAAGAGTTCCTGCATATACAACATAAAGTAAAATTGGTGACATTCTCTGTATTAAAGAATCAGAGTTCGATGAAAATGAACCACAACTTTTTGCTAATGATTTCCCTTATTTCAAGTTTGTACCATGTGATGTACAATAAAGTTTCTGCAAGTATGAGACTGTTCCTGCTGAAGTTGTTTGATTATCTGAAACTGTATGTCATTGTCCAGTGCAATTGTAGTGAAATGAGTTGTTTTAGCTGTAACCATTAAAAGTAAATGCTTTTTCGGTTTTTTGTTTTAAGTTGTAAGTCATATTTTGGTAACTTCCAGCATAAATGCATGTATATTTCAACAATTAGAGCCATACTTATAACTATCGTACTGTTGCGTAACTATTAAGTTATCTCTTTTCATGATTATCACGTTCACTGTTATATTGCATTATTGTTTACCTGTAACAATTAGTTGTAACTACGTTTCAATATGAGGGCAGCTTCTCTAGCTGAGTCAACAACAAACTGGTTTTTATTCGATTAGTCATTTTGCAATTCCAGATAATACTAAACGGTTGGATTGAACAGATGGACCGAGCTGTGTGGCAATATCACTATTGCCAACATTGACATGGCTCAAATGAAGCATATAACAACTTACATTTTCTCGTAGGACGTTAAAAATACGAAAAAATGCATTTATTTTTAATAGATATAAAATAATTCATACTCCTCTCAACCTTCATTTTTAGATAATTCCTCTAGATAACGATATGGTTAAACTTGAACTATCTTCAGCAAGTAGAGTCTTATACCTCGAGAAACTTCTTTCTGCATCACATGTTACAAACCTGAAATAAGGGAAATCATTAGCAAAAAGTTGTGGTTCATTTTCATCGAATTCTCCTACTTTACCACAATCTCAGCAATTTTACCCAATGTTGTATATGCAGGATTTCTTTCAAGCACACGACGTAATTTTTCCCTAACCTTGTCAGGTACTTCACCCTATTCACTCGACAACTAACTTTCAGTTTCCTTAACTCACTACATAATTTCATGTCACAGAGAAGTGTGATTTTATAAAGGCTAAGTTTCTAGACATGATGAATGAAAACAATTGCTGTATACCTTTGATTGAAAATGAATAATTTCGTCAAAGTTACTGAAAATCATGTCAATCTCGCTACAGTTTGCCCAGTCCCCAATATGTTACATTGGGCTGAGAGGGAAAGGGTAGGGTTATGAAATAATATTTACAAAATTATCCGGACTGTTAAACACTACCTAAAATATGACTGAAAGTATGCTGCTATTCGTATATTTGTCCAAAATATGAGCTAATACTAAAATATGGTCAAATACGCATTTATATGACCAATAAAAATAGATTCATTGTGTTCACAAATGTTGGAGACATACTGAAATTAACTGACGTATGGAAAAATAAACCAGGCTCAAAATATGTCATAAACCACCGAGCCGCAGTAATGGCATATTGTAAGAAGATATTGTTAGAAAAACAGAAACATTAACGCCCATATGCCATACATACATACTACGTAAGTAAATAGAAGAAGTATTGTATTCCACCCACAAATTCGATGTCGAGATTTTACCGGAAATATGTTTTGAGGCCTCATAAATA
Organism: Tenodera sinensis; assembly: GCA_030765045.1. Taxonomy (NCBI): domain Eukaryota; kingdom Metazoa; phylum Arthropoda; class Insecta; order Mantodea; family Mantidae; genus Tenodera; species Tenodera sinensis. The sequence continues at coordinate 2,424,890 of JAUKNM010000041.1, forward strand.
AAAAAAACCCGTTTTAGAAAAAGATTGTGTGTGTGTGTGTGTGTGTGTGTGTGTGTGTGTGTGTTTGTGTGTGTGTCTTTGTGTGTCTGTCTGTCTGTCTGTCTGTCTGTCTGTCTGTCTGTCTGTCTGTGGACAGCATAACTCAAAATCGAAAAGTCGGTTAAAAGCCAAAGATAGTATTTAAGTTTAATGTCTTTCAACGATACGACATGATGATTTGAAGAAAACTGCTCCACCCTGAACTACCTTTCACATGGAAAACTTTTCCAAAATTTTTCTTTTCTTGAAAATGGCTCTAACGATTTTTATTAAAATGCCATATGCTTGAGATATTTTTATGACAAATGAAATGTATATCTGGAATCCTCTGGCTATAGCCTATGTAGTCCTATTTATTCTGGATGATTTTTGAATAACTGGTAAACCGTAACCCATAGACCAAATCTTACAATACAAGAATCTTGCTAAAACACACAATTCATGTCTAAATAATTATTTTTTTGTAGACTGGACCATTTCGGAGGTATTCCTTATTAGTGTGAGTTTTGGAGAACTTATACTTCTGCCAAATGGAACAACGCTATTCACTCTTTGTTTAGTGTGTAAAGAGAACGGAATCTCAAAGCTTTAAAAGATTTATCTATCGCTCAAAGTCTAATGCATTGTAATATTCCCCTTTTAACTACAAGAAGATAAATAATTAGATAATTTTTGCAAATGTTTATCTCTACTAACACGAAGAAGATATAGTAATAAGAGTTTGTAAGAATGGTTAGTACAAGAGTAGAGAAAGTCATGTGAATGTAACACATCAGATATCTGTATTAACATGAAGAAGATATAGTAATAAGAGTTTGTAAGAATGGTTAGTACAAGAGTAGAGAAAGTCTTGTGAGTGTAACACATCAGATATCTGTATTAACATGAAGAAGATATAGGAATAAGAGTTTGTAAGAATGGTTAGTACAAGAGCAGAGAAAGTCATGTGAGTGCAACACATCAGATATCTGTATTAACATGAAGAAGATATAGTAATAAGAGTTTGTATGAATGGTTAGTACAAGAGTAGAGAAAGTCATGTGAGTGTAACACATCAGATATCTGTATTAACATGAAGAAGATATAGTAATAAGAGTTTGTAAGAATGGTTAGTACAAGAGTAGAGAAAGTCATGTGAGTGTAACACATCAGATATCTGTATTAACATGAAGAAGATATAGGAATAAGAGTTTGTAAGAATGGTTAGTACAAGAGTAGAGAAAGTCATGTGAGTGCAACACATCAGATATCTGTATTAACATGAAGAAGATATAGTAATAAGAGTTTGTAAGAATGGTTAGTACAAGAGTAGAGAAAGTCATGTGAGTGTAACACATCAGATATCTGTATTAACATGAAGAAGATATAGTAATAAGAGTTTGTAAGAATGGTTAGTACAAGAGTAGAGAAAGTCATGTGAGTGCAACACGTCAGATATCTGTATTAACATGAAGAAGATATAGTAATAAGAGTTTGTAAGAATGGTTAGTACAAGAGTAGAGAAAGTCATGTGAGTGCAACACATCAGATATCTGTATTAACATGAAGAAGATATAGGAATAAGAGTTTGTAAGAATGGTTAGTACAAGAGTAGAGAAAGTCATGTGAGTGCAACACATCAGATATCTGTATTAACATGAAGAAGATATAGTAATAAGAGTTTGTAAGAATGGTTAGTACAAGAGTAGAGAAAGTCATGTGAGTGCAACACATCAGATATCTGTATTAACATGAAAAAGATATAGTAATAAGAGTTTGTAAGAATGGTTAGTACAAGAGTAGAGAAAGTCATGTGAGTGTAACACATCAGATATCTGTATTAACATGAAAAAGATATAGTAATAAGAGTTTGTAAGAATGGTTAGTACAAGAGTAGGGAAAGTCATATGAGTGCAACACATTAGATTTTTTAAATTGCTTTCTTTTTGAGTCCTTTTGACTTCAGGGGGTTTCATAATATCGGATGATATGGATTTGGGAAAAAAAAAAAAAAAAAAAAAAAAAAAAAAAAAAAAAAAAGGTTAATAAAGGATCAACTTTCATTTTCATTTCAACTTTCTCAATCTTTTGCACTGAAGGGGGGGGGGGGGCGGGAGTAGTTAAAGCTGGTGAAAATTTAAAGCTTGATTTTCTTCTGATGTTCTATTATTTCAGTTTTTACCACTTTAAAATGTTTAGATATTCTTCAGGTTTTTTTTTTTTTTTTTTTTTTGCGCATTATCTCTTTTCCGTTCTTGGAAAGCGGATGAAGAGCTCTAAAGTGCAATTTTTATTTTTGGGAGAACGGCAAATGTTACAGAAAATGTAATCTTTCAGTGTAATAGGGAACGAGGAAAACAAGATGCAACATTTAAAATATAAATTTACACTTTTCATCACGAGGGGCAATTTACGTGGGTAGGATATATAAAATCAATTTTATTTTGTAATTATGTTGAACAAAGGAACTAAATTGATTAAAATTTGTAGTAAATAGAAAGTCGATCGCCATTAATTTTTAAATTAATTGTTAGAGACAAAACATGTACGAAGTAAACTTATCAATTTTGTTCTAAGCTCTGATTTTCAAAATAGTATAGGTACATGTACTCTGAGTGCGTGTTCTCACCACATTAAGTAATGGAAAGAAGCATTTCATCTTTAATATGTAGAAAAAATAAACTATATTACAATTTGCGTTTCTGGTATTACTTGGTTATTTATTTTACCAGTTTTTAATTTGTACTTTCTCTGTCACTTATGTGATGAGGAAATATTCTACTACAACCAACAAGATTTCACCAGAAGTAGACATTGAGCTTTCATGAGTATGTTTAAGGTTTTGGTGTGTGTGTGTGTGTGTGTGTGTGTGTGTGTGTGTGTGTGTGTGTGTGTGTGTGTGTGTTTATAAACAATATGGCCTGATGATAAATATAAATAACTAAACATTTAAAGCGCAGTGAAAAGAAAGAAAAGACTGAAGATATAATAATAGAAAACACAAAATTAGAAGGAGTGGAATGTTTTAAATACCTTGGGTCTATAATCAATAATAACAATGATATAAAGAGTGAAATAAAGGAAATAATTGCTCTAGGTAACAGAGCATTCTATGCTAACAAATTTCTATTTAGGATTAAGTTAATATCTAAGTCAGCAGAAAGAAGATTATACAAACCATCATGTGACCTATTGTAGCATGTGTGTGAGACCTGGGTCCTTAACGAAACAGATAAACAAAAGCTAATGGTATTCGAAATAAGGATATTACGTACTGTATTTGGAGCAGGAAAACCTAATGATAATACATGGAGAATACGTTATAATAACGAATTAAATGAATGAATCAAAAACGAAGATATCTTTAACTATGTTCATAAAAGCTTTAAGACTAAGATGGTTTGGACACACAAATCGGACTCTGGATGATAGAATGTTTAAAATAATATATAAATAGACCCCAATAAAACTAAAATTAAGGGACCGTCCCAAAAATAGATGGTTAGATGATGTACTTGATGACATTAAGCATATGAAAATAAAAAATTAGCCTGTTTGCGTACAAAATAGAAAAGGCCAAAACTTTTGTAAAGTTGTAGTGCCTTAGTAAGAACAAGATCTGTGTTTATAAAACTGTTGTACTAATTTTTTTTTTTCTTTTTCAGGTTGGTACATAATCAAATAGTGCTGCCATCTAGTGGTGATGGAGGAGTTCATTACTAGGTAATTCCTGATGCTTTTATCTGTATGCATTAAAACCTACAATTTTTATTTGCCACAGAAATATTAAAATGTAACTAATCTCTGACACAAACCCAGAATTAGAAAAATCTCAGCGAGCACAGTACTAACAAATGTGCTTATATAGCAGACAAATGCGTGTGTTTGTACGTGAGTGTGTGAGCGTGTATGTCGAGCAGCAAAACAACTTGGACAATGCTTCAGTAAAATGATATAATAAGCTTTAAAATGATAGAAAAAGCCTAGAGCTGAAGTGTGGTATCAAGTCCGTAGCAATTGTGTAAATTTGTATCGAGGTGACACCCCTAAGAGACACCATTTTCCCACCTCACTATGATAGTTGTGCACGCCACTCCCAAGAGACACCATTTTCCCACCTCATTGTGATAGTTGTGCACGCCACTCCCAAGAGACACCATTTTCCCACCTCACTATGATAGTTGTGCACGCCACTCCCAAGAGACACCATTTTCCCACCTCACTATGATAGTTGTGCACGCCACTCCCAAGAGACACCATTTTCCCACCTCACTATGATAGTTGTGCACGCCACTCCCAAGAGACACCATTTTCCCCACCTCATTGTGATAGTTGTGCACGCCACTCCCAAGAGACACCATTTTCCCACCTCACTATGATAGTTGTGCACGCCACTCCCAAGAGACCATTTTCCCACCTCATTGTGATAGTTGTGCACGCCACTCCCAAGAGACACCATTTTTCCACCTCACTATGATAGTTGTGCACGCCACTCCCAAGAGACACCATTTTCCCACCTCATTGTGATAGTTGTGCACGCCACTCCCAAGAGACACCATTTTCCCACCTCATTGTGATAGTTCTGCACGCCACTCCCAAAAGACACCATTTTCCAACCTCACTATGATAGTTGTGCACGCCACTCCCAAGAGACACCATTTTCCCACCTCACTATGATAGTTGTGCACGCCACTCCCAAGAGACGCCATTTTCCAACCTCACTATGATAGTTCTGCACGCCACTCCCAAGAGACACCATTTTCCCACCTCATTGTGATAGTTGTGCACGCCACTCCCAAGAGACACGATTTTCCCACCTCATTGTGATAGTTGTGCACGCCACTCCCAAGAGACACGATTTTCCAACCTCACTATAATAGTTGTGCACGCCACTCCCAAGAGACACCATTTTCCAACCTCACTATGATAGTTGTACACGCCACTCCCAAGAGACACCATTTTCCCACCTCACTATGATAGTTGTGCACGCCACTCCCAAGAGACACCATTTTCCCACCTCATTGTGATAGTTGTGCACGCCACTCCCAAGAGACACCATTTTCCAACCTCACTATGATAGTTGTGCACGCCACTCCCAAGAGACACCATTTTCCAACCTCACTATGATAGTTGTGCACGCCACTCCCAAGAGACACCATTTTCCAACCTCACTATGATAGTTGTGCACGCCACTCCCAAGAGACACCATTTTCCCACCTCACTATGATAGTTGTGCACGCCACTCCCAAGAGACACCATTTTCCCACCTCATTGTGATAGTTGTGCACGCCACTCCCAAGAGACACCATTTTCCAACCTCACTATGATAGTTGTGCACGCCACTCCCAAGAGACACCATTTTCCCACCTCACTATGATAGTTGTGCACGCCACTCCCAAGAGACACCATTTTCCCATCTCACTATGATAGTTGTGCACCCCACTCCCAAGAGACAATATTTTCCCACCTCACTATGATAGTTGTGCACGCCACTCCCAAGAGACACCATTTTCCCACCTCACTATGATAGTTGTGCACGCCACTCTTAAGAGACACCATTTTCCCACCTCATTGTGATAGTTGTGCACGCCACTCCCAAGAGACACCATTTTCCCACCTCACTATGATAGTTGTGCAGTTACGCCACTCCCAAGAGACACCATTTTCCCACCTCACTATGATAGTTGTGCAGTTACGCCACTCCCAAGAGACACCATTTTACCACCTCACTATGATAGTTGTGCACGCCACTCCCAAGAGACACCATTTTCCCACCTCACTATGATAGTTGTGCAGTTACGCCACTCCCAAGAGACACCATTTTACCACCTCACTATGATAGTTGTGCACGCCACTCCCAAGAGACACCATTTTCCCACCTCACTATGATAGTTGTGCAGTTACGCCACTCCCAAGAGACACCATTTTACCACCTCACTATGATAGTTGTGCAGTTACGCCACTCCCAAGAGACACCATTTTACCACCTCACTATGATAGTTGTGCACGCCACTCCCAAGAGACACCATTTTCCCACCTCACTATGATAGTTGTGCAGTTACGCCACTCCCAAGAGACACCATTTTACCACCTCACTATGATAGTTGTGCACGCCACTCCCAAGAGACACCATTTTCCCACCTCACTATGATAGTTGTGCAGTTACGCCACTCCCAAGAGACACCATTTTACCACCTCACTATGATAGTTGTGCACGCCACTCCCAAGAGACACCATTTTACCACCTCACTATGATAGTTGTGCAGTTACGCCACTCCCAAGAGACACCATTTTACCACCTCACTATGATAGTTGTGCAGTTACGCCACTCCCAAGAGACACCATTTTCCCACCTCATTGTGATAGTTGTGCACGCCACTCCCAAGAGACACCATTTTCCCACCTCATTGTGATAGTTGTGCACGCCACTCCCAAGAGACACCATTTTCCCACCTCATTGTGATAGTTGTGCACGCCACTCCTAAGAGACACCATTTTCCCACCTCACTATGATAGTTGTGCAGTTACGCCACTCCCAAGAGCCCATGCTATTATCGCGTGCACATTTTTTGCAACGCTCCGTTAATGTTGGTAATGAAGAGGCTACAGTGCTCTGACCCCGGAAATTATTCTGTGTGGCGGTGATGATAATCGCAAGAATGTAATGATTCCTTCCTTTTTTGGGAGTTGCCGGTTCCGAGTTCTCACGAGACTTGCAGTTACGTCATCACAACGGAAGTGATTCATTCGCTTCTTCTCTAGAAAACTTAAGACAAAGTACCCATCTTTGTAACTGATAAAAGTATTTGTAATGTTTGTCAGTAAACTTGCTTTATTGATCCGTTTTTATACTGAGCTTTCATTTCGGAGCTCCTGGGTTCGATTCGTAGGGTCGGCCACTCTGCTCATTGGTTTTTCGTGGTTTTCCCTGTTGGGCAAGGCTGTTGCGGTTTCTCTTCTGCTGTGAACTTCCTTTCCCCCAATTCCTGTAATTTCACTTCCCATTTCATGTTTGAGGTGGGCTTAAGGATTCCAGAGTCGGTTGACAAATGGGACAAATGCTTGTTCCTTGTCACACCCAGATGACGGGCATCTCTCATAACCTTTCATGTATGTTGCGTTCTCCCTAGCTCCTCCAGAGGGAAGCTGTGTCTGAGCGGCCCACTGGTGTGACTCGTTAGGGACCTCTGCATGTCTGTCGGCAGGCCTTTAACCCTCTGCGGTTTCTTAACCTCATCCACTCCTCCTGGGGGTAGTCATGTTATATTTTGTGGCTTTAATGCCTTGTTTTTGAATAGTTACATTATTATTGTAATTCATATTAATAGCTTATAATCACAAAATGTATGTAAATAAACATAAAGGAGAAGAAACACAATAATAGAAAGAGTTGACTTTATTTTCCCTTTGAACTTTGTACACCCATACTTTGCTGTGTTTTGATTAACACCGGCGCTACCTGTGTACCGCCAAGGTCACGAAATTGCGCTTGGGTTGACAACACTTGTGCTCTCTGGTGGGTTTGCGTCTATATCACAAAGAACTTGTTCTTCACAGTCAATGCTTCGTACCTCTCTTGGTCTCGACAAACACTCCTCTCAAATGAACCTCTCTCTCTCTCTCTCTCTCTCTCTCTCTCTCTCTCTCTCTCTCAAGTGTTGGTGAATTAGTGATAATGTTGATAAACAAGTTCACATGTTTGTGAATTATATTACAGTTTATTGGTACCAACGAAGGGGCAAATCCTTTAATACGTCATTATCAAACGATTTTCAAACCCATTTGCATATGAACTTTTTTACTGTTTTGCGAGTGTCGCGGAGATATTTGACCAATAAAGGCACAGCCCGTGTTTACTCCAATAATTAGTATTGTGCTACGTATATATTGTATTAAAGTTAGTGTATTTTTATGAACTCTTGGGTAACTACAGTTGTATTTTTACTTTCTCTGCTGGTAAGTAGGGGAAGTATTGTATTCCACCCAAAAATTCGATGTCGAGATTTCACCGGAAATATATGTTTTGAAGTCCCCTGAATCCAAAAAAAAGCATTTTTAGAAAAAGGTCCGTGTGTGTGTCTGTGTGTCTGTCAGTTTGTGGACAGCATAACTCAAAAACGAAAAGTCGGTTAAAAACCAAAGTTGGTATTTAAGTTTAATGCCTTTCAAGGATGCCACACGAAGATTTTGAAGAAAATAGGCCCACCCTAAACTACCCTTTACATGGAAAATTTTTCAAAAATTTGGATTTTCTTGAAAATGGCTCAAACGATTTTGATTAAAATGTCATATGTTTGAGATATTTTGATGACAAATGAAATGTATATCTTGAATTTTCTGGCTATAGCCCCTGTAGTCGTATTTACTCTGGACGACTTTTGCATAACTGGTAAACCGTTAGAGATAGACCAAATCATACTATACAAAAAATGTAGATCTTGATAAAATACACAATTTATGTCTCAATAAATTTTCTTGTAGGGTTAACCATTTCGGAGATATTCCTTGTTATGTGTGTGAGTTTCGGAAAACTTAGAACTTTCGTGAAATGGATCATCGTTGTTCATTTTTTTATATGTAAGTGTGCAAAGACAACAGAATCTCAAACATTTGACTATCGCAAAAAGCCTATTGTATTCTAACATTCCCCTTGTACCTACAAGGAAATTAGCAATAAGATAATTTATACAAATGTTTGTCTCAGCTAACAAGAAAGAAGATATAAGAATAAGAGTTTGTAAGAATGGTTAGTACAAGAGTAGAGAATGCTATGTGAGTGCAACACATCAGATTTTTTTTTAAACAAAATCATTCTCATAGTCTGCCACCTGAGTCTACAGAAACATCAGACATTTCTACGAAGATATAATCGTTACGAAGGAAGCAAAAACCTAAGCATAGAATCAGTGTAATGGGTAATTAAAGTGCTATGACTTCCATATAGGATTATTTCTAATGCGCGTGAAGTGCTCGTAAAGTAAGCAGTTTCCTCTGTTGTGAATGTCATTTACAGGAAGTTATAGCCCGCAGTTCCGTTACTTTGGTGCGCGCCGCTAGGCAAGGCACTTCTGCATATGTTAAAGTGACTTCTTCTTCCAGGAATGTGGTCAAGTTCTTTGATATGGTCACTGACCCAGATTAGCTGGTTACCCAGCGCACATCACAAACACCAATTATAAATATGCACCTTAAGCCCAATGATAGGTACTGAAATTTGGAATAGCTTTCCACTAAGAATTGCGTACCCCATCACTACTCCTACTACTCCCTCTACTACTACTCCTGCTGCTGCTGCTACTATTATTACCGCCACTACTACTACTACTATAGTTTACCACAGCAAAGGAAGCCCCCGGGGTATAAGTGTGAGGGGAAATTGCCGATTTGACACAAGTCCGACACCCTGCCTCACCCTCCTTGTTTATGACACTAGTACAGTTTTTTGAATAGCTTTACTTCTTGTGTGGTATACTTTGTCAGATACACTTGCTGTCCTTGTCGCACTGTTTCCACACAGATAAATGCAGCAAATTCCTGTCAGGGATTTTTTTTCGTTGGTGAACGGTACTATTCTTCTTCCTCCTACTGCTACTACTAGTGCTCCTACTGCTATTACTAGTGCTCCTACTGCTATTACTACTCCTACTACTACTACTACTACTACTACTACTACTACTACTACTACTACTACTACTACTACTACTACTACTACTACTACTACTACTACTACTACTACTACTACTACTACTACTACTACTACTACTACTACTACTACTACTACTGCTGCTACTACTGCTACTATTCCTCCTACGACTATTATTCCTACTACTATCACACCACCACCACCACCACCACCACCATCATCATCATCATCACTGGGTGGCTCAGTTGGTTAGACGCTGGCTTACTGATCCCAAGGTCGCGGGTTCAAATCCGGCCCAGGCCGATGGTTTTTAAGTGTGCTTAAAAACGACAGCTCCATGTCAGTAGATTTACTGGCATGTAAAAGAACTGCGGACGAAATTTCGGCACACCGACAACGCTGATGTGATCCTGGCAATTGACAGCGTCGTTAAACAAAATAATAATAATAATAATAATAATAATAATAATAATAATAATAATAATAATAATAATAATAATAATAATAATAATAATAATAATAATAATAATAATAATAATAATAATAATAATAATAATAATAATAATAATAATAATATAATAGTCATCATCATCATCATCATCATCATTACCACTACTGTTTTATTCATTTACAATTCTGAATTTGTGATAAAGGTTTACCATATGACAGAATAGCTTACAGATTCAATTTTTACTTTCTCTGGTATAAACTTAGTAGAGGTAATATTCTGTTCCACACAAAAATTCAATATCGACAATTCAAAGGAAAACACCTTTTGAGAATTCGTTAATCCACTAAAAGCATGTTTAGATAAAGGTCTATGTATTTCAGTCAGTGACCGCCAAACTCAAAAAACGAAAAGTCGGTTGATACCAAATTTTGGTATTTAAGTTCAGCATCTTCCAAGCATGCGACATCGTGATTTTCAAGATTTCCTCCATCACAAACTACCCTAAACATGGAAATGTTTTCGAAAATTTTGAGTTTCTCATAAATGGCTGTAACGATTTTGATTAAAATGGCATATGTTTAAGATATGACAAAGGAAATGTATGCCTTGAATTTTCTGGGAACAGCCTCTGAAGTTCTGTTCATTCTCAATGACGTTTGTTTAACTGGTAAACCGTAAGAGAAAATCGTACAATACAAAAAATTGTAGACTACATTAAAACTGACAACTTAAGTCTTTTTAGTGAACCATTTGCAGATATTCAATTATGTTTGAATTTCCAATACTGATGGGAATGTATCATAACCATGTGAACTTCATACAGAAATGTACACCGACAAACGGACAGATGGCCACCTTGTTCATGAACATTATCACGAATTCACCAACACGAGAGAGAGAGAGAGAGAGAGAGAGAGAGAGAGAGAGAGAGAGAGAGAGAGAGAGGCGGGGGGAGAACCTCAATGAGAGGAGTGTTCCCTATGTTGGGAGACCAAGAGAGGTTGGTTTTGTGGGTTTAAGGGACCAAGAGAGGTACGAAGTATTGACCGTGAAGAACGAGTTCTTTCCTATGTGAATGCATACCCGTCAGATAGACATTACAATAAGGGAAGGCATTAGTCACATGACTATCTGGAGAATTTTGTATGAAAATCTTCTGTATCCGTGCCAGTTACAGTGTGTGCAAGGATTAAATATGACGGACTTTAAGGAGAACTTTCTGCCATTACATGTTACAGAATTGTGTTATGTTCATGAATTTCTTATCCTGTACCTTGTTCACTGATGACACTGGGTTTACTCATAACTCTATGAAAACCTTCATGAAGTACAAGACAGACATCAACAGAGACTGTCTGAACATTTGGGGTAGAATGATTCGTGATCATCTTATTGGCTCATATGTTTCCCCCGCGTTTTACTGCAGAGACGCATCTGCAGTTTATCAGAAGTGAGCTGCATTATTTAATTGATAATGTGCCTCTGGACGTCATCCAACGAATGTTGGTTTTACACGATGGTGCGTCAGCTCATTTCAGTCGAGCAGTACATAATTTCTTGAATGATAAATTTCCCCATAAATGGATTGGTCGAGTGGGATTCATTGTATGGCCTTCTCGATCTCCTGATTTGATTAATCGAGTTCTTCGTCTGGAGACATTTAAAGTTTCTGGTTTATGTGACTCCTGTACCGGATATTTACACACAGAGCGCATTCTCACTGGACTTGACTAAATATGAAACACTACAGCAACTTGCAACAGAGTGCACGATAGCATGCAACGTAGATAGGCATTGAAGGAAAAAGGCACTTCGAACACTTTTTGTAATTATTGTTTATGCCAACAAAATTATTGCTGGTGTTTTTAAACACACAAGCCGCGTGAGGGCAATGTTTAAGAGGTGAAATCAGGACTGAAAAATTCAATGCCCTAGCGGAAGATTCGTGGTTCAAATCCCGGCTATGGCATTGAATTTTTCAGTCCTGATTCCATCTCCTAATTTTTGTAATGTTCAATTTTATGCTGTAGCTTAGCAGTAAATTACTTACACACCAGAATACTACAGAGGTATCACATTGTTATGCTCTAGCTATAAAATCTGTACAAAACATATAAATAATGAGTTATCAAAAATAACTGACGCATGATTAATAGAAAAACAGACGGGTGTCAGAAAAAAAAAAGTAGAAGCTGCATAGATAATGGCTTCTCCCTTAGGCAAATAATCGAAAAATGTAGAGTTCAATCTGGAAACAAACGTACTCGTTATAGATTTTAAGAAAGCCTTTGACAAAGTATGTAGAGTAAAATTATTGGAAAGATTAGAAAATAAAGGAATACCAATCCACCTAATAAATGTAATTAGAAATGTATATATAAAAATCTGATGTGTTACACTCACATGACTTTCTCTACTCTTGTACTAAGCATTCTTACAAACTCTTATTCCTATATCTTCGTGCTAGTTGAGATAAATATTTATAAAAATTATCTTATTGTTTATTTCCTTGTAGGTACAAGGGGAATATGGGAATACAGAAGGCTTTGTGCGACAGTCAAATCTTTTTGACCTTTGAGATTCCGTTCTCTTTGCACGATTAACATATAAAAAAATGAACAACATTGTTACATTTCGCTAAAGTTCTAAGTTCTCCGTAACTCACACACATAACAAGGAATATCTCCGAAATGGTTCACCCTACAAGAAAATTTATTGAGACATAAATTGTGTATTTTAGCAAGAGCTACATTTTTTGTAGTGCAAGATTTTGTCTATCTCTAACGGTTTACCAGTTATGCAAAATTCGTCCAGAGTAAATACGACTACAGGGGCTATAGCCAGAAAATTCAAGATATACATTTCATTTGTCATAAAAATATCTCAAACATATGACATTTTAATCAAAATCGTTAGAGCCATTTTGAAGAAAATCAAAATTTTCGAAAAATGTTCCATGTAAAAGGTAGTTTAGGGTGGGGCTATTTTCTTCAAAATCTTCGTATCGCATCCTTGAATGACAATAAACTTAAATACCAACTTTGGTTTTTAACCGACTTTTCGTTTTTGACCTATGCTGTCCTCAGACTGACCGACTGACAGACTGACACACAGACACACAGACACACACACGGACCTTTTTCTAAAAATTCTTTTTTTGGATTCAGGGGGCCTCAAAACATATATTTCCGGTGAAATCTCGACAATGGCTATTTGGCTGGAATACAATACTTCCCCTACTTACCAGTAGAGAAAGTAATAAAAATAGAAAAGACTCGATAGTAAAATTGTATAAAGCAATGGCTATAACACACAGGTCTGAAACATGGACATTGACTGCAGAAAATAAAAGAACACAGACAGCTGAAATGAAATTCCTTAGACCCATAGGAAATTACACAAGACTGGATAAAAACCAAACAATGAAATAACACAAAAGTTGGAAATAGAAGAATTAAATAAAACAATAACAGAATATACAATCAATTGGAAAGAACACTTGCAAAGAATGCCAGCAAACAGGATACCCCGTAGACTCCAAGGATATATAAACCCAGGACGTCCGAAGAAAAGATGGACACAACAAGATTATGGAGCCGGTACAGGCTAAAACGGTCTAAACCATGAAGCAGAAGAAGAAGAAGAACAACAACAAGAACAAGAAGAAGAACAAGAAGAAGAAAAAGAAGAACTAGAAGAAGAAGAAGAAGAAGAACAAGAATAACAAGAAGAAGAACAAGAAGAACAAGAAGAAGAAGAACAAGAAGAACAAGAAGGAGGAGAAGAAGAACAACAACAAGAATAACAAGAATAACAAGAAGAAGAACAAGAAGAAGAAGATCAAGAAGAACAAGCAGAAGAACAAGAAGAAGAACAAGAAGAAGAACAAGAACAAGAAGAACAAGAAGAAGAAAAAGAAGCAGAAGAAGAAGAACAAGAACAAGAAGAAGAACAAGAAGAAGCAGAAGAACAAGAAGAACAAGAAGAAGAACTAGAACAAGAAGAAGCAGAAGAAGAAGAACAAGAATAACAAGAAGAAGAACAAGAAGAACAAGAAGAAGAAGAACAAGAAGAACAAGAAGGAGGAGAAGAAGAAGAACAACAACAACAAGAATAACAAGAATAATTAGAAGAAGAACAAGAAGATCAAGAAGAAGAAGATCAAGAAGAACAAGCAGAAGAAGAACAAGAAGAAGAACAAGAACAAGAAGAAGAACAAGAAGAAAAAGAAGAAGAACAAGAACAAGAAGAAGAACAAGAAGAAGCAGAAGAAGAACAAGAATAACAAGAAGAAGAACAAGAAGAAGAAGAACAAGAAGAAGAAGAACAAGAAGAAGAAGAACAAGAAGAAGGAGGGGGAGAAGAACAACAACTACAAGAATAACAAGAACAAGAAGAAGAAGAAGAACAAGAAGATCAAGAAGAAGAAGATCAAGAAGAACAAGAAGAAGAACAAGAAGAAGAACAAGAAGGAGGAGAAGAAGAAGATCAAGAAGAACAAGAAGAAGAACAAGAAGAAGAACAAGAAGATCAAGAAGAAGAAGATCAAGAAGAACAAGCAGAAGAACAAGAAGAAGAACAAGAAGAAGAACAAGAAGATCAAGAAGAAGAAGATCAAGAAGAACAAGCAGAAGAACAAGAAGAAGAACAAGAAGATCAAGAAGAAGAAGATCAAGAAGAACAAGCAGAAGAAGAACAAGAAGAAGAAGAACAAGAACAAGAAGAAGAACAAGAAGAAAAAGAAGAAGAACAAGAACAAGAAGAAGAACAAGAAGAAGCAGAAGAAGAACAAGAATAACAAGAAGAAGAACAAGAAGAAGAAGAAGAAGAAGAAGAAGAAGAAGAAGAAGAAGAAGAACAAGAAGAACAAGAACAAGAAGAAGGAGGGGGAGAAGAACAACAACTACAAGAATAACAAGAACAAGAAGAAGAAGAAGAACAAGAAGATCAAGAAGAAGAAGATCAAGAAGAACAAGGAGAAGAAGAACAAGAAGAAGAAGAAGAAGAACAAGGAGAAGAAGAACAAGAAGAACAAGAAGGAGGAGAAGAAGAAGACCTATGTTCATATGAAGTTGTCTCACTGTTTTGATTTGGGAAGGCATTCCCCAAATGTTTGATACCAGTGATAGATAGGTACATCCCGTGTAGACAGTGTGAATGTTGTGTGACCTTGTTGGTCTGAAGGAAATACAGCTCTACTTGGCGACGGTATCAATCAGTCAGTCAGTCATGGCCTGCACTAAGAGTTTCTGGACCTCCCAGTGAGCCTGCGTATCACACGTCATTACTGACCAAGACTATTAAACAGATGGCACTGCATTCCACCGTCAAGACCTCTGCTAACTCTCCATGCATTCGAGTTTCTTGGGTGTAAACAGACCTAGTGAGGTAGTAGTAGTAGAGCATTAAAAAACATCTGGAGTATTGCACTCACATGACTTTCTCTACTCTTGTACTAACCATTCTTACTAACTCTTATTCCTATATCTTCTTCATGTTAATACAGATATCTGATGTGTTACACTCACATGACTTTCTCTACTCTTGTACTAACCATTCTTACAAACTCTTATTACTATATCTTCTTCATGTTAATACAGATATCTGATGTGTTACACTCACATGACTTTCTCTACTCTTGTACTAACCATTCTTACAGACTCTTATTCCTATATCTTCTTCATGTTAATACAGATATCTGATGTGTTACACTCACATGACTTTCTCTACTCTTGTACTAACCATACTTACAAACTCTTATTACTATATCTTCTTCATGTTAATACAGATATCTGATGTGTTGCACTCACATGACTTTCTCTACTCTTGTACTAACCATTCTTACAAACTCTTATTACTATATCTTCTTCATGTTAATACAGATATCTGATGTGTTGCATTCACATGACTTTCTCTACTCTTGTACTAACCATTCTTACAGACTCTTATTCCTATATCTTCTTTCTTGTTACTTGAGATAAACATTTGTACAAATTATCTTATTGCCTATTTCCTTGTAGGTACAAGGGGAATGTTAGAATACAGTAGGCTTTGTGCGATAGTCAAATGTTTGAGATTCTGTTGTCTTTGCACACTTAACATATAAAAAAATGAACAGCGATAATCCATTTCACGAAAGTTCTAAGTTTTCCGAAACTCGCACTCATAACAAGGAATATCTCCGAAATGGTTCACCCAACAAGAAAATTTATTGCGACATAAATTGTATATTTTAGCAAGATCTACATTTTTTGTATAGTATAATTTGGTCTATCTCTAACGGTTTACCAGTTATGCAAAAATCGTCCAGAGTAAATACGACTACAGGGGCAATAGCTAGAAAATTCAAGATATACATTTCATTTGTCATTAAAATATCTCAAACATATGGCATTTTAATCAAAATTGTTATAGCCATTTTCAAGAAAATCAAAATTTTCGAAAAAGTTTCCATGTAAAGGATAGTTTAGGGTGAGGCTATTTTCTTCAAAATCTTCGTGTCGCATCCTTGAATGACAATAAACTTAAATACCAACTTTGGTTTTTAATCGACCTTTCGTTTTTGAGCTATGCTGCCCACAGACTGACACACAGACACACACACGGACCTTTTTCTATAAATGCTTTTTTTGGATTCAGGGGGTCTCAAAACATATATTTCCGGTGAAATCTCGACATCGAATTTTTGGGTGGAATACAATACTTCCCCTACTTACCAGTAGAGAAAGTAACAATGAATAACGATGTTCCATTTCAGCAAACATTTGTTTCCCGAAACTTACACACATATAACAAGGAATATCTCCGAAATGGTTCATCTTACAAGAAAATTTATTGGGGCATAAATTGTGTGTTGTAGCAAGATCTACATTTTTTGTATAGTATGATTTGGTCTATCTCTAACGGTTTACTAGTTATGTAAAAGTCGTCCATAGTAAATACGACTTCAGGGGCTATAGCCAGAAAATTCAAGTTATACATTTCATTTGGAATAAAAATATCTCAAACATATGACATTTTAATCAAAATCGTTAGAGCCATTTTCAAGAAAATAAAAATGTTCCATGTAAAGGGTAGTTTAGGGTGGGGCTATTTTCTTCGTGTCGGATCCTTGAAGGACATTAAACTTAAATTAACTGACCTACATTTGACAAAAATGTTAGTCACGAAAAGTTTAGCGCTCATTATTAAATAATTGTTTCACTTTTTAAGGTTTTTATATTCCCTATCACAACCGCCAATGTATTCTCTGTCATCATATATTGTTAAAATAACATTTTTGCACCTATATTGACCATTAGACAGACATTTTAAGAAGAAAATGTAGTGTAAATGTCAGTTAGTCACACGCGGAATTGCTCAATACCAACTTTGGTTTTTAACCTACTTTTCGTTTTACTTTCTCTACTGGTAAGCAGGGGAAGTATTGTACTCCACCCAAAAATTCGATGTCGAGATTTCACCGGAAATATATGTTTTGAGGCCCCCTGAATCCAAAAAAAAAAAAAAAAAAGCATTTTTAGAAAAAGGTCCGTGTGTGTGTCTGTGTCTGTGTGTCTGTCAGTCTGTGGACAGCATAAGTCAAAAACGAAAAGTCGGTTAAAAGCCAAACTTGGTATCAAAGTTTAATGTCTTTCAAGGATGCGACACGAAGATTTTGAAGAAAATTGCCCCACCCTAAACTATCCTTTACATGGAAGATTTTTCGAAAATTTTTATTTTCTTGAAAATGGCTCCAACGATTTTGATTAAAATGTCATATGTTTGAGATATTTTGATGACAAATGAAATGTATATCTTGAATTTTCTAGCTATTGCCCCTGTAGTCGTATTTACTCTGGATGAATTTTGCATAACTGGTAAACCGTTAGAGATAGACCAAATTATACTATACAAAAAATGTAGATCTTGCTAAAATACACAATTTATGTCTCAATAAATTTTCTTGTTGGGTGAACCATTTCGGAGATATTCCTTGTTATGTGTGTGAGTTTCGGAAAACCTAGAACTTCAGCGAAATGCAACAACGTTGTTCATTTTTTATATGTTATGTGTGCAAAGACAACAGAATCTCAAACATTTGACTGTCGCACAAAGCCTACTGTATTCTAACATTCTCCTTGCACCTACAAGGAAATAACCAATAAGATAAGTTATGCATATGTTTATCGTAACTAACACGAAGAAGATATAGGAATAAGTCTGTAAGAATGGTTAGTACAAGAGTAGAGAAAGTCATGTGAGTGCAACATATCAGATTTTTTGAGTTATGCTGCCCACTTGTATTCAGGGGGCCTCAAAACATATATTTCCGGTGAAATCTCGACTTCGAATTTTTGGGTGGAATACAATACTTCCCCTACTTACTATACGTAGTAGAGAAAGTAATAATAGGTACCTATGT
Organism: Tenodera sinensis; assembly: GCA_030765045.1. Lineage (NCBI taxonomy): Eukaryota > Metazoa > Arthropoda > Insecta > Mantodea > Mantidae > Tenodera > Tenodera sinensis. The sequence goes on from JAUKNM010000041.1 coordinate 2,443,406, forward strand.
TAAGAGGTTACCCTGGGAACTGTTCTTCCGAAACAAAGTAGATTTTGCGGACTAGTTTGATACTGGTAAACTCCAGTGTAAGGTTGGCAGTACTTTGTCTCGGCCATGTTAAACTTTCGGTGGCTGCCATTATAGCACGTTTATTGTTTAGTGCGCAATAGGTACTCCCTGTCAGTCCAAGGCAAGCTCATCGTCGAATGTAGGTTGATGCCTGCCCCAGTGGTATAAATGGCGGTCAGCTTTTACATTATAAAAGGTCGCACCTTCTCGATGACATTTTGCTCGAAAAGTGCACCGCTGGCATTTTCTAACTTTTTTTTTTTATTATCGTGGCCTAGTTTTTAACGGTTTTGATGTTACCTCATGTCAGATGGGGGCCCATTTTGCCAATCTGCATCATCGTAGTTTCTTGGCATCGCTCCCTAATGTGAGAACTGCTGCATTGGGCTCGGGAAATTCCTTCTGTGTTTCTAAATGGCATGAAAACAAACTGGTTAAGAGCAGAACAGCACTGAAATTCACGCTCTCAGATGACTTTCTCTACATTATCCTTTATTACCTTCTCTAAGATGTATAGTGGATGGAAGGGAAGTGATTACAGTGATAGATCTCGGCATTTACAACACATTTTGTATCTTACGTTTTTGTCTCTGACCATTCCTACAGAGATATTTTAGTTGTGTCGAAAACAAGCTGGCAACACTGCACATTGTGTGGGTGTCACTTTCACTAGTTCAGTACATAAACAAACAGTGTAACGGTGCTTCTTGAGAACAAACTCATACCCCGCCTTGTCCTTCAGTGTTTACTGTTCGAGTGTAGGCCATACACAAGCGTTAGCTCCCAAAACATTACACGAAAGCGAAAGCGCCCGACCTCTTTACATCCACAAGCCAGGTCAATTCCCTGACCAACCTCAACGCAACGTTGTCGACTTACTTCGCGTCTTACAAGTAACAAACTGTTATCTTTGCCCATTCTTGTGGAATTACGCATCCAACTTGGATAAAAACCATTTATTTTTTCGAAATCGGCTGATCAAACAACAAAATGCCATTAGACTTGTCTTTGTAATGCTTCTATGAAGCACATATTAGAAGGAATGTAATGACTACCCTCCCACCCTGTTTAGCAGGCATGGGCACGAGTGGAGAGGTAGTGATTGAACTTGCCTCACTCACCCCACGTTCTCTTACAGAGTGACAGGTTGTTTTGATACATGTGCAGTGGTGGGTTCGTTCCACCTGCGTGGTAATAATAATAATTTCTACACTTATTTCATCCGATATGACACAATGTTGGAGGACGTTAATTTAAAAAAAAATCTACACTTATTAACTATTTGGTTTATATCTAAGATATTTAACATGCAATAATTATTACAGCCACCAACTGTGGCTAGCCAAATTACATAATGGTGAACTTTATAAGCTTCCTTTATCTTATGCACGTAATATCCTTACACTGTCTTATGATTAACATACTAAATTGTTTCTCTTTCACAATAAATAAAGTAGCAAAGTTCAATTGCTATTTAGTCTTAAAAATATTTTAAAACTATTTGAGCAACATAATAAGTTCAAACTTTGAAACATGAAATACAAGTTTTGTATTAAATAAACTAATAAACTAATCCACTAAAAAGTGGAACGAGTATTCGGGAAGTAGGTTTTGAAATTGTAAATAAATACCAGTAAGATCAGCAAAGTTTGATTTATGCTTCTGATCAAAGACGTTTGATATTGTAACGTTTTATATTTGCAAATTAAACACCAAATTTTCCTGTTATATTATTTCTACCACTCTTCATGAAACAGCCATGCTCACCACTGAATAATACGTGTCGGAACCAGAGCAGCAGTGTAAGGGAGGGATGGTAGGTGGAGTTAGGCAAGAACGAGTTTTAGGGGAGCCGATTTTGCCCAAGCCTGGTATATAGAACGTATATGTATGTCTACAACCCTAGAATTCGTAGAATAAGAGATATCTCCGGAAATGCACGATTTGAGAGTACCTCTTTCATGCGGCGTGAACAGCATTACTAGTAAATAAAAGCTTGGGTAAATACCAAACTTGGCATTTAACTTTGGGATCCTCTGAAGATGCGAAACAAACTTTTTTTTTTTGAAAATTGCGTCAGGTATAGCTGTATTTCACATGGAACATGTTTCGAAATGTTTTCTGATAAATGGCTGTAAGGATTTTGATTAAAATACTACTTATTAAAAATATTTGAATGAGAAAATTTTCTGTGAATAGTCGCTGAAGCCCTCTTCATCCTAAATTACTTTTGCTTAACTGATAAAGCGTAAGAGATAGACAAAATCTTACTACACTAAAACTGTTATCCCTAAAACACACAATTTACGTCAAATACACTTTTTGTGGAGTTATCCATTTTCGAAATAATTCTTGTTCTTAGTTTCGATTTCCTAGTGCTTAGTTTTCTCTAATAGGAAGTGGTAATTCATTTTTACTTTCTCTAATATGTATAGCATGTAAGAGAAGTATTGTTATTGGCCCAGAAATTCGATGTCGGGTTTTCACCGGAAATATGTTCTGAGATCTCTTGGAGGGAAAAAAAAAAAAAAAAAAAAAAAAAAAAAGACCACGCGTTTGTTTGTGTGTTTGTCACTCTGTGGACAGCATAACTAAAAATCGAAAAGTCGGTTAAAAACCAAAGTTGGTATTTATTTTAATATATTTCAAGGATGCGACAAGACAGAAGAAAATTCCTCCACCTTACTGGCCTTTACATGGAAAATTTTGATTTTCTCAAAAATGGCTCTAACGATTTTGATCAAGATGCCACATGCTTAAGATATTTGTATGACAAATGAAATGTATATCTTGAATTTTCTGGCTATAGCCCCTGTAGTCGTATTTACTCTGGACGACTTTTGTTTAACTGGTGAACCGTAAGAGATAGACCAAATCATACTATACAAAAAATGTAGATCTTGGTAAAATACACAATTTATGTCTCAATAAATTTTCTTGTAGGGTGAACCATTTCGGAGATATTCCTTGTTATGTGTGTGAGTTTCGGAAAACTTAGAACTTTAGCGAAATGCAACAACGTTGTTCATTTTTTTATGTTTATCGTGCAAAGAGAACGGAATCTCAAAGGTCAAAAAGATTTGACTGTCGCACAAATCCTTCTGTATTCTAATATTCCCCTTGCACCTACAAGGAAATAAGCAATAAGATAATATGTACGAATGTTTATCTTAACTAACACTAAGAAGATATAGTAATAAGAGTTTGTAAGAATGGTTTGTACAAGAGTAGAGAAAGTCATGTGAGTGCAACACATCAGAGTTCTTTTTTTGATGAAATGCAAACATCACCTACGAGGTACCTGGTCTGTGCACGACATCGAACCTGGGACCTGCTGGTTTCAGAACAAAAATGGCACCGTTTTGAATTGGTTAACATTTGAACGTAGAAGATGACCGAATGACTGCACAGAGATGTCCCTGAAAAGTTCAAAGGACGACACCGCGCCAGAATTGCGTCACCTCACGCACAGTCAGTCGAGTCGCCGCGGCTGGCTGGTCGTAGACAATGGACGGCGCACAACTTGTGTAGGATCAGGACAAGACAAAACACTCCCTCTGAATTGCTAGCGTTCAACTGTTCCAACTACACTCTGTGAAATCAATCCATACATGTCACTTCTAAATCTACAAGTTTTCCTTTCTGTATCACGTATCTTAAGGGATATGTTAGCCTGTTTGGTCAGGAATATCGATTTTTGGATTTCTAGTGCAAAAAGTACGTTAAAGAATATGTCTGCGAAGTTTGAATCCCCTAGGGAGGTGGGAACACATATTTTGAACGCCATTTTAAAGGTGTTGCGCCTCTGTCTTCCATTCCCATAAAAATCTTGGTAGATATATAAAATTGTTTTCTAATATAGTTCAGAATATGGGTAATAAAATGTAGCTTTGGAATTTTGATATTGCTTATACCTTTATTTAAAAATAGTTAATATAATTATTGCGCTGTTTTTATGGCATTTTTACACATGTGCATTTGGATCAGCTAACATTTTTCATATCCCCCACTCCATGTGGTCATTACGGCCCAGCGCTCTTCCCTTAACGTACACAGGATGTTCCTATATAAAAGCCTGTTTTTCTCAAAACTACATTTCTGCACATTCCAAAAGAAGGTCGCGCCTGAGTTTTGCTTCAAATTCAATGAAAACTTCCAAAAGTATTCATAAATAGCAGCTAAACAAAACTATGATTCAATATTGATGTTATCATTAACATGAATTCCAAAAACATTTTTTGTATGAAAAAAATCAGTAATTTTTAAGATTAAATTTCTTTGTTATTAAAAAAAAATATATGTACAGCATAATGAGCAAACGTATTTGAAATATCTCTTCATACAATTGTTACCCATGTTTTAGAGTATCAGTTCTGCCAATATAAATGAATTTTGAAAAGTCAATAGACGCGAGCTTTATTTTGAAAATGTGCCTATTAAATTCATAAAATAAATTATATATCATAAACCAATTATCCAATTTTAATGAAATTTGGTGTACATCCTATTCTCATATAACTACAAACACAGTAAAAATTTCAGAAAAATCTATCAACAAATGTGGAACTTTCAAATTTCACTCTCAGTGTCCCTTAACAATTTTATTATACTCTCCCGATTCACGAAGTAATTACTATACGTATTCAAGGTAGAAAGAAAGGTAAATAACGCGAAAATGTTTTATAAGTTTTCGCAGTATTGAGTTTGTGTTTATAAAGCCAAAAGGGTAGTACGTAGGTTGTTTGTCGTGTTGTTGCTGCTGCCCACGACTATAGGGCCACTTCACCTCGTAACCTCGGACCACCCCGACACACACCCATCGGAACGCAGTATATACATACGTATATGAGTAGAAAGAGATGCATTTCGTCCGTGAGAGGTGAATGATGCTATGTTTATTTGAAAATAACAAATTTGTTTGTAAATACATCTCTTTAAATCTTTTACCCCAGTATTACAACTGTATTTTACTGCTATAGTTTACATGGTTATAATAGAAAGTGTATCACAACTGCATTATACCAGTTAAATAGCTGTCACAGTGAAAAATTGTTTCAGGAATCCCGAGCGTTAACGCGTATTGATTGGGAGGCGTAGACCAGCAGATATTTGTTGTAAAATGTTCGTTATCTTCGATGTGAGCTAAGTTTACTAAAGCATCGGTCTTTCTAAGCTATTCATAATAATGATTAAATGTGTGTGTACATGAGTTCATCATTTTGGCATTTATGATGAAACACTCAAAATAAAGAAATTGCAAGGTTTCCCAAGTTTGTAGTGTTTATGTAAATTGTATTATAACTCTTAGACGTAGAAGTTGCTGCGGTAATTTATTGAAATTATGGCACAATTTAGGAACGATTAACAATTTTGACAAACAACAAAGGCTGTTTTATAATTTTGCTACGCAAAAATGACAAAGAATTAAACATAATCATATACTAGAACATGGGACGAAAGTAAACTAAATCCCCAACGCAACAGCCCATGAAGTTGCAAGGCTTTCTGCCCGGCCGCTGCGTCCCCCACCTCTTTCCATGAGTGGGGTGCAGTACTGGTGGGTGGGACGTGATCGGCGCATCGAGCCCACCCAGCCAGTTATGCGACCTTCATGACCTGGGGTCGCTATTCTCCACCAAGTAGCTCTTCAATTGGCCCCTCCGGGACGTAACGAGGCTGAGTGTACCCCGTGCCAGATGTCCCAGCAGGGGAAAATATCCCCACGCCGGTACCGGGGATCGAACCCGGGTCTTCCACGCCATTGGTAGGAGTGCTACCACTGCGCTACGGGGGTGGTCTAAATAACAATTAACTTCAGTGAATCAGTGTTGGTCACGTGGTATATGTTGGCGAACCTGTAAAAACATGGGTTCTGCGTATTTTCACAAGGTTTTGAGGTCAGTGAATGCTTTTGAGAAGAATATATCGTGCGATTATAGGAACAATAAAAGTGCCTTTGTTTTGTTTTATTACACCACTCGCTAAGAAAACAAAATGACGAGCGTGGAGCGTGTAATAACGGGCATAGCAGAAGTTAACCTCTTTGGTGGATTCAAATCGATAGGTGTTTCCATGCAACACAATTCAATCCGCAAAAAGAACTCAACACGTATTGAATTCGCCATGGAAACTTAGTAAATGTTAAATAATCATGCCTTAGACTGCAACTACTTCGCTTGTAATCTTTACCCTGAAATAGCTGTTTGTCGAATCCGTAGTCTTCATATTTGAATGCATAGAACAAGCTTGGGCCAAAGGAATATTAGGAAAATAAAAGTAACCTTGGCTTATCGCTGTGACTGGTAGTAGTTTTATAAACAGAGAATGTGGAAAATTATTACTAGCAAAAGAATAGTATAGTGGGTAACGTCACACTAGTAAATAACAGCAGTGACCTTATTTTCCTCTTCCTACTTCAGTGAAAGTAAGTTCATGTTCATTGTTTGTAAGCTAAATCTAGTACTCAAACTGAGTATGTTTCGAGCGACTTCTTTTCTCTAATATAGCGAGAATATATACTTGAATGTTGGCACTACTGCCGTCAGAATCGCTGCAACAGTGCACGTGGAAATGTTTACTGAACTGCCGAGAGATTGCATACCTGCAAGGGACCACCATGAGCTAGTGGACAGATAATACAGTGATTTTCCGCATGTGACCCCGAAACCGCCGCTGGAAATTTGAATTGCGTTCCTGGTATTTAAAACCATTCAATTGTGCGTGTCTACCAAAAATTGGCCATTTGCTCAACCGGTCGTTTTATACGACCCCTGACGTAAACAGCAAACAATTCCTCTACAAAATGCATGTAGTTTTTATTCTCCAAAAACACGAAAATATAGGGAAAAATAAAAGGCAGTGCAATTTTTAAGAAATGATAATGTAAATAACGTTAAATATCATGAAAAACGCCAGAGTACGTAAACGTTAATATAGCTCGTTCTTTCTGCATATTAAAAACGAGAATTTTCTCTGAAATGCACGTTTTGATGCCTGTTGAAACAAAAAATACACTTCTAGAAAAGATGGGCAAGGTAACATTGTTGAACAGCTTGATTACAAAAAGATGAAGATTTTTAAAGTAGACATACCCAATCCAAACTATTCTTGTATAGAATTTGTCGCGCGTATCAGATGCCACAGGAGTGTCAAAAAGAACAGTGAAAGGAATTTGTGTTGTAGTTGTGTATGATAATGCATAATTTCATAACACTCAAGAGATACCCTGAAAACACGACTCTCAGATCAAGGCATGGCATACGACGAAAACATGACACAAACATAAATATGCAAAGTATTTAGTGAACAGAATTCTGGAGGAAAATGACCATACTGCGTTAAGACTACCACTATACCACCGGGACTTAAACCCTACTGAACTAATCTGGGCAGATATTAAACAGTTGGTCCGTAGTCATAATACCACTTCAAACTCGAGGATGTCAAGTGTTTGTACTGCACACGGTTAGAAGAATAGTTGCACATAGAAAAGAGGCAAAATGTTTGCCGACATGTAAAAGAAACAAAAGATAACTACTGCGGTAAAGATATTATAGTAGAGAATGCAATTACACACTTTTTAATCCAGAGTGTTGCAGTGTTGTTCGACTAAGGCCATATCCACTTTATCTGGTGTTGAACAACTTGAATAAACTTTGAGAGGTGGAACTGGAACTTAAAAATTCAGTGCCACAACTGGGATTTGAACCACAGACTTTCCGCTTACCGGGCGGCTGCTCTACCACTGAGCTATTGTGACAAACTGCCAGAATGGCATTAAATTCTCAAACCAGTTCGTATTTCTCCTGGTAAACCACAAAGGCAGTCTCACATCAGAGACAATTACCCCAATGGTGACTTACTATTGTAAGTACTTTATATCCCAGGATTAAATAACCTTCACATGGTAATTATTATTTATTTATGCCAGCAAACTTACTGTTGGTGTTTTCAAACACACAAGCCGTGTGTGGGCAAAGTTTGAGAGGTAGAACTGGAACTTAAAAATTCAATGCCACAACTGGGATTTGAACCACAGACCTTCTGCTTACCGGGCGGCTGCTCTACCACTGAGCTATTGTGACAAACTGCCAGAATGGCATTAAATTCTCAAACCAGTTCGTATTTCTCCTGGTAAACCACAAAGGCAGTCTCACATCAGAGACAATTACCCCAATGGTGACTTACTATTGTAAGTACTTTATATCCCAGGATTAAATAACCTTCACATGGTAATTATTATTTATTTATGCCAGCAAACTTACTGTTGGTGTTTTCAAACACACAAGCCGTGTGTGGGCAAAGTTTGAGAGGTAGAACTGGAACTTAAAAATTCAATGCCACAACTGGGATTTGAACCACAGACCTTCTGCTTACCGGGCGGCTGCTCTACCACTGAGCTATTGTGACAAACTGCCAGAATGACATTAAATTCTCAAGTTAGTTCGTATTTCTCCTGGTAAACCACAAAGGCAGTCTCACATCAGAGACAAATTACCCCAATGGTGACTTACTATTGTAAGTACTTTATATCCCAGGATTAAATAACCTTCACATGGTAATTATTATTTATTGATGCCAGTTTGTCACAATAGCTCAGTGGTTAGAGCAGCCGCCCGGTAAGCGGAAGGTCTATGGTTCAAATCCCAGTTGTGGCATTGAATTTTTAAGTTCTACCTCTCAAACTTTGCCCACACACGGCTTGTGTGTTTAAAAACACCAACAGTAATATTGTTGGCATAAATAAATAAATAAATAATAATTGAATAAACTTATTTACAATATCTGCAGTGATGCATGTATTAATACGAACATATTTGCACAGCTAATTAAGCAAGGTACATTGTGTGGACATTTTTCTGCATGGACTGTACTGTTTTACAAAGAAGAACGTTATCTGAGTAGTATATGAAGCTGACGTAGCAGTTCGCTTGCTGTGTACTGTCACCTGGCTTGCTAAGCTTTACATTTACTTCCTCCAGGGCCAAGAAGGGTGAATCCAGCTGCACGTTTAGAGACTGCCTCACGACGCACGGTGCCGGGAGTCGAAGCCACGAGATATGAACGGAAACAGATGTCACTGTTCCGCCTCAAGACTCCTAGAGAATGGTGGTCCTTATGGGATGGCGCACCCGCAGACCGCTAATGACTTCCAGGATTGTCGACCGGCGCGGGGCGGCACGTGCTTGTAAACAGCGGCTCTTCAAACCATACTAGCTTATCGGTCAACAATAGCCTTGTATCATACGATCTGTAGTCTGCATGCTGGCTTACAAATCCTTCCATTACTGTCTGATCATTATAGTTCTCTCATTTAGATGTTTGAGTGCGCTTGTTAAACTTCTTTGTTATTCTTTTTTCCACCCAAAAATTCGATGTCGAGATTTCGCCGGAAATACATGTTTTGAGGCTCCCTGAATCCAAAAAAAGCATTTTTAGAAAAAGGTCCTGTGTGTGTCAGTCAGTCTGTGGACAGCATAACTCAAAAACAAAAAGTCGGTTAAAAACCAAAGTTGGTATTTAAGTTTAATGTCTTTCAAGGATGTGGCACGAAGATTTTGAAGAAAATAGCCCCACCCTAAACTACTCTTTACATGGAAAATTTTTCGAAAATTTTGATTTTCTTGAAAATGGCTCTAACGATGTTGATTAAAATGCCATATGTTTGAGATATTTTGATGACAAATGAAATGTATATCTTGAATTTTCTGGCTATAGCCCCTGTAGTCGTATTTACTCTGGACGACTTCTGCATAACTGATAAACCGTTAGAGATAGACCAAATCATACTATACAAAAAATGTAGATTTTGCTAAAATACACAATTTATGCCTCAATAAATTTTCTTGTAGGGTGAACCATTTCGGAGATACTCCTTGTTATGTGTGTGAGTTTCGGAAAACTTAGAACTTTAGCGAAATGCAACAACGTTGTTCATGTTTTTATATGTTAATCGTGCAAAGAGAACGGAATCTCAAAGGTCAAAATGATTTGACTGTCGCACAAATATTCTAATATTCCCCTTGTACCTACAAGGAAATAAGCAATAAGATAATTTGTACGAATGTTTATCTTAACTAACATGGAGAAGATATAGGAATAAGAGTTTGTAAGAATGGTTAGTACAAGAGTAGAGAAAGTCATGTGAGTGTAACACATCAGATTTTTTATTTACATTTCTGTTGCATAGCCTCGGATGTACTATGCTTTTGCTTCCTTTGTCTTCATTTCGTTTGCCATTTTCTTCAGCAATGGGCAAATCTGCAACAAAATGTGAATCTGAGCTCATTTTGTTACGACTATACTGCGTATATTGGAATTAACAGTCAGCTGATGGACTGTAACATGTGAATGCATGACATGCAGCCTTCTAAGAATACACGTGCTGCCACCTATCGGTTGCTTCCTAGAACTAGAGCGGCGACCTTCGCTGCAGAACAATTGGATTGCGATTTTTATGTACTCTGCTTAGTGTTGCCAATAGTGAATTGGGATTTCCCACTAATTAGTTCATTCTAAACCACCAGAAACCTGCTGTAACAGTTCCTGTCTTCTTGAGCAGTTGTTTTCAGTTCATAATTGTGGCAACATTGTTTCTTCCTTTTCATCCCTGTTCGAATCGACAAAATCGAATTCATTATTTCGGATTTCATCCTATTTCTTGGTTTAGTTTTAACAATGTCCATCTGGCTAAAAGGTATTTTCACTTGAGCATTCCACCATGGTAACACTAGTAGCAACATTGCAAACGTTGCCAATTGGTGAAATGGTTTGAAGCCACTTGTATCTATATTTAAGCACTTTACACCACACAGGTATCAGTGAACGTTTAACGACCCGAAGTGTATTGAAGTGAAATTGTCCTCGAAATGTCTGTCACTCTTTGCAACAGTTGAATTATTAATGGGCACACAAACTGGATGCACCTCAGACCTAGGACGTAGACAGTAAAAATTGAGATTTTTTTTTCAGTTCCTCTGTCTTGTTTACTTTCTCTACTATGTAAAGTAGAGTAAGTATTGTACTGAACAATTCGATGTCGAAATTTCAGTAGAAATGTATGTTTTGAGGCCCCCCTGAATCCAAAAAGAGCATTTTTAGAGAAAGGTCCGCGTGTGTGTGTCTCTCAGTCTGTGGACAGCATAACTCAAAAATGAAAAGTCGGTTAAAAACCAAAGTTGGTATTTCAAGGATGTGACACGAAGATTTTGAAGAAAATTGCTCCACGTTAAACTGCCCTTTACATGAACATTTTTTGGAAAAATTTGATTTTCTTGAAAATGGCTCTAACGATTTTGATTAAAATGCCGTATTTTAAAGATATTTTTATGACAAATGAAATGTATATCTTAAATTTTCGAGCTATAGGCCATGTAGTCCTATTTACTCTGGATGAATTTTGCAAGTAACTGGTAAACCGTAAGAGATAGACCAAATAATGAAAAATGGAGATCTTCCTAAAACACACAATTTATGTCTGAATAATATTTTTTTGCAGAGTGAACAATTTCGGAGATATTCCTTGTAATATGTGTTAGTTTTGAAAACATACTTCTGTCAAATGGAACATCGTTATTCATTTTTTTATATGTTAAGTGTACAAAGAGAACGGGACCGCAAAGCTTTAAAACATTTGACTATCGCTCAAAGCCTACTGTATTCCCAAATTCTTCTTGCACCTACAAGGAAATGCAATAAGACAATTTATGTAAACAATTATCTCAACTAACACGAAGAAGATATAGGAATAAGAGTTTGTAAGAATGGTTAGTACAGGAGTAGAGAAAGTCATGTGAGTGTAACACATCAGATATCTGTATTAACATGAAGAAGATATAGTAATAAGAGTTTGTAAGAATGGTTAGTACAAGAGTAGAGAAAGTCATGTGAGTGCAACACATCAGATATCTGTATTAACATGAAGAAGATATAGTAATAAGAGTTTGTAAGAATGGTTAGTACAGGAGTAGAGAAAGTCATGTGAGTGTAACACATCAGATATCTGTATTAACATGAAGAAGATATAGTAATAAGAGTTTGTAAGAATGGTTAGTACAGGAGTAGAGAAAGTCATGTGAGTGTAACACATCAGATATCTGTATTAACATGAAGAAGATATAGTAATAAGAGTTTGTAAGAATGGTTAGTACAAGAGTAGAGAAAGTCATGTGAGTGCAACACATCAGATATCTGTATTAACATGAAGAAGATATAGTAATAAGAGTTTGTAAGAATGGTTAGTACAGGAGTAGAGAAAGGCATGTGAGTGTAACACATCAGATATCTGTATTAACATGAAGAAGATATAGTAATAAGAGTTTGTAAGAATGGTTAGTACAAGAGTAGAGAAAGTCATGTGAGTGCAACACATCAGATATCTGTATTAACATGAAGAAGATATAGTAATAAGAGTTTGTAAGAATGGTTAGTACAGGAGTAGAGAAAGTCATGTGAGTGTAACACATCAGATATCTGTATTAACATGAAGAAGATATAGTAATAAGAGTTTGTAAGAATGGTTAGTACAAGAGTAGAGAAAGTCATGTGAGTGCAACACATCAGATATCTGTATTAACATGAAGAAGATATAGTAATAAGAGTTTGTAAGAATGGTTAGTACAAGAGTAGAGAAAGTCATGTGAGTGTAACACATCAGATATCTGTATTAACATGAAGAAGATATAGTAATAAGAGTTTGTAAGAATGGTTAGTACAAGAGTAGAGAAAGTCATGTGAGTGTAACACATCAGATATCTGTATTAACATGAAGAAGATATAGTAATAAGAGTTTGTAAGAATGGTTAGTACAAGAGTAGAGAAAGTCATGTGAGTGCAACACATCAGATATCTGTATTAACATGAAGAAGATATAGTAATAAGAGTTTGTAAGAATGGTTAGTACAGGAGTAGAGAAAGTCATGTGAGTGTAACTCATCAGATATCTGTATTAACATGAAGAAGATATAGTAATAAGAGTTTGTAAGAATGGTTAGTACAAGAGTAGAGAAAGTCATGTGAGTGCAACACATCAGATATCTGTATTAACATGAAGAAGATATAGTAATAAGAGTTTGTAAGAATGGTTAGTACAGGAGTAGAGAAAGTCATGTGAGTGTAACACATCAGATATCTGTATTAACATGAAGAAGATATAGTAATAAGAGTTTGTAAGAACGGTTAGTACAAGAGTAGAGAAAGTCATGTGAGTGTAACACATCAGATATCTGTATTAACATGAAGAAGATATAGTAATAAGAGTTTGTAAGAATGGTTAGTACAGGAGTAGAGAAAGTCATGTGAGTGCAACACATCAGATATCTGTATTAACATGAAGAAGATATAGTAATAAGAGTTTGTAAGAACGGTTAGTACAAGAGTAGAGAAAGTCATGTGAGTGTAACACATCAGATATCTGTATTAACATGAAGAAGATATAGTAATAAGAGTTTGTAAGAATGGTTAGTACAAGAGTAGAGAAAGTCATGTGAGTGTAACACATCAGATATCTGTATTAACATGAAGAAGATATAGTAATAAGAGTTTGTAAGAACGGTTAGTACAAGAGTAGAGAAAGTCATGTGAGTGTAACACATCAGATATCTGTATTAACATGAAGAAGATATAGTAATAAGAGTTTGTAAGAATGGTTAGTACAGGAGTAGAGAAAGTCGTGTGAATGTAACACATCAGATATCTGTATTAACATGAAGAAGATATAGTAATAAGAGTTTGTAAGAATAGTTAGTACAAGAGTAGAGAAAGTCATGTGAGTGTAACACATCAGATATCTGTATTAACATGAAGAAGATATAGTAATAAGAGTTTGTAAGAATGGTTAGTACAGGAGTAGAGAAAGTCATGTGAATGTAACACATCAGATATCTGTATTAACATGAAGAAGATATAGTAATAAGAGTTTGTAAGAATGGTTAGTACAAGAGTAGAGAAAGCCATGTGAGTGCAACACATCAGATATCTGTATTAACATGAAGAAGATATAGTAGTAAGAGTTTGTAAGAATGGTTAGTACAAGAGTAGAGAAAGTCATGTGAGTGTAACACATCAGATATCTGTATTAACATGAAGAAGATATAGTAATAAGAGTTTGTAAGAATGGTTAGTACAGGAGTAGAGAAAGTCATGTGAATGTAACACATCAGATATCTGTATTAACATGAAGAAGATATAGTAATAAGAGTTTGTAAGAATGGTTAGTACAAGAGTAGAGAAAGCCATGTGAGTGCAACACATCAGATATCTGTATTAACATGAAGAAGATATAGTAATAAGAGTTTGTAAGAATGGTTAGTACAGGAGTAGAGAAAGTCATGTGAATGTAACACATCAGATATCTGTATTAACATGAAGAAGATATAGTAATAAGAGTTTGTAAGAATGGTTAGTACAAGAGTAGAGAAAGCCATGTGAGTGCAACACATCAGATATCTGTATTAACATGAAGAAGATATAGGAATAAGAGTTTGTAAGAATGGTTAGTACAAGAGTAGAGAAAGTCATGTGAGTGCAACACATCAGATATCTGTATTAACATGAAGAAGATATAGTAATAAGAGTTTGTAAGAACGGTTAGTACAAGAGTAGAGAAAGTCATGTGAGTGTAACACATCAGATATCTGTATTAACATGAAGAAGATATAGTAATAAGAGTTTGTAAGAATGGTTAGTACAGGAGTAGAGAAAGTCATGTGAGTGTAACACATCAGATATCTGTATTAACATGAAGAAGATATAGTAATAAGAGTTTGTAAGAATGGTTAGTACAAGAGTAGAGAAAGTCATGTGAGTGTAACACATCAGATTTTGTCATCAGTGTCTATATTAGTACAACGAGTTTACAGGGATCCCCAATGTTGGATTCAATACTTTGTACTAGGCATTTCCAAATATGTAAGGATGACAATTGCCTGCCTCAGCTTATTGAATCCGAGTATACAACACAACGGCCATGTCAGATGTTTATAATATGGAATACGAGCTTTGCTGCCTCAGCTATATGAGATAGCCATCTCTGAAACCTGCAATGAGCAACAAACCAAGTAGACATTCCTCACTGATTTCTACCTCATTCCATTCCACAAGGAAGCAAAATAATACAAGAAAGAAACCGAAATACTGTTTATTGTAAAGCAAATGTTTAGGTGTTAGAAATTTGAGGGCCACTAGAGTGCTATTGACTCTATATTGAACGAATCAAGTAACTATGAATAAATTTTCCGTAATACCACCCAAATATTTTTAAAACCCATCAGAATTCCCACTAGCCACCAGATGGGAAATTTGAACACTAGACGCGTGCTCAAAATCACCAGATTTAATGGGAAAACTACTAACTTGGCAACACTGACTCGGCATTACTAGGGTAACCAAACTTACCCCATTATCGCACGCGTGTGCTCAATTGTCATTAAAATACCATAAGGTTGTAGCATATTATGCAGCGAGACTATAATTGTAGCAATTAAGGGTACATATGACTGAATTTTCCAACTTCTATATCTTTTAATCAATTTTGATGAGATTTTGTGTGCATATTTATATTGTAACCATATTATGCTGTGCAAAGTTTCACCTCTGTATGTTGCTTGGTTCAAGAAATATTGCAAATTATTTGAATAAATTAATAGTCGTACTTAAAAAGTCCCTTGCGACAAAGTTTTCGTCCAATCATTCTATAATTTTGTAGAGATGCACTTTAAACAAGGATAAATTAGAATTGTATTGGGTTTTTATATCTGGTTATTTGTTTGGCTTACAGAAAAATGTAAATATTTATATTTCATAATGTTTAAAAAATATGGAGTAACAGCCTGTTCTGAAGGATAAAAAACACACTAAAATCCATCTGGTATCAAAACCCAATACAATTTTTATTTATAGTACATATTACTACATACTGTGCAAGTTTCAAGCCATTCCGCAAGGAACATTTTGTATAGAGCAAAATGCTGAAAAATTGCAAACTGAGAAAAAGGCAAAAGAAAATAAACTGACCTCAGAATTGCCCTGGACCATACGTCTCCCCCTCAGACCTCTTGTTTCTTTCTTCAGATGACATTTTCAGTTACATTACAAATGGCAGTAGCCAATCATTAGCAAGTTCAAAATAGGAGTGAAATGGCACAGTAACAGTATCAGTTAAATCGTAAAAGTGGGTATACATGGACATTTAAATACCACGTACATGAAGTTAAAGGATGGCTTCTGTTAGCTTTAAAAATGGCGGAACTGAAAAAATAATGGATGCATATGATAGAGGAAAGATTGTAATATTTTTTAACGCTAAAATAAAAAAATTCAATTTTTTACAAAAAATCGTCAAAACTCAGTCGTATGTACCTTTAAGACACGAGTATATATCAGGAAACGAGCGAAACCAGTACTATTATAGTTAAATTTCATACAATTTATGCTCGACCATATACCTACCTAATTTTATAGTTGAAATATTGTAAAATGTTGTACCTACACTCACCAAGGACAATGACCTACAGCTGATATTTGGAGTTGTACGCAGGCGTTAAACGATCGATTCGTTTCCAGCACGTCACAACTGCATGACGAATGCTACGAAACTCTGAAAAACAGAAGGCAAATTGAACATATTGGTTTTCAGACGAAACTTTATTTCATGTATTATAATTTATTTATTGTGAAATAAACTGTGCTTAGTGCAATATTGTTGGAAGTTGATGTTGTATTGAGGTTAAAGTTACATCTTACTTAGGCGGGCAGGTGGAGTAAGTTGCATCTCACTGTCAGTAGTGTCCGCCCGACCGCCGACATTTAAAACTCGCGCTAGTTGCGTTTCGAGAATTAATCGATATTGCGCTTTGCCATTGCTGCATGGGAATTCTCTGATTGGTGCAAGACCTGTTCTTTAATAAAAGTTTGAACTTTAAGGAGGTCAGGTCCATTAAGGGATACTGGGGGTGAAATTTGAAAGTTGCACATCTTTTGATAGTTTTGCTTCAAATTCAATGAAAATTTCCAAAAGTATTCATAAATAGCAGCTAAACAAAACTATGATTCAATATTGATGTTATCATTAACATGAATTCCAAAAACATTTTTTGTATGAAAAAATTAATCATTTTTAAGATTAAATTTTCTTTGTGATTAAAAAAATATGTACAACATAATCAGCAAACGTATTTGAAATATCTCTTCATACAATTGTTACCCATGTTTTAGAGTATCAGTTCTGCGAATATAAATGAATTTTGAAAAGTCAATAGCCGCGAGCTCTATTTTGAAAATGTGCCTATTAAATTCATAAAATAATTCATATATCATAAACGAATTATCCAATTTTAATGAAATTTGGTGTGTATCCTATTGTCATATAAATACAAATACAGTAAAAATTTCAGAAAAATCTATCAAGAACTGTGGAACTTTCAAATTTCACTCCCAGTGTCCCTTAAAGGATCGTTATCAGACTTATAATTAATACATTTGGGGATGGTTGAGTATGGAGATATTTTCATGACAAATGAAATGTCGTGTATGTTGAATTTTGTGGGGATAGCGACTGAAGTGGTGTTGACTCTGGAAGGTATGACCGCGACCATGCCATAAAACAGACCAGGAATGCTGGTGATGTCTTCAGCTCCGTCATAAAATGAGTGCTGCGCCGCCTTCTCGGAGTTCAAGGGTAGCTTCGTGTAGAATGCCGAGAAGGTCTTATCGCGGAATTTTCTAAACCTATTGGCAATACTGACACAACTCTCTGAGAACACTTCAGTCAACTCTAATTTCCAGTGGCGGCTCGCTACCACAGCGATGTCCAACCTTTGCTAAAGAGGGGAGTTTGGGTTTACCTCCTCCCACTGTACCTCCTCTGTTTAACCCCAGACGGGCATGGTGTGGCAGTTCAGGATTGCCAACATTTAAAACTAAAATTATCGTACCAGCCACTCAAAATTATAGATCTGGATTCAAAATTATCGTACATCATAAAGCAAACGCTACAACAATAAAAATATCAGTATAATACTTATGAAAATGTAAGAGTAATGATGTTTATTATATCCACTTACAAGATTGATGACCTCAACAAATATTACAACTTTAGCACTTATGTTTCTCGCACTATTCATCTGAAAGTTCAGCTTCCTCAACCGTTGCAGCATTGCACATATTTGTTGTTGAGATAAACCTTAACATCTTCTCGGTGACTTGCAGATTTTAAGATCTACCACGTTCTTTCATAAGTTGAGACGACAAAACGAGTTCATTTACCGTATCTAGTGCCAATCTGTTTCTAACTTTGGTTTTTATTAAACCCAGTTTAGAAGAAAAAGACTCTTTCACAAGAAGTGCTTCTGTAGGACAAGGAAACCTCTGATAATGCAAAGGCCGCTAGTTCTTTGAAATCAGTATTTCACCAAGGTGACGTATGTTTAACAGCACTCCAGAAACTGTCAGGTTCAGGCATGTTCTTTATTTCACACGGAATAGCACGTATTCCGAGTTTTCTACATTGATCGTCAATTTTCTGAACAGTGCCTTCCTTCTTCATTGAGATTATCAGACCTGGGCACACTGGCAATAAGAGGATAAAGGTAGCAGGCTTAGTAGCTATGGGGTGGGGACAGACAATGAGGAGAAAAGTGGTGTTATTGGTAATTAGTTTCACTTCGCTGGAGTGACAATCCAGTGAAAATGATATTTCGCCGATATCGAACTATCATACATTCAAATTATCGTACACCCCCATAACTATCGTACGGGTTGACAACCCTATTGCAGTTTACATCTACGCTGCGTTTGATTTACTAAAGCACTTTCAAATGTTTCACGACAAACGTGTTCATTAGTCACTTGTTTGCTACTGTTTACGTTTCAGAAGTATATCAATATTTGACGATTCGGGTCTTAGAGGATACACCAAGTGTATTGGTTTTCATGCCTATATCGAGAAGCCATATTGAACAAGAATTCCTTGTTCTAAAACAAAAGCTGTTTATTCCTCGCACGTGCACCTCACGTGATATTATCTGAGGTTACTGAAATGACCCCAAGGAGGTTTTCAAGGTAATATTGACCACACGCATAGCATGTTGCGTGATATGATCGCATATTGGTACCACTGACATACTTCCTCTTTTGTTCTCTTCGAAATCAAAACAAAACAGAGCAAGGAAGCTGAGCTGTGTTCAGTCCGAAAATTATATGTCTACATTTCAGGAGAAATAGATGATTTTAGGCTGCTGGATCCTAGTTCCAAATAAAAGCTATTTTTACTTTCTCTACTGGTAAGTAGGGGAAGTATTGCATTCCACCCACAAATTCGATGTCGAGATTTCACCGGAAATATATGTTTTGAGGCCCCTTGAATCCAAAAAAAGCATTTTTAGAAAAAGGTCCGTGTGTGTGTCTGTGTCAGTCTGTCAGTCTGTGTGTCAGTCTGTCAGTCTGTGGACAGCATTACTCAAAAACGAAAAGTCGGTTAAAAACCAAAGTTGGTATTTAAGTTTAATTTCTTTCAAGGATGTGACACGAAGATTTTGAAGAAAATAGCCCCACCTTAAACTACCCTTTACATGGAAAATTTTGATTTTCTTGAAAATGGCTCCACCGATTTTGATTAGAATGTCATATGTTTGATATATTTTTATGACAAATGAAATGTATATCTTGAATTTTCTGGCTATAGTCCCTGTAGTCGTATTTACTCTGGACGACTTTTGCATAACTGGTAAACCGTTAGAGATAGACCAAATCATACTATACAAAAAATGTAGATCTCGCTAAAATACACAATTTATGTCTCAATAAATTTTCTTGTAGGGTGAACCAATTCGGAGATATTCCTTGTTATGTGTGTGAGTTTCGGAAAACTTAAAACTTTCGTGAAATGGATCATGGTTGTTCATTTTTTATATGTTAAGTGTGCAAAGACAACAGAATCCCAAAGCTTTAAAACATTTGACTATCGCACAAAGGCTACTGTATTCTTATATTCCCCTTGCACCTACAAGGAAATTAGCAATAAGATATTTTGTACAAATGCTTATCTTAACTAATACGAAGGAGATATAGGAATAAGAGTTTGTAAGAATGGTTAGTACAAGAGTAGAGAAAGTCATGTGAGTGCAACACATCAGATTTTTTTTTTCTTTCCATTAACGAGATGTACATTTTTTGTGTAGTAAGAGTTTGTATATTACGGTTTACAGTATTGCAAAAGCCGTTCAGAATGAAGAGTATTTTTGAGGGTATTTACAAAATATTCAAAATATACACTTTGTCATGAAAATATCTTAAACATATGGTATCTAGATATTGCATTGCATTATGTCACCATTCGTGAGAAATCCGTTTTTTGGACGCATTTTTCAGTATTTTATAATTTTCAAGAGGTGGCGCCGTGGCCGAGTGGTTAGACCGTTCGCCTACCACCTAGGCGGCCGGGTTCGGCTCCAGGGACCCATATGTATTTGTGGTGGACGAATCGGCGTCAGGGCGTGCTTTCTCCGGGTTCTCCTGTTTCCCCCGCCAGTCATTCCACCAATTGCTCCATTCATCGACCTCCCATTTGAGAAAAGTGTGGCAAAACTCACAAAAATAACAAGAAATATCTCCGAAATGGTTCACCACACATATGGGTCTGGGTGGCTCAGTTGGTAAGACGCTGGCCTACTGATCCCAAGATCGCGGGTTCAAATCCGGCCCAGACCGATGGTTTTTAAGTGTGCTTAAAAACGACAACCCCACGTCAGTAGATTTAGTGCCATGTAAAAGAACTCCTGCGGGACAAAATTCCGGCACACCGGCCACGCTGATGTGATCCAGGTAATTGACAGCGTCGTTAAAAAAAAAGAAAAAAAAACGAAATTAATTTTAACACGCACACACACAAGCACCCACGCACACACATCCTTTGGATATAAATTGTGTTTTAAGCAGATCTAGGTTGGTTGGTTCTTTTTTTTTTTTTTTTTTTTTTTTTTTTAAATAAAGATTTGTTCTATCTCTTACGGTTTACGAGTTATGTAAAGTAATCGAGAGTAAACAGGACTACATAGTCTATAGCCAGAAAATTCAAAATTTACGTTTCATTTGTCATAAAATATCTTCAAAATATGGTATTTTAATCAAAATCGTTAGCACCATTTTCGACAAAGTAAAAATTTTCAATAAAATTTCCATATAAAGGGTAGTTTAGGGTGTAGGAATTTTCTTCAAAATCTTGTCGCATCCTTGAAAGATATTGAACTAAAATGCTTTTTGAATTATGCTGTTAACACACACGCACGCACACCTTTTTCTAAAATGCTTTTCTTTATTCAGTGGGCATCAAAACATATTTCTGGTGAAATCTCGACATCGAATTTTTGTGTGGGATATAATACTTCCTCTACTTACTATACGTAGTAGAGAAATTGAAAATGAAACCAGTCAAACGTATCCTTAAAGCACACAATGTCAAATAGTTTTTAAAGCTTTTTTTCGAGTTGTTCGTTGTTATTTTTTTGAATTTTTCAATACTTATACGTTTCCCAAATAGGAAGTCGCTATTGGAGTTTTATGTTTTGGGCATACAAAGAGAATGGAATTAAAAGCCCTCATATAGCGAGCAGTACTTAAGATATTTTACTAGCACTTAAATCTACTGTATTTTGATATTCTCATTGTACCTACAAGGAAATATGTGGGTAATAAACATTTCTACAAATTTTGAGAGGTAGAACTGGAACTTAAAAATTTAATGCCACAACTGGGATTTGAACCACAGACCTTCCGCTTACCGGGCGGCTGCTCTACCACTGAGCTATTGTGACAAACTGCCAGTTCTACCTCTCAAATTTTGCCCACACACGGCTTCTGTGTTTAAAAACACCAATAGTAAGTTTGTTGGCATAAATAAATAATAATTTCTACAAATGCTTATTTCTATTAACAGGAAATAGAAGAATAATTTTTTGTGAGAATAGTTTGTACTACAAGAGTGAGTAGAAGTCACGTGTATGTAGCGCATCTTTGTTTTGTTTTGAAATGAAATGACAAGCATTCAGCATAATGGTGTACAGGTCTCTGATGTTCAAATCAGAGGTAGGTAAGCAAAATGAAAACGGTGCGTTGAACTTGGCCGTATTTTTGCAAAAGCCAGGTCGCTAAGCTGCTGGTTTGCGTGTTAGTGGGCGGCATATCAAAAGACCGCAGCTGATGACCTGGGGGTCGCAAAAACCATTTTTTGTATAAACAACTGGGCTCTTTTTAAAGGAAGCGGAACCGCGGATGGATAACAAAGAGCTGCCGGCATTTGTTCTGTTCAAACGCTTGCGGATAACGTTACGTTTTCCAGCGTAGCCGTGATTTGAACTGTACCTTACGGGTTCGTTATTTCATGAATTTCCAATAGGAAAATTGTGTTTCCAATGATACGCGAGTAAAATGTATACTTCATATACAGTGATGCGGCCACAGCACGCACTTTCAGTGTAAACAAACTGAGGTAACTATACAAAGTGCTTGCTACTGCGGGTCTGTGTGTGTGGGGCGGGGGGTGAGTTTCACAACCGGTGACGTAACTTCTGAGAGACGTCCAGGAATCGCTCCTTTATAATAAAGTTTAACGTTGTTGTTTTAGTTTAAGCTTTTTACTTTCTCTACTACATCGGTTAGTAGAGGAAGTACTATATTCCACCCAAAATTTCGATGTCGAGATTTTACCGGAAATATTTTTTAAGGTCCCCTGAATAAAACACAAGCATTTTTAGAAAAAAAGGGGCGTGCGTGTGTGTGGGGGTGTAGGTGTGTGGGGGTCTATGGGGGTGTGGGAGTGGGTGTGCGGGTGAGTGAGGGGTGTGGGTGGGTGGGAGTGGGTGTGGGTGGGTGAGGGGGTCTATGGGGGTGTGGGTGGGTGTGTAGGTGAGTGAGGGGTGTGGGTGGGTGTAGGTATGGGGGTCGATGGGGTTGTGGGTGCGCGCGTGTGCCTGTGTTTCAGGCGTGGAGTGTAAACCGAATTGTTCTTCAGGTAGTTTGTATTCATCTCTGATTGTTTGTTAGAATGCATGTAAATATTACAAGAATTTTGGTTTCTGAGGCTATGCCTTGGTATCAAACCTTTCTTTTTTCTCTCTTTGTACATTTATTTACAATACCCAGCTGACAACTAAGCTACAACATAAATAAAAAGGAAATAAAGTTGTTGTTTTCTAGTGCCTTGCATCTGGCAATGGAGCCATTAGCATTCGTGCTTTCTAATACTTTTGAACTGTAGTTTCTTCTGATCTTAATGCTTCACAGGTCTTCAAGTGGTATCGTTCATTTGTGCTGGATCGTTACACAGGAAGTTTTCTTAGATTAAGGGGAGGCATCTGTGAAAATGACAAAAATCCACAATTTTTGTCACATTGATGAGAAAATTTGTATGTATGTGTGCCAAAGCAAAACTAGAAGGTTTACCAAATTTCACTTAAATAGTTTTTGAAAAAAAAATGTTTTTTTTTTTTGCTGCAATTTTAGGGTAGTATAAGAAACGCTTCTTGTAAAATATTATTTGTTCTAAGTAAACTAAACTCTGGCCCATATGTTCGCCTAGATTATGTCTACAAAACCTGGTATTTTTATTTGGCTATGTCAAACAGTTTTGGAGAAAAAAAATATTGAATACCGCAAAGTCCATTTTTTTAAAATTATTAATAATTTTCAAAATAAAAATCCAATAACATTTAAACTACTCCATTTAGAACATTTAAAATACCAAGTTTTATGGAGCAACTATCTAAAAACATGTGTGCGAAATTTAAAAGAAATCTATTAAGAACTGTATGAGAAGATACATTTTGAAGATTGAAAAATGTGAAAAAATAGAAAGCAGAGAAAAATGACTAAAGTTTTATGACAACATACGTTTACTGCTTTAGAATCCCCCTGGACCATATGAAGGTCCTTCAGCTAACTGTTTAGCTTCTTCTTCTTTAAGTTTTGCTACTCTTAACTGTTTTTTTTTTTTTGCTGATTTAAATGTATTTAATGTACTCAGTGCACTCTACTTTAATCTTCCCTTATCCCTAACATTACTAATTCTTTTGCTGACTGGACTTACTTTTCTAGCTGTGACCCTTTTCTTTACATAGAGAGTAGCCTCACAACTCATTAAATTCACTGATAACTGAAGTCACTGCAATTGTTTACTACTTGAACCTGCTTCAGGATCTAATGTAGATCTAGTTATGCTTGTTTCCCCCTGAGATTTGCCAGTTTGCCATCTATATATTGATGTCGAATGGTCCCTCCTATGTTCCGCTCTCCTACTCCGACTGCTGCTTTCGGATATCTTCTGTTCCGGCTGCTCTGGCATGTGATCTTAACATCAGGGTATGCGTGAGTGTTTGCGAATAAAACCAGAATTTCATTGAAACACTTTTATTCTCACCAAAATAAGAAAGCGTGAGATTTGCCGATCGTTATTAAATTAGTTGAGTCGTTACCGTGTCTTTGCTAAGACAGAAGATTGTTAATATTAACTATAATGTGTCCTCACACTAGAGGATCCGGAATACAAGTTCCGTAGCTGAGATGCTCGCTCGCCGATCTTGGCGGCACGTGTACTGCCCCGTCGGATTCTGGAGAGCCGCACTAAACGACCCTTTCTCTCCGGGTTCTCGCAGGCAAGTGCCTGTGCGTTATGGCGCTCTCTGTACCTTTCGCTCCCTAATTAGCAACAGGGTTTCGAAGAATCGACCATCCCTTGTTTTTCAGGCTCACACCTGCGCTGAGTGATTTCCAGGAAAACTGGTCTTACCAGGTCTCGTTGGATTACCTGAAGCTTGCCCCTAATGACTTGTCTGTACCTTTTCGTGCCTTTTGACAATTTTAGTCACAACTAATATTCCCAGATCTCGTACATTTACACACGTAACAATTTTAACATTTTCTGATTATCTAATTCCGCCATGTGATGCAGCATTCTATCCATAATTATGGCGTTCACAATTTTGGCTTCAATATATATTTTTTTCTTGCTGCAAGGCATTTCTTTGTTTGCTTTTGCTTACCCATTTTAGAATAATTGTATACCAATTAATAATAATTTAAGGAAAATCTGGTCCACCTAATGGACAATCTTTACAACTGTACAATAAATTATAATAGTGAGAAGAGAGTTAGCTGGTTGTGTGTTTACAAACAGCTAAATAAAGAATTTAGATTTTCACTTACAGCTAGAGGATACTTATTTAGTATTCCCTGCCTTATATTATACTTATTCTCATTCTAAACTCTTATCTAAATGTACACCACAATAAAGATGACTTCTCTCTTCTTCAGGGTGTGTAATCTTCAACAAAATTCAGAAAAATTGAACCACGTGGTTCATGCATGCAAAAACAGTGGAAACAGTGGTCCGTTTCACGGCCATGAATGTTTGCAGAAAATCCCACAAGATGTCTCTGCTTACATCCACCAGAACTGAATCAGACCGCCCGATTTAAACTTCAAAATTGTACGCGATTTTGGTGCAATGGGGTAATGAGTGCATTTCAGCAGCCACGCCCACCCACACATGGGCATTTAAATCATGGCGTAACGGCCTTTTAAATGGTGATGAGGAGTAAACGACGGTAGATTCTGAAAGTACAAGGTACAGACATAATTTTAAGGCAAAAAACGAAAAATGCATTTTTCGTCATTTTTGTCCAAATTTCACCGATGCATCCCCTTAACAAGAAAAGTCGCCCAAGAACAGCACACAAGACTTTTGGACTTGGGGTGGCTTAAAACGCCGGAGTTCCGATGAAAAGTCGATGTCGATGTGTTTTTGTTTTCTCTTTTTTTTGTGTCGAATACATCACTTGCTCTACCCCAGACACCAAGAGAGTTTTAAGTGCCCAGGCTGGAGTGACCCAGATATGGTGAATCAGACCCTCTTGCCACTAATGACCTCCATCTCACTTGGAGCAATTAATGTCTGGAGTTGACCCTTGACATCGTGCCACTTGTTGATATACCGCTTGACATTTCCAGGTCAATATCTGCTGCTAAACACACCTACAAATACATCATCATTAACATTGTGACAACATGATTCCCAAGTCCGTCACGTCGAGTACGAGGAAGCACCGAGTTTTGCTGCCCATATGGTGACGAGCTCTGGGAATCGTGGCATAGGTACTCCGTGGTCTCAGTAACCAGGAGATCGCCAATCAGTGTGGAAGAGTTTCCTTGCTAACTTGCAAGCTTTTGGCTTTCAGTTTGTAATGTTCTTAGGATCACTCCACCTGCTTCTCACCTATCACACTGCCCAGTTTCCTCATTCTGCTGCTTTGTACATCGGTAAGACTTCAGGGTTTGAACCCGCGACCTAGGCTTGCATGTATCCCCTAAACATCGACTGAGCTAGTGGGCGAGCCCACAAATGAATTATTTATACAACGAAGTAACATCAGAAGAGAAACGAGGGAATTACGAAGAGGAAAGATACGGAGGGCGTTGTACCTATGCCCCTAAGGGGGCACCCCCGTGAGGAAGGATGAGGTGAGGGAAGACACCGGGTGGACAAATACAGACTGAGGGTACAGACATTGACTGAGATCCCTAAGGTTTCCGAAGTTTAAAGGACACTGAGAGTGAAATTTGAAGGTTCCACATTCTTTGATAGATTTTTCTGAAATTTTTACTGTGTTTGTATTTGTATGAGAATAGGAGGTACACCAAATTTCATTAAAATTGGATAATTCGTTTATGATATATAAATAATGTTATGAATTTAATAGGCACATTTTCAAAATAGAGCTCGCGTCTATTGACTTTTCAAAATTCATTTATATTGGCAGAACTGATACTCTAAAACATGGATAACAATTGTATGAAGAGATATTTCAAATGCGTTTGCTGATTATGCTGTACATATTTTTTTAATAACAAAGAAAATTTAATTTTAAAAATTATTGATTTTTTCATACAAAAAATGTTTTTGGAATTCATGTTAATGATAACATCAATATTGAAGCATAGTTTTGTTTAGCTGCTATTTATGAATACTTTTGGAAGTTTTCATTGAATTTGAAGCAAAACTCAGGCGCGACCTTCTTTTGGAATGTGCAGAAATGTAGTTTTGAGAAAAACAGACTTTTATATAGGAGCATCCTGTGTACGTTAAGGGAAGAGCGCTGGGCCGTAATGACCACATGGAGTGGGGGGTATGAAAAATGTTAGCTGATCCAAATGCACAGGTATTCCAGGAACATTTTAAGGCAAAAAAATAATTTTCGACTTTTTGACAATTTTGACCAAAATTTCACTCCCAGTGTCCCATAACAACACTTGGAAGTCTTTAGTTCTTCCGGGGCCATCTTAGAGGGTCCCACGCCTCCAGATGCCCCACCTACCCGGATCCCACAGATAACGAGTGGCGGAAAGACTCTCTGTGCGCATATCATCCCTGCCAAGCTGCACCTAACACCTTCGTTGACACTTGCCACCCTGAAAGAACCAACAGGATGAAGGAAGAATGAAATGGTTAACCACAGCATTACCAGGGAGAGGGGGGGGGGTATTACTTTATACCCATCTTCTGTAATTTTTTAAGGGTACACCGAAGTGCAAAAAGATAATTTTCTAAAGTATTAAAACTAGAGAGTTAATTTTTACTTTCTCTACTGGTAAGTAGGGGAAGTATTGTATTCCACCCAAAAATTCGATGTCGAGATTTCACCGGAAATACATGTTTTGAGGCTCCCTGAACTCAAACATTTTCAGAAAAAGGTCCGTGTGTGTGTCTGTCAGTCTGTGGACAGCATAACTCAAAAACGAAAAGTCGGTTAAGAGCCAAACTTGGTATTTAAGTTTAATGTCGTTCAAGGATGCGACACGAAGATTTTTAAGAAAATAGCCCCACCCTAAACTACCATTTACATGGAAAATTTTTCGAAAATTTTGATTTTCTTGAAAATGGCTCCAACGATTTTGATTAATATGCCATATGTTTGAGATATTTTTATGACAAATGAAATATATATCCTGAGTTTTCTGGCTATAGCCCCTGTAGTCGTATTTACTCTGGACGACTTTTGCATAACTGGTAAACCGTTAGAGATAGACCAAATCGTACTATACAAAAAATGTAGATCTTGCTAAAATACACAATTTATGTCTGAATAAATTTTCTTGTAGGGTGAACCATTTCGGAGACATTCCTTGTTATGTGTGTGAGTTTCGGAAAACTTAGAACTTTAGCGAAATGTAACAATGTTGTTCATTTTTTTATGTGTTAATCGTGCAAAGAGAACGGAATCTCAAAGGTCAAAAAGATTTGACTGTCGCACAAAGCCTTCTGTATTCTAATATTCCCCTTGCACCTACAAGGAAATAAGCAATGAGATTTTTGTACGAATGTTCATCTTAAATAAGATGGAGATATAGGAATAAGAGTTTGTAAGAATGGTTGGTACAAGAGTAGAGAAATTCATGTGAGTGCAACACATCAGACTTTTCATTCAAGGAGCATTTTGGATGATTAAGAGAATTTTATCATATATTCGTTGTGTAAAGTTTTGATGTTTACAAAAGAGATTGAAATTAGCTGGATGGCCAAGTTGAATCTCCCCCATCAAGGGAATTAGACAACAAACGTATGTGGAATAGTAAAAAACACATTACTAATGTTAATGCACGACAATAAATCGTGGCCGTTGTTGACATTCTGTGCGGATATGTTAAGCATTATACGTGACGCAAGCAAGGCCTTTGTTTACCTTCTGTTGGTGTGTTTTGTTTTGGAACTGCTCCATAATTGGAACCCCTGAATAGGTAGTTAAAAATCAAATGAGAGCTAGTTATGTGTAAGTGGAAAAACCTGTTGTCATAATGTGTAACCTCTACGAAATATTCTTTCGAAAGTTCTTTTATTTTCTCTACTACGTATCGCAAGTAGAGGAAGTATTGCATTCCGCCCAAAAATTCGATGTCGATATTTCGCCGGAAAGTTGTTTTGAGGCCCTCTGAATAAAAAACAAAATAAATAACTTAATAAATAAATCAACAAACAAATAAATAAATAAATAAATCAACAAACAAACAAATAAATAAATAAATCAACAAACAAACAAATAAATAAATAAACGAATAAATGAATGAATGAAAAGAATTTTTAGAAAAGGGTCCGTGTGTGCGTGTATGTGTGTGTCTGTCTGTCTCTCTGTGGATACTATAACTCATAAACGAAACGTCGATTACAAGCCAAAGTTGGTATTTACATTTAATACCTTTTAAGGATGCGACACGAAGACTTTGAAGTAAATTCCTCCACCCTAAACTACTTTTATATGGAGCATTTTTCCAAAATTATGGTTTTCCCGAAAATGTCTAAGGATTTTGATTAAAGTGGCTGTTGTTTGCGATATTTTCATAATAAATGGAAAGTATATTTTTAATTTTCGGGCTGTAACCTATGTAGTTCTGTTTACTATAGATGACTTTTGAGTAACTCGTAAACCGCAAGAGATAGACTAAATCTTAGTATACAAAAATGTACATCTTACTAAAACAAACAAGTTATGCCCAAATAAATATTACTGTAGAGTCAACCATTTCGAAGATATTCCTTATTTGTGTGAATTTTGGAAAACTTAGACTTTCGTGTAATGGAACATCGTTATTAATTTTTTATATGTTAGCCGTGCAAAGAGAATGGAATTTAAAGTTTTAAATGATTTGACTGTCACTCAAAGCCTACTGTAATCCCATATTCCCCTTGTACCTACAAGGAAATAAGCAATAAATAATGTGTACAAATGTTTATCTCAACTAACACGAAGAAGATATAGCAATAAGAGTTTGTAAGAATGGTTAGTACAAGAGTAGAGAAAGTCATGTGAGTGCAACACCATATTACTTTCTCTACTGGCAAGCAGGGGAAGTATTGTATTCCACCCAAAAATTCGATGTCGAGATTTCACCGGAAATATATGTTTTGAAACCCCTGAATCCAAAAAAAGCATTTTTAGAAAAAGGTCCGTGTGTGTGTCTGTGTGTCTGTCAGTCTGTGGGCAGCATAGCTCAAAAACGAAAAGTCGGTTAAAAATCAAAGTTGGTATTTACGTTTAATGTCTTTCAAGGATGCGACACGAAGATTTTGAAGAAAATAATCCCACCCTAAACTACCCTTTACATGGAACATTTTTCGAAAATTTTGATTTTCTTGAAAATGGCTCTAACGATTTTGATTAAAATGTCATATGTTTGAGTTATTTTGATGACAAATGAAATGTATATCTTGAATTTTCTGGCTATAGCCCCTGTAATCGTATTTAATCTGGACGAATTTTGCATAACTGGTAAACCGTTAGAGGTAGACAAAATCTTGCAATACAAAAAACGTAGATCTTGCTAAAATACACAATTTACCTATGTCTCAATAAATTTTCTTATAGGATGAACCATTTCGGAGATATTCCTTGTTATGTGTGTGAGTTTCGGAAAACTAGCGAAATGCAACAACGTTGTTCATTTTTTTATATGTTAATCGTGCAAAGAGAACGGAATCTCAAAGGTCAAAAAGATTTGACTGTCGCACAAAGCCTTCTGTATTCTAATATTCCCCTTGCACCTACAAGGAAATAAGCAATAAGATAATTTGTACGAATGTTTATCTTAACTAACATGGAGAAGATATAGGAATAAGAGTTTGTAAGAATGGTTAGTACAAGAGTAGAGAAAGTCATGTGAGTGCAACACTATATCTTTTGTTTTAATTGAGGGAGTCTTGAAACACGTATCGGTGTTGAAATTTTGGGTGGAATACAACACTTGCTCTACCTAGTGTAGGAAATAGAAATGTTCCGTAGCGGTAATAAACAGCTGACGAACTGACATGTTCTCGTGTCTGTTGTTTTGCTCGTTTGTCTGTTACGCAGGTAAGCCAGGCTGTACCCTGGGGTATAGCTGTGCTCGCAGTGGCAAATAAAAGAGTGCATTATGAAAGTGCCTGCTTGCCCGCCTGCCTATGGATGTGATTAAAGCCTTTGACGTCCTTGATGATCCATCAGGTTCAATTGCACAGTCCATTACCCACTCTGATTCATCTACCGCGCGCATGACCTGGGCGTTCAACATAGACAAGCCTTTCATATGGTCCTGCCGGCGAAGAATGATACCAATGTTCACTTAGTATTCCTGCAATGGGTAGTGCAAATATTGTATTCCACCCCAAAAATTCGATGCGGAGATTTCAATGGAAGCATGCGTTTTAAGGTCCCCTTATGGGTACATATGACTTAATTTTCCAACTTCTATATTTTTTAATCAATTTTGATGAAATTTTGTGTGCATATTTATATGGTAGCCATATTATGCTGTGCAAAGTTTCAACTCCGTATGTTGCTTGGTTCAAGAAATATTGCAAATTATTTAAATAAATCAATAGTCGCACTTAAAAAGTCCCTTGCGACAAAGTTTTCATCCAATCATTCTATAAGTTCGTAGTGA
The DNA here is from genome assembly GCA_030765045.1 of Tenodera sinensis. Classification (NCBI taxonomy): domain Eukaryota; kingdom Metazoa; phylum Arthropoda; class Insecta; order Mantodea; family Mantidae; genus Tenodera; species Tenodera sinensis. The sequence goes on from JAUKNM010000041.1 coordinate 2,474,921, forward strand.
TGCACTTTAAACAAGGATAAATTAGACTTGTATTGGGTTTTTATATCTGGTTATTTGTTTGGCTTACAGAAAAATGTAAATATTTATATTTCATAATTTTTAAAAAACATGGAGTAACAGCCTGTTCTGAAGGATAAAAAACACATTAAAATCCATCTGGTATCAAAACCCAATACAATTTTTATTTATAGTACATATTACTACATACTGTGCAAGTTTCAAGCCATTCCGCAAGGAACATTTTGTACAGAGCAAAATGCTGAAAAATTGCAAACTAAGAAAAAGGCAAAAGAAAATAAACTGACCTCAGAATTGCCCTGGACCTCAGACCTCCTTTTTCTTTCTTCAGATGATATTTTCAATTACATTACAAATGGCAGTAGCCAATCGTTAGCAAGTTCCTGTTCACCTACTTCAAAATAGGAGTGAAATGGCAGAGTAACAGTATCAGTTATATCGTAAAAGTGGGCATATATGGACATTTAAATACCACGCACATGGAGTTAAAGGATGGCTTCTGTTGGCTTTAAAAATGGCGGAACTGAAAAAATAATGGATGCATATGATAGAGGAAAGATTGTAATATTTTTTTAACGCTAAAATAAAAAATTCAATTTTTTACCAAAAATCGTCAAAGCTCAGTCATATGTACCCTTAACATCTAATGTCTAACATTCTTAATTGACACTGACATCCAGTTAGGTACTTTTTTGTCACTTTGTTTTCCTTAAAATTGAATCAAAATTCACAACTCGTAACCTTGCAACTCGCAACGGTTCTGTTGTGACACAAACACTATTCAACTGCACACAACTCGCTCTGATAATTCTAATAACTCACTCTTAAAAATGACTCTCTGTCAATGCCGAACTGCTTACATAGCCGAGAATTAGGTTCCACCGACCTCTCTGGAAATCAACGTTTCGCGTTACAAGCACTGCACTCGAAGCTTCTAGAACGGCGTGGAAACGGCGTTTGTTCTAAGCCTCCATTGTCGCGTGTTGTATAGCGGCGTAGTGGTGTGAGGTAGCCAGCTTTGAGCCATCTTTGAGGCGAATCGCCGCCGCGACAATAAAAACTTCTGCAGAAATAATTTGATTGCACACTTAGTTGTCGGTACAAGGGCATACAGAAAAATTAACCGACAATCTCCTTATCCTTCTTCGTATTACTCTCCTCTTCGTATGATGTACAAACCGATGCCTGTCGAGAAGCAAGCAAACTTTACGTCATAGAATACCCAGGATGTGTGATCAGCCCAATGCCTACTATGATGGTCAAGAATATCAAATCGAAATCAAATATAGTAATGATTGAAGTATCCAATGCAGCATTCGCCTAGCGATCGAGGAAAACCACGAGAAAAAGGTGGTGAGGTTGGTCGGCCCCGGGGTTTTGAAACCGAATACGAGTCGCCCAGGCTACCTCAGCGCTATCTCGTGAGTGAATCGATAGTCAAAAGTCTAAATAGCTGTTCGGTATGTCTGTTGAAATTTCATATCCTTTCCAGTGAGTGAGTGAGTGAGTGATTACGGTTTAAGGGCCCGTCGACAGCTAGGTCATTAGAGCCCCTATCCTTTCCATGACATCACGAATAAGAACTGAATAGTGACATCTTTTTAAAAAAAACAGATAAAGAATTTAAAAATTTAAACAAATATTAGCTGACACGCAAGAAATTGCTGACATAAAACGTTATTTAAAATAAAGTTGTGCCTTTTAAAGGGACCTGCGCTTTTTATGTAGCAACTATTTGTCTGTCTCTAATGCTTTATTAGTTATAGAAAATTATAGAAAAGTCCTTCCGAATGAGGAGTACTTCCGATGACTTTACATGGAAAACTTATCGAAAATCTTCCTTTTCTCAAAAATAGCTTTAATGATTTTGATTAAAACACATGTTTCAGATATTTTGACTAGAACCTAACGACAAATTTTACTACATAAATAACCTAGATTTCCTGCCTATGAATTTTCCAGCTATAGCCTATGTGGTCCTGTTTACTCTGGATCACTTTTGAATAACTGATAATCCGTAAGATATAAACAAAATTTTACTATACAAAAAAGTAGATCGTGCTAAAATACACAATTTATGTCCAAATATTTTTCTTGTACAGCGAACAATTTCAGAGATATTCCTTGTTATTTGCGCGAGTTTTGGAAAACAAACTTTTGTCAAATGGAAGATCGTGATTCATTGTTTACAACGCATCCGTGCAAAGAGAACGGAATCTCAAAGCTTTAAAACATTTGACTATCGCTCAAAGTCTACTGTATTCCCATATTCCCCTTGTACCTACAAGGAAATAGCAATAAGATAATTTGTACAAATGTTTATCTTAACTAACACGAAGAAGATATAGTAATAAGAGTTTGTAAGAATGGTTAGTAGAAGAGTAGAGAAAGTCATGTGAGCGCAACACATCAGATTTTTTACTTTCTCTACTGGTAAGTAGGGGAAGTATTGTATTCCACCTAAAAATTCAATGTCGATATTTCACCGGAAATACGTGTTTTGAGACCCCCTAAATCCAGAAAAAGCATTTTTAGAAAAAGGTCTGTGTGTGTCAGTCTGTGTGTCTGTGGACAGCATAACTCAAAAACGAAAAGTCGGTTAAGAACCAAAGTTGGTATTTAAGTTTAATATCTTTCAAGGATGCGACACGAAGATTTTGAAGAAAATAGCCCCACCCTAAACTACCCTTTACATGGAAATTTTTTGGAAAGTTTTTATTTTCTAGAAAATGGCTCTAACGATTTTGATTAAAATGTCATATGTTTGAGATATTTTGATGACAAATGAAATGTATATCTTGAATTTTCTGGCTATAGCCCCTGTAGTCGTATTTACTCTGGACGACTTTTGCATAACTGGTAAACCGTTAGAGATAGACCAAATCATACTATACAAAAAATGTAGATCTTGCTAAAATACACAATTTATGTCTCAATAAATTTTCTTGTAGGGTGAACCATTTCGGAGATATTCCTTGTTATGTGTGTGAGTTCCGGAAAACTTAAAACTTTCGTGAAATGGAACATCGTTGTTCATTTTTTTATATGTTAACCGCAAAGATAACGGAATCTCAAAGCTTTAAAACATTTGACTATCGCATCCTTGCACCTACAAGGAAATAAGCAATAAGATAATTTGTACAAATGTTTATCTCAACTAACACGAATAGGAATGCTTAGTACAAGAGTAGAGAAAGTCATGTGAGTGCAACACATCAGATTTTTTAATTTGAATTTTCAGTTGTGTTGGCGACTGTGTCAGAGTCAGAGGCCGCTGAGCAGTGGGACGGACTGTAAAATTGAATGGTTTAAAATGAAATTAGCATTAGGAAGGACGCGCTGTACCTTGCAATTTAAGATTAACACTAGTATAAACAAGAGATAGCCCAAACAGTTGTTCACCAATTTGCTGGCGTGAAAATACACTAGTTGTAATTTCTGTGACGTAAGGCGTGTATAATTGCCGTAGGCAGAGTGCAAATTGCAGGGGCGGCTCGTGTTGACGTCACTATGATGATTCAATTACAACCTCCAACGGTGCTGTCAAAACATCTCTCATATTAACACGCGAATGTGTTTACTTTCTGTCGCAGTCTCATTGCCTAATGCTTACCTGTGGTAAGCAATGCATTCCACACAAATTTACAAAGGAAACATGTTTTGAGGACCCCTAAATTAATTAAAAAATGATCTGTGTTGCACTGACATGCCCTTCACTACCGAATCTTAATATGAACTATCCTTACTAACGTTTATTCTTCCATCTGCTTAATGTTAATCGAGATAAACATTTTTACTTTCTCTACTACGTGTAGTAAGTAGAGGAAGTCTTGTATTGCACCCAAAAATTCGTTGTCGAGATTTTACCAGAAATATACGTTTTGAGGCCTCCTGATCCAATAAAGGATTTTTAGAAAAAGGTGTGTGTGTGTGTGTGTGTGTGTGTGTGTGTGTGTGTGTGTGTGTGTGTGTGTGTGTGTGTGTGTGTGTGCGTGCCTGCGGACAGCATAACTGAAAAACGAAAAGTGGGTTAAAAACCAAAATTGGTATTTAACTTTAACATTTTCAAGGATACATGAAGATTTCGAAGAAAATAGCCCCACCCTAAACTAATCTTTACATGGAATTTGTTTCGAAAATTGCTCTGATTTTGATTAAAATGCCATATGTTTAAGATATTACTATGACAAATGAAATGTATATCTTGAATTTTCTCGCTATACCCATGTAGTTCTGTTCACTGTGAATGAGTTTTGCATAACTGGTAAACCGTAAGAGATAGACCAAATCTTACTATAGAAAAAATGTAGACCTCCTTAAAACTTACAATTTTTGTTGAAATGAATTTTTCTGTAGAGTGAACCATTTCGGAGATATTTCTTGTTATTTGTCTGAGTTTTGCAATACTTGTAGTTTCCATAAATGGAAGATTGTTATTCATTTTTTATTTCTTGTTTGTGCAGAGAATGGAATTTGAAAACTTTGTAAGATTTGACTCTCGGTCAAAGACTACTGTATTCCCATATTCCCCTTGTACCTACAAGAATATGAGCAATAAGATTAATTTGTACAAATGTTTATCTCAACTAACACGAAGAAGATATAGGAGTAAGAGTTTGTAAGAATGGTTAGTGCAAGAGTAGAGAAGGTCATGTGAGTGCAGCGCATGACACTTTAACATTAAATTGTACCTAAATTCATTCGAATTAAGGTAGAAATGCATTACAACATTGTGCACACAATTTTTGCGGGACAGTTAGTGAAATAATAAACCATTTGTATGCATTCGTCAAGAAGTTAGAGGGCTCCAAATATTTGACACGAAACTGTTCTGTATTTTCAATAATGATTGTATTGTACATATTTGTTACACTCATGTAGAATTGACCGAAGCAGTACCTTCTACGCGGTATGTAGGTATTTACGGTGAAATCACGAAATTGAATTTTTGGGTGGAATACTGTGGCTTTCCTACTATTTGTAGAAGTACAAAGGATGCAATCATATCAGCTGAATTGCTCATTTTCTTGTTTATCGCGTGACCGCTACTAGGTTGTAAACACGCTCGTATAGGCCAGTTTACCTTAGCAGTTGAGAAAATTAGCATTGTAATGCCAATCTATAAACTATTGCCTTTACTAAGGAAATTGGCTCCAATATTCGCTTCTGCTATTTTATACTGTTTGGAAGAAAGTTCCGCGATGTTCAACTTATGGCTCTGTGTGGCAAATATGACCTTCTTTTGTTCGGCTGAGAAACCGCGACCAACTGTTATCAAACCCATATGGCAGTGGTGATTCTTTTTCTCTCTTTTGGGAGGAATGACAGCAAAGAGGAAAAATAATGTGAGCGAAAATGCTCTTTCCTTATTCTAAGAGAGAAAAGACGGGTAAAGCAAATATTTTTCTTGTTTTTCTGCTCTTCGGCACTCGAATGGCCACTTTCTTCTGTATTGTCTAATATTTATGTCACTATATGTCTTACCAAAACTGTGCGGCGGTTATTTGAACCATACATTATCGCTTAAAATGCATGTTTTAAGACTATACCGCTGCGTGTTGTGCACGGGGTCCCGGGTTCGCTGAACAGCGTGACCTTTTCTCTAGCCAATATTCCTCAGTATCCTCCCCGGAGTCTGGAAGTATGAATGGTGGGTTAATGTTTGTGTAATCCAATGTAAGAAATTTATAGACAATTATGTTTCAAAGCCCGCCGATATGACCCTTGTAGTTAAAGCCGGGATATAAATAGAACGATAGAAAGCGAAAAACACTATACACGTCCCAAACTGTTTTCAAAATGTGCACCCAGATAAGCAAAACTTATCCACAAATTTCACTCAAATTTCGCTGAACTTTAATATAGAACAATGTTGCTTCTCCACTATTTTACCAGCCCTACTAGACGTATTGCATTTCACCAAACAATTTGATACTGAAACTTTACTAGAAATACACGTTTTAAGGTCCAATAAATAAATAGTTTTCTATTGCATACCTATAAGTAGAGGAAGTATTGCATTCCACCCAAAAATTCAATACTGAAATGTTACCAGAAATACGCGTTTTGAGGTCCATTGAATTTTAAAAAATCGTCTTTTTTCTCTATTGCATACCTGTAAGTAGAGGAGGTAATGCATTTTACCAAGCAATTCGATACTGAAATTTCGCCAGAAATACAAGTTTGAGGTTCACTGACAAAAAAATTGTTTCACTTTCACTATTGCATACCTATAAGTAGGAGTATTGCATTGCAGCCAAAAATTTGGTACCGAAATTTCACCGGAAATGTACGCTAAGAACAAAAAAAAAAAAAAAAAAAAAAAAAAAAAAAAAAAAAAAAAAAAAAAAAATAGAGAAGTGTGTGTGCGTCTGTGTGCGCGCGTGCGTGCCTGTCCGTTAGTGAGCAGAATAACTCAAAAATAGGTGAACTTCAGCGTCTTCCAAAGGTGTGACAAAGATTTTCAACAGGAAAATATTTGTTTGAAAAAATAAGCATTTTTCAAAACCTTCCAACGTTAAGGTTAGTATCAGGTTTGGTAACGGGTAAAGGGGTACAGGTACAGAGGGGGACACCTCGCTCACTGCGACCTACACAGGTTTATTGTGTCTACCACCCCTCAGGAGGCAGGGATGAAATGAGGGAACCGAAGGGGTGCTATCAGACTCGCAGCTAGACAAGCCCACCAGAGACGCGCGGAAGTCCCTAACCAGTGTTGAGATGTCTTCATCCCGGCGCTAGGCCCCGCCATTCAGCCAGCATCACACCGCGGGTCCCTCCCCCCCCTCGACGAAGCACAAGAGCCACCAGACGCCACCCAGCGCCGAGAACAGCAGTTGCCAATCTGGTTTGGTAACTAATCGACTTTTCGTTTTTGACTTATCCTGTTCAAAGACAAGGTATTGGTGTATACATACAGGCGATTTTCTAAAGTCTTTCCCTAGATTCAGGGAATCTCAAAACATATATTTCCAGTAAAATCTCGGTGTCGAATTTTCGGGTGAAATGCAATATTTCCTCTAGTTACTGTAAGTACGTGAAATAGAGAGAGAAAGAAAGGGAGGGAGAGAGAAAGGGAGGGAAAAAGGTAGAGGGAGAGAGAAAGGGAGGGAGAAATGGAGAGGGAGAGAGAAAGAGGGACAAAGGGAGAGAGGGAGAAAGGAAGAGGGAGAGAGAAAGGGAGGGAAAAAGGGAGAGGGAGAAAGAAAGGGAGGGAGAGAGAGAAAGGGAGCGACAGAGAAAGGGAGGGAGAAAGGGAGAGGGAGAGAGAGAAAGGGAGGGAGAAAGGGAGATGGAGAGACAAAGAGAGGGAGAAAGGGAGAGGGAGAGGGAGGGAGATAGGGAGAGGGAGAGAGTGAAAGGGAGGGAGAAAGAAAGGGAGGGAGAGATGAAGGGAGAGGGAGAGAGAGGGAGGGAGAGAGAAAGGGAGAGGGAGAGAGAAAGGGAGGGAGAAAGGGAGAGGGAGAAAGAAAGGGAGGGAAAAAGGGAGAGGGAGAGAGAAAGGGAGGGAGAAAGGGAGAGGGAGAGAGAAAGGGAGGGAGAGAGAGAGAGGGAGAGAGAAAGGGAGGGAGAAATGGAGAGGGAGAGAGAAAGGGAGGGACAAAGGGAGAGAGGGAGAAAGGGAGAGGGAGAGAGAAAGGGAGGGAAAAGGGAGAGGGAGAAAGAAAGGGAGGGAGAAAGGGAGATGGAGAGACAAAGAGAGGGAGAAAGGGAGAGGGAGAGAGAGAAAGGTAGAGGGAGAGAGAGAAAGGGAGGGAGAAAGGGAGATGGAGAGAGAAAGAGAGGGAGAAAGGGAGAGGGAGGGAGATAGGGAGAGGGAGAGAGTGAAAGGGAGGGAGAAAGAAAGGGAGGGAGAGCTGAAGGGAGAGGGAGAGAGAAAGGGAGAGGGAGAGAGAAAGGGAGAGGGAGAGAGAAAGGGAGAGGGAGAGAGAAAGGGAGAGGGAGAGAGAAAGGGAGAGGGAGAGAGAAAGGGAGAGGGAGAGAGAAAGGGAGGGAGAGAGAGGGAGGGAGAGAGAGGGAGAGAGAGGGAGAGAGAGGGAGAGGGAGAATAGAATTGGATAGCTCACTAAGAAAATAAAGCAATGGAAAGAAAGGCTTTGAATTGGAATACCCAGGGTGGTGGTAGGGTGCTGGTAGTAGTAGAAGAAGAAGACCAAGAAACATGGAAGAGAAGTTAAGGAAGAAATTGCTAGAAGGGAAACCATGGAATGAAGTAAAGAAGCTGGCAAGAAGTCGTCTGATGGGCATACTTTGCTAAAGCAATTAATGCTCCTCATAATGAGATATTGGAGATGGATCGATGGCTACTGATTAATAACAAGAAAAAGTGCGTAAAATATGCGTGATGGAAAATCACACAACGCACGAGATTTAAAGTAAAACTTCACGTCTATATCTCGTGTAGATTTTTGGTTCAATGCCAGATGTTTGGTCACCTTAACAGCATCTGTTGTATTAGCTTGAAAGACGAGGTTAATTGCGTAGTTTCCTTCCTGTGCCATGTGTTTTGTTTCATTCTGTCAAACTTGCTCACATTGGCCTGTACAGTGGATTTGATCCAAGAACATCCTGGGCATTACCACTCCATGGACCTTCATCGCTAAAATGGGATGTCTCACTTTCACTGAAGGAGGAAGAGGAAAATAGTCACTGCTATCATCTTCACAGCGTCATTCTTCTCTGCATGTTCACAAAAGCTCGTGTCAATCACAGCGATATGTCACCTGTTACTTATCTTTCCTTAACCATTGCTTTCATCTTCGAGCAAGCTGGTACTATTGGATTCAGATCAGGGTTGCCAACTCGTACGATAATTATGGGGGCATACGATAATTTTAATGTTTGAACTCATGTTAACCAACTCGTACGATAATTATGGGGGCATACGATAATTTTAATGTTTGAACTCATGTAAACCAACCCGTACGATAATTATGGGGGCATACGATAATTTTAATGTTTGTACGATGGTTGTCAACCCGTACGATAATTATGGGGGCATACGATAATTTTAATGCTTGTACGATGGTTGTCAACCCGTACGATAATTATGGGGGCATACGATAATTTTAATGTTTGTACGATGGTTGTCAACCCGTACGATAATTATGGGGGCATACGATAATTTTAATGTTTGTACGATGGTTGTCAACCCGTACGATAATTATGGGGGCATACGATAATTTTAATGTTTGTACGATGGTTGTCAACCCGTACGATAATTATGGGGGCATACGATAATTTTAATGTTTGAACTCATGTTAAGCAACCCGTACGATAATTATGGGGGTGTACGATAATTTGAATGTATGATAGTTCGATACTGGCGAAATATCATTTTCACTGGTTTGTCACTCCAGCGAAATAAAATTAATTAGAAATAGCGATATCACTTTTCCCTCATGGCCAGTCTCCACCCCTCTAAGACGATTCCATACTAATCGTTCTACCCTTTATCCTCTTATTGCCAGTGTGCCCAGATCTGGTAATCTCAATGAAGAAGGCACTGATGATCAATGTAGAAAACTAGGAATAAGTGATATTTGGTGTGAAATAAAGAACATGCCTGAACCTGACAGTTTCTGGAGTGTTGTTAAACATATGTCACCTTGGTGGAAATACTGATTTCAAAGAACTGGCGGAGTTTGCATGCTCAGTTATTTCGTTACTCCACAGAAACGCTTCTTGTGGAATACTTTTTTTCTAAACTGGGCTTAATAAAAGCTAGAATTAGAAACAGATTAGCGCCAGATACGGTAAATGGAGTTATTCTGTCGTCTCAGCTTATGAAAGAATGTGGTCCGAAAAACTGCAAGTTATCTACCGAGAAGATGTTAAAGTTTATCTCAGCAACAAATTTGTATAATGCTGCAACAGTTGACGACGATGATGAACTTTCAGATGAATAGTGCGAGAAACATAAGTGCTAAATCCAATTAAATTATGTTCCCGGGTTTATTGGCCGTGGTCCAGTCGATGCGTAAACACCTGACGTTTCGCCCGCCATTCCGACGAGCATCACATCATTTTAGTGGATAGACGATAGCCGTGAAAGCCGTAGTTCACACAAGTGCTAAAGTTGTGACACTGGTTGAGGTCACAAATCTTGTAAGTGCATACCATAAACATCAATACTATTACATTTTCATAAGTGCTGTGCTGATATTTTCATTGTTGTAGCATTTGGTTTATGAACGTACGATAATTTTGAATCACAATCTATAATTTTGAGTGGCCGGTACGGTAATTTTACTTTTAAAAGTTGGTAACCCTTATTCAGATCACATTTGTATGGGGGGAGCCATGGCTAAATGTGCTAACCATTCTTAGAAACTCCTATTCCTATATCCTCATGTTAATACAGAAAAACATGCGCAGAAATTATCTTATTGCTTATTTCCTTGTATGTGCAAGGGGAATATGGGAATACTGTAGGCTTTGTGCGATAGTCAAATATTTTAGAGCTTTCAAAATCCGTTCTCTTTGCACTGTTAACATATAAAAACTGAATAATCATGTTCCATTTGACAGAACTGTAAGTTCTCCAAAACTCACACAAATAACAACAAATATCTCCGAAATGGTTCACTCAAAAGGGGAGGAAAAAAAAAAAAAAGACATAAATTGTGTGTTTTAGCAAGATCTACATTTTTGTATGGTAAGATTTTGTCTATCACTTACGCTTTACCAGTTATACAAGTCATCCAGACTACAGGGGTTATAGCCAGAGAATTCAAATATACATTTAATTTGTCATAAAAATATCTCAAACATATGGCATTTTAATTAAAATCGTTATGAACCATTTTCAAGAGAATCAAAATTTTAGAAAAAATTTCCATGTAAAGGGTAGTTTAGGGTGAAGCAATTTTCTTCAAAATCTTCGTGTCGCATCCTTGAAAGACATTAAACTTAAATACCAAGTTTGGTTTTTAACCGACTTTTCGTTTTTGAGTTATGCTGTCCACGGTCTGACACACACATAGAAATACATACCCCCCCCCCCCCCCACACAGGGACCTTTTTCTAAAAATGCTTTTTTTTTATTCAGGAGGCCTCAAAACTTATTTCGGGTGAAATATCGACATCGAATTTGTGGCAGAAATACAATACTTCCTCTACCATAAATATAAATCAATCAATCAATCAATCAAATAAACAAATAAATAAATAAATAAATAAATAAATAAATAAATAAATAAATAAATAAATAAATAAATAAATAAATAAATAAATAAATAAATAAATAAATAAATAAATAAATAAATAAATAAATAAATAAATAAATAAATAAATAAATAAATAAATAAATAAATAAATAAATAAATAAATAAATAAATAAATAAATAAATAAATAAATAAATAAATAAATAAATAAATAAATAAATAAATAAATAAATAAATAAATAAATAAATAAATAAATAAATAAATAAATAAATAAATAAATAAATAAATAAATAAATAAATAAATAAATAAATAAATAAATAAATAAATAAATAAATAAATAAATAAATAAATAAATAAATAAATAAATAAATAAATAAATAAATAAATAAATAAATAAATAAATAAATAAATAAATAAATAAATAAATAAATAAATAAATAAATAAATAAATAAATAAATAAATAAATAAATAAATAAATAAATAAATAAATAAATAAATAAATAAATAAATAAATAAATAAATAAATAAATAAATAAATAAATAAATAAATAAATAAATAAATAAATAAATAAATAAATAAATAAATAAATAAATAAATAAATAAATAAATAAATAAATAAATAAATAAATAAATAAATAAATAAATAAATAAATAAATAAATAAATAAATAAATAAATAAATAAATAAATAAATAAATAAATAAATAAATAAATAAATAAATAAATAAATAAATAAATAAATAAATAAATAAATAAATAAATAAATAAATAAATAAATAAATAAATAAATAAATAAATAAATAAATAAATAAATAAATAAATAAATAAATAAATAAATAAATAAATAAATAAATAAATAAATAAATAAATAAATAAATAAATAAATAAAATCTGAAAACTTCCATCCCGGTACCTAATTCCTTACACTGGGACGTAGCTTCCAAATTCCATACATTTATTAATAAACTATAAAAATATACAAATCTGCAAACAATTTTTCAGATAAGAAAATTAAAATAAAATATTAAAGAAAAGTAAAAAGAAAATAATAAAATAAAATAAAATAATAAAATAAAATAAGCTACCAATTCAAATACAAAATAAATATACAAATAATACTGGTATCCAGCATTAAAATTAACTGGTATCCAGTTAATCCTCTACTAAAATAAAAAGAAGAAAAAATGTTAATTCATAAACCTACAAATCTATAATACAAAATACCGACTTCCTCTACTATATGTGGTAGAGAAAGTAAAGCAGAGCAATATGGCGTTCTCCCATTTGACGTGTGTATATGTGTAGGTACATATATTTGGCCATTTGTGAGCAGCCGAGAGCGAGGCTGGCAGTGAAAAGACAGCACCAGCGAAGTTAGAAAGTTTCGCATACCAGACACCTTGAACTTGGATATGCAGCTGTCAGAGTGCTAATCGGGGTTAACCGCTGTCTTTCATCTTGATTGAAGGCATCTCAAACATGCATCTTCCGACAACATTGTTTCCGTGCTAACTTGTAGAGCATTCACCCCATGTCCCATTGATTGTGCTCCTTAGGCACTTTAACCCTGCTAGAAAACCTCATTGCGGCGCCGTGGCCGAGCGGTTAGCGCGCTCGCCTACCACCTAGGCAGCCCGGGTTCGATCCCAGGGACCCGCATGTGGTATTCGTGGTGGACGAAGCGGCGTTAGGGCGGGTTTTCTCCGGGTACTCCGGTTTCCCCCGCCATCTCATTCCACCGGTGCTCCATCTTCATTCCATGTATCATCAGTGTCACCGCCTGCGGTGCCGTAGTAGTAAAAGCGGGCGTTAAACACTACAACAACAACGAGAAAGAAAGGAAAACAATGTGGTATATAAACATAACCTTTTCAACTCATTCTTCAACAAATATTCTTAAAAATTCTGTGCACATAAAGAAAGTAGGTATAGCGATTTATATATTTTCACAATACGGACAAATGAATAAACAGAGGGAGATTGAAAAGTACTCTCTTTCTTAAAAGGAAGTAATCTATTTCAAGGCCTACTGATTTGATAATACATTGAATAAACAGCGTTTATTACTTTCTCTATTACGCAGAGAAGGTAGGATAAATGTATTCAACCCAAAATATCGATGTAGAGATTTCACCGGAAATACATGTTTTGAGGCCCCCTAAATCCAAAAAAAGCATTTTTAGAAAAAAGGTCCGTGTGTGTGTCTGTGTGTCTGTCAGTCTGTGGACAGCATAACTCAAAAACGAAAAGTCGGTTAAAAACCAAAGTTGGTTATTTAAGTTCAATGTCTTTCAAGGATGCGACACGAAGATTTTGAAGAAAATAGCCCCATCCTCAACTATCCTTTACATGGAAAATTTTTCAAAAATTTTGATTTTCTTGAAAATGGCTGTAACGATTTTGATTAAAATGTCATATATTTGAGATATTTTGATGACAAATGAAGTGTATATCTTGAATTTCTGGCTATAGCCCCTGTAGTCGTATTTACTATGGACGACTTTTGCATAACTGGTAAACCGTTAGAGATAGACCAAATTATACTGTACAAAAAATGTAGATCTTGGTAAAATACACAATTTATGTCTCAATAAATTTTCTTGTAGGGTGAACCATTTCGGAGATATTCCTTGTTATGTGTGTGAGTTTCGGAAAAAACTTTCGTGAAATAGATAATCGTTTTTCATTTTTTTTATATGTTAAGTGTGCAAAGACAACAGAATCTCAAACATTTGACTATCGCACAAAGCCTACTGTATTCTAACATTCCCCTTGCACCTACAAGGAAATAAGCAACACGATAATTTGTACAAATGTTTATCTTAACTATCAAGAAAGAAGATATAGGAATATGAGTTTGTAAGAATGGTTAGTACAAGAGTAGAGAAAGTCATGTGAGTGCAACACATCAGATTTTTAAAAAAGGTTCCGCGCGCGCTGCAATTTGTCTGTCTGTGAACAACATAACTCGAAAATGAAACGTCGGTTGAAAACCAAAGTTGGAATTTAAGTTTAATATCGTTCAAGGATGCGACACAAAGACTTTGAAGAAAATTGCTCTACCGGAAACTACCCTTTAGATCGAAAAACGTTCGAAAACTTTGTTTTTCTCGGAAATGGCTCTAACGATTTTTATTATAACGCCATATGTTTAAGATATTTTTATGGCAAATGAAATGTATATTTTGAATTTTCTGTCTATAGCCTATGTAGTCCTGTTTACTCTGGGTGACTTTTGAATAACTGGTAAACCGTAAGAGATAGAGCAAATCTTAGTATAGAAATAATGTAGATCCTGCTAAAACACACAATTTATATCGTGGAGTGCACCATTTCTGACACATTCCTTGTTACTTGTGCAAGTTTTGCAATACTTGTACTTTTCTCAAATTTAAGGTCGTTATTCACTTTTTTATGCTCTGGCTGTGCAATAAGAACGATTTTCAGACCCTTCATATAGCGACCTCTCTTAAAACATTTGACTGTCTTCGCTGAAAGCCTACTGTATTCCCCTTGTACATAGAAGGAAATAAACAAGGTAAGTTCTGCAAATGTTTATCCCGACTAACATGAAGTAGATACAGGAATATGTGTTCGTAAGAATAGTTTGTGTAAGAGTAGAGAAAGTCATGTGAGTACAGCACATATTTTTTTTACAAAGAAGTCAGTTTAATTAACCTCTAGTAATAACAGAACAAATGACAAAGTAACAAGTTATGAAAACTGATGTTGCAGTGTATTTAAGCACATTGATAGCGAACATATTTGCTTGTAATTATAGAAGCCAGAGGGTCGAGACAAAAGTCACATGAATGGGCGAGCGAATCTATCCGCACCCTTCCACCTCCGTTTCCGGTAGCACTAATTGTCGTTAGTATGGCAGCCAACACCCA